>CM037996.1:32185083-32790374 GCA_021234005.1 Nephelium lappaceum
TCAAAACCTAAAATACAATCATTCACAAATACAATCCAAACATAAAAATACATCTAAAACATAAAAATACAAACATCCATAAAATGAGTATAAAAACATAGATGGAATATAGTCTAATTCTCTATAAACACGAGAAGAAGAAGGTAGATCGTCTTTTCACTTGATGTTGCGTGTAGAAAAGTCTGCTAACACAAGAAGAAAGAGAAGAAAGGAGCAATAATGTTAGCTCTCTCTCTCTCTCTCTCTCCTCTCTCTCTCTCTCTCTCTCTCTCTCTCTCTCTCTCTATTTATATATATATATCAATCTTCGTTGGGTGGCCGAAGAAGAAGAAGAAGAAGAAGAAGCTAGAGATGAAAGCGATGTGTTGGGTGGCTGGCCGTGTGGAGTGTGGTATGGGTGTATGATTACTACTGGATGGAGAAATGAGAATAGTGTGGGTGTGGCCGTGTGGAGTATGGTGTGGGTATATGGCTATATGTTGGGTGGCCAACCGTACGGAGTGTGGTGTGGGTGTGTGGCTGTTGTTGGATAGAGAAATGAGAATGGCGTGGGTGTGGCTGTAACGAGCTCGATCCAGTCCCCTCTTGGACCCCGGCCTGAGCCTAAAGGGATTTGGCTACGACCGGCCCGGCCACCCATCGTGGGCCTTCCTCTCGGCCTCGGCCCACATGGATTTGGTGGCAGGTACTGTACAGTCCCCTTGCCTGCTTTTCTCGCCTCCTTCGCCACTCGAACCCATGACCCAAAGGGTTATAGTCAATTAGGAAGCATGGCGAGTACCAACTGAGCTAGTCACATCCACTCTATTATCTTCATAATTATTTCCTCAAATCAACAAATTGTATTGCTACGTATATTATCCTCAAAACAATCCAAGTATATAAGGGCAAGAAATATCTGAGCACTTACGTCTCAATCCAAATAAGCATATGGGAATCAATCTCACTTCTATAACTCATGGAATCGTAGAAAATCGAAATCCTCAATGTCACACAATAACTCCCAAAACATTTGCAAAATCAAAACCTAGTCTCTAATTTGCTAATATCAGAATCCAATATATAGAATTAACCAAGGTCAAACAAAACTGTAGCTTTTCCATAAAATAAGATTAGTATACCTAACACCACATCATTAGATGCCAATGCATTCCATTATTGATCTGCCTTATTTTCAAGAAAGGAAACACAAGGAAGACATAAGATTCCTTATTCCATAAAATTAACCAACATTAAACTAAGCTCCAATTATAAAGTTTACAGACCACAATGGATAAGAAATCATTGTATTTCCTTCACTACAAATACCTCAATATCATAATTGCTGTTGTAAATAAATCAATTCCAACTTCACGTATTATCAATTCTTAGTCTACAGAATCGACCGCGCTCTGATACCAAATTGTAACACCCCAAATCCAATATCAAGGAAATAAGATGTTACGGTCAAACTAGATATCAAAACAAAAACAAACTCCAACTAGAAATTTATTCCAAACTTTGAAAGTAGTCAACATAATTATCCAAACATAATCTCCAAAAGAGAAATCCTAAAATTAATTATTGAAACAAAATATGTCCTCGATAATTTCTTAATTCTTATAAAATCCAAAACTAAATACAATGAATCACATTAACTATCTCCAAGGCTTCACGATTGGGTAAACTCCAAGATCAAGACACCTAACGTCCACAATTTATTTCTACTCTGCAAAATGGTGGAGACGAGGGGGTGAGCCGTCAACTCGGTAAGTAAATTCATGCATAACATTAGTATCAATATAATTACTTTTATAAATCAAATATAAAACTTCAATACATAGATACATATTTCAACACTCATAATCAAAATAAAAAATATAATCAATGTTTATATTAGCAGAAGACACCATGTAGCATAAGACAATAATCTGAACAAAATATCATATTAAAACATATAACCATATAGAGTAAATAAAAAGTATGCTCATGTCTTATAGTGTCACAAATACCCGTGTGACGCGGTCAGAAACAGAATGTCACAATTATCCGTGTGACTCGGTCAAAAACAGAATGTCACAATTACCCGTGTGACACGATCAGAATAACAGAATGTCACAATTACCCGTGTGACACCGGTCAGAATAACAGAATGTGTGTACACAAGAATCCAGTTGGACCAATATCAGAACAACAACTATAGACAATGAGCCAAATAATTTTCATGATCTTATTTGAAAGATGTATCTTCAAAACACACGACAAAATATTTAATAACTGTAAGTCAATTTTAAGAGACAATAGTGTTTTTCAGACTCGATATATAAACTTTTGCAAAGTTTTAGATTCATACAGAAAAAATCATAGGTTTTCTTTTAAATCATATGACAATTATAAATTTTAGAGGTAAATAAAATAATTTGAAAACTACTGCAAAACATTTTATTGCCATATAAATAACTTAAATCATATTTATGATTTAAGTTAACACAAATATAGATTTCAGAATATTCAAAAGTTTATAAACCAACATACATACATCATGAATGAATTTACTTAGCGAGTTGACGGCTCACCCCCTCGTCTCCACCATTTTGCAAAGTAGAAATAAATTGTGGACGTTAGGTGTCTTGATCTTGGAGTTTATCCAATCGTGAAGCCTTGGAGATAGTTAATGTGATTCATTGTATTCATTGTATTTAGTTTTGGATTTTATAAGAATTAAGAAATTATCGAGGACATATTTTTTTTCAATAATTAATTTTAGGATTTCTCTTTTGGAGATTATGTTTGGATAATTATGTTGACTACTTTCAAAGTTTGGAATAAATTTCTAGTTGGAGTTTGTTTTTGTTTTGATATCTAGTTTGACCGTAACATCTTATTTCCTTGATATTGGATTTGTGGTGTTACAGTGGCTATGTGGAGTGTTTTGTAGGTATAGAGTATGGTATGGTTAGGTAAGGTTTTGAAAGATAAATATACTACCATTGAAATTATATGAATACCCCTCTAGTATAAATACTATTTTACCCTCATTAAATGGGTTAACCTGTGACACGATTAAGGAAACACAAACCCGATGCAATTATTAAATGGGTTAGACAGGTTGACCTGTTAATTTATCTAACCCATTAATGCTTAAACCTAACCGTAATATTCACATCGGATTCGTGTCAACCTATTGTGTCGGGTTCCAAATTGCCACCCCTAGGTATGGACATGCTCATTACCAATTAAATGATCAATTTTTCATCTGAATGTTAAAAAAAATCAGAGGCATCAAGATGAGTAATGTCCATAGGGTCAAAGTCATCTACAAAATTTGCCTCAACTTTCTTCCCATTTTCTTTCAGAGATGCTTGATAAAGGTCAACCAAATGCTTAGATGTATGACAAGCACGTGACCAATGTCTTGCCATGTCGCATCTATGACAAACATTATCAACATTTTTAATATATTTGTTGCCTTTATCATGTTTGGCTTTAACAACATTCCACTTTTGAGGATGTTTTTCTGATTTTGCTGATTTGAAAATTTTTTACTACCCCGATCATGAGAATTACGACCATATGCATGCCCATACTAACGTCTATGTTTTTTATATGATCCATGGTTCTTTTTGAGCTAGCATTTGCTTCTAGCAATGCTGAGGAACCAATTGGGCATAGCTCATGATTTTTCAATAATAGCTCATTATTTTGTTCTACAACTAAAAGACATGATATTAGCTCAGAATATTTTGTGAACTGACTCTCTCAGTATTGCTACTATAGGAGCACATTCGAGGTATGAAATGTAGAGAAAGTTTTCTCTGATAAATCTACATTGGTTAATTTTTCACCACATCACTTAAGCTTTGAAGTGATGTTAAAAAGAGTAGTATTATAGTTAGCAACAGACTTATAATCATGTAGTCTCAGATGGAGCCAATTGATCGAGCTTTAAGGAGAACAATAGTCTTAGATGATCATATCGATCTTTCAAATTTTTCCTTAAAGTCAATGGATCTTCCATCGTGGGATATTGAGTTTTCAAACTATCATGCAAATGGTAGCAGATAAAAATCATCACTGTAGCCTTATCTTGTGTTGTTACTGTATTGTTCTCTTTAATAGCATCAACCAAATTCTTTGATTGTAACTTCAGCTTAATATCAGGAATCCATGATTGATAATTTTTTCTAGTAATGTCAAGCACAGTGAATTTAGGTTTGGTGGAGTTTGAAATCTCTTAAGTGCTAAAAAGATAAAACAATCTATAATTAATATTGTTATGAACAATGATAGAAATAATACAGATAAAATTTAATATTAATTCCATAGTTCACATAAATCTCAACATGATGTTAAAATATATATATATATATATATATGTATGTATGAATTTATACCCATAAATGGGCAAACACATGTCCAAAAAAAAAAAAAAATGATTTCGGTTGTGTCTGGTATGAAAAGGAAACAAATAACAATTCAAATATTGCATAAGCCATCATGGTAATTTCTAATAAAATAAGAATATTAAATAAATGCATATTTCTATGGCAGGCAATACTTAATGAATGAGATTAAAATTTTGAAGCATTTACTATTTTTTTAAGACATACATATAAAAACACATATGCTTCAATATATAATTTGAATCATAAAATCAAGAGTAAAGAATTTCTATTTACAATCGATTTTATTAGTTAGAACTTCTGGTTTTAAACAATTTAGAAATCTAAAACTTCTGGTTTTAGATAATTATGAAAATTTTAGGATTTCTGGTTCTAAATATTTTAGTAATTTAGAACTTCTGGTTCTAAAATATTTCTGAAACTTCAAGTTCCTAAAATTATACACATTCACTCCATATTTGAGGAAAATCAAATAAAACAAGAACGATAATACTACTTCAAATAATACACTGTAGTAACAAGATTATTTGAATCAAATACTAGGAAATAGACCATATGAATGAAATCTCTCATAATAGATTCGTGCTGATAACGCGTTATGAAATAAATTATAAAAGCAATGGATTTAGAATACTAACCACAATAATAGAGGAAGAGAGAAATAAGAGAAAAATGGTGAATAGAATTCAATTGATGTGTATTCCAATAGTCACAATATAGGCCTAATTATAGGGAAATTAGAGAATCATTTCCATAATGAAATAGCAACAAATAAAGTAAAGAACATTATTAAAAATGAAGCGGTGTTAAGACCATATATTCATAACACATTATAATATATGTTCCATTTTCTTTTAAGATTTTTCTTGGACCGAAAGGCAACTTAAGAGGAGGTCGAAACAAAAATTCAAATCACCTTACACAAATTAAAGAGTTTGGAGATAGAGAAATCAAACATGATAAATTTTACATGGTTTAGCCAATCCACCTACATCTCATAGCTTTAAGCCTGCCAAACTTGAGGATTCACCAAATGAGTCCAAATATTCAATCTCATAAACAGAAGATAACTAATTTCAAAATAAAGAGAGAAAACTACTCACATACATGATAATTTTCACATGGTTCAACTAAAATACCTACATCCACACCTTTTAGCCTACCAACTTGAGGATTCATCGAATGAGCCCAATTATCCAATCCTGTAAATAGAAGATAACTTGTCTCACAATAAAGAGATAAAACTATCTATATACATTATAATTTTTACATGGTTCAGCCAATCCACCTACATTCACACCTTTAAGCCTACCAGACTATAGGATTCATCGAATGAGCTCAAATATCCAATACCATAAACAAAAGATAACTAGTCTCAAAATAAAGGAGGAAAACTATCCACATATGTTTTAAATTGTAATTAATGAGAATTAAACCCTTAACACTTAAATAAATAGAAAGAAACCAAACTATCCATGCCAGGAGATGATGTATTTTAAAATGGAAATTGGAATTAATATAATTGGGAGGCATATGAATAGAACTTAATATGAAAACCCACAAAGCCGGACCACTCTCTCTCTTACTCTCTCTATATGTATATATGTGTATATATATATATATATATCAAATTGTACTATCTGAAGTTTCTCTCAATAATAAAATTTAATAGTTACTAACTGTACACGGAGATTTGGCTCAAAATCAAATCATCATTAAGAATCTCTATTTGCAATCCAAGGCCCTACTACAAATCGATAGCCACATATATTCACCATGTAAACAAGGTTGCATATATCTTGTATTTTAGGCCCATGTTATATAAAAGTCCATAGCCACAATATATTCACCTTGTAAAAAGGTTGTGTATATCTTGTATTTCAGGCCCATGTTAAATAAAAGCCCATTGCCACATGTGAATCGCATCCTGAAAATTTGTAACTATGGACTTTTTTCTAAATAGATGTCAAGTACGAGATATATACAACCTTTTTTACAAGGTGAATATATGTGGTTATTGATTTGTGGTAGGGCCTTGGATTAACGACAGGGTTTCTTAATGATGATTTTGTTTTGAGCCAAATCTCACGTGTATAATTAATAACTATTAAATTTTATTATTGAGAAAAACTTTAGACAATATAATTTGACGAATTACTGATCAAGACATTTTTCATGCTATATATACTAGAAATTGTACTCCAAAAATATGTTTAGATATTATAAATTTAAAATATATTCATAAAGCGATATAAATTCCTCTCATTTTTTTTTCTTTATTTTTGTTATAAAAATAAATTACATAATTTTAATCATATTTTATTTAATTTAAAATATTTGAACTAATTTCCTTTCTATAATAAATTTATATATTTTTATTTTATAATATAAAATATAACACACAGTTATATTTATATAATCTCATACTATATCAAATAAAAGAAAGTTCTAATCCAATATTACGTCAAACACAAAATAGTATCATTGTATCCAATATTATGAAAATAATTTAATCCAATTTTATACACTAAACACGATAGATCTAGATAATTAGGTTAGTCCATTGGGGACATTAGCAATGAGAAAACATTCTCTTACATCAAACAAGGATTCGTATAGGAATCACCATCATTTTATAAAAGATCCATAATCCGTGCAAAATCAAGAATGCAGAGGCACTGGAACAGAATTCATTTATAGGAATTCCTCGTTCATATATATTTTTCCAAGCATTCGAAATGCCTTTGCGGAACACTTCAACTACCTCTTTTTCAGACATTTCAAACTGCTTCATGTAACATTCAACTGCTGAGGCAACATGTCCTCTCTTTTGCTCAGACTGCAAACACAAAAATGTGTTTCAGGTTAAACACAAAAAAAAAAAAAAAAAAAAAAAAAAAAAAAGGAGAAAAAAATATCTTTGTCAATGAAAGATGTCAAGTCACTAATTTAGAACAGTATTTGGTGGGAAACTATGTCATCCATGAGTTTGAAAATTACTGAGGAAGCCTTAATGAATTTTTGAGTACCCATTCAAAGGCTTCTTCGGTTGCACTATCTCAATGCCCACAAAAGAATATGTGGTTGCTAACATTGAGTAGCCACTGCTAACCAAAGACTCAAAATTTGTTTTTGACACGTGCAACTTAATTTAATTAAGGGGCCATGGCCCTGTAAGCCCCCCACAGCTCCGCCCTTGCCTACCCACTTATATATATATATATATATATATTCATCAAACGTTTACAAGTTTTGTGTTAGCAGTTTCAATTCCCTTCATTATAGGAGTATTTTATCTCTTGATTATAGAAGTAAATGCCTAGAACGCGCAAATATTAATTAATGTCATCAAATTTTAATAGTCTATAATGATAATTTTAAAAAGTTTTAGTATAACTTTCCCTCATTTGGTGTCACTTTCAAAAAATGAAAGTTAAGTCCTTTTGATGTAGGATAGTTTCCAAACAAGGTAGATTTGCTCTGAAAATTATCTGACAATGGTTAGATATAGTTTAGGGACTTTTGCAAAGATAAATAACTTCAAACTGAAGTTTATAAGCTGGATTTTTTATTGATAACTTCACTGCCTTCAATTACAATTTACATATCTAATTATAGAATTACAGAAAATATAAAAAATTACACGAATTTAATTCAATAGGTCGACTGTCCTGGGTGGTTGAGGGTTGAGTAGTGGTGACTGTAGGGTCGCTTAACAGAGTAGGGTGGCTGCTCCTACATCACCCTTTTGCATTAGAATTAACATGTTACAACACCTATATTTAGAATCTTGCATTTGAGTGGTGTGTTTTTCATATGAAGATTTCTAGTTTTATACATTACAAGCTTGCAGTAGTTTTTAGTGACATTAGTATTGACTATTGAGAAATAGAGACAAACACCATTGGTTAGTACAACATTGTCATTGTATAAAGAAATTATTGACCATGAGTGGGTGGTGGTTAGTATGTCGTTACTCATCCTATCAGTGTGTCTGCATGATTTAATACTGACGTGGCTATCGACCAACGTGAGAATGCGCTTCATTGGAAAACACGTCCGAATAGAGTACTGGACCGTTTACTGAATTGAAATTTTCAAAGTTGTTTGATATATAGCACCTATACAATTTTTATATATATCACCTTTACCTATACAATTTTGATATATAACATATTCAAAGTCTGATACCAAATTAGTTATCATCAAACGCAAATACTTAAATTAATAAAAAATGGTTTAAGTACAATATTTAAAACTTAAGGTTGATACACTTAAATTCATAATGTGTGACCTAATCAAACACACACTTTAGCTTTCCTGCACTTGCACATAGGATAATACTAATTGATGAGGGCTGCAGAAGGTCTTTCAATTTTCATTACTCGAGCTACCCTTTAGAGACCTCAGTACTTGGACTTTGGTAGCTTGAACTTGTTCAATTTGGCGGTTGTGCTATTCTTCACAAAGTTAGAATAGTCTTTCACACTTTCTCTTTACTTTTGTTGAAAAAGGCACATTCTTAGCCTCTCAATATTAGTCAAAATTATGAAAACAGAAGTTGGCCACTAAAATTCTAAAGAAGTAATTGTACAACACCTCCCCGAGGTTTGCCAAAAAACAGACAAAAACATATTTATCAGTTTATTACACTAAACCCCCACATCGTTAGTCAATTTCCGTCAACTTTAACAGTTGACCGAGATTTTTGACCAAATGACCATTTTGCCCATAGATCAAAACAAACACATCATCATCATCACCATCAAACACCGATCATCATCATCATCATCAACATCACCATTTACGCAACCCAGATCATCTGTATCAAACACCGATCATCATTTACATAACCTAGATCTATCATCATCATCATCATCATTACCGATCATCATTTACACAACCCAGATCATCATCATCATCTTCTGCATCAAACACTGATCATCATTTACACAATCAAAACAAACATCATCATGCGACAGAGACCCAGAAATCTGGACCCGCGAGAGAGACCCAGATTTCTGGGTTTCCATCGTGCGACAGAGACCCAGAAATCTGGACTCACGAGAGAGACTTGTTCGCTCTGCAACGGCAGAGTTAGAGAGGCGGGGAGAGCGGGGAGAGCAGGAGAAGCAGGAGGAGAGAGACATGTCGGACGAGGGAGAAGGAGAAGGAGAAGGAGGAATGGTGACAGAGTTCGATCTGTGACGCACCTGGACACCGTTCGTGAAGGCGACGCCGGCGATGAGGAAAATGGTGAGAGTGAGCGGTGAGAGAAGAGAGACACAGGGGTGAAGGAATGAGAGAGAGAGAGAGAGAGAGAGAGAGAGAGAGAGAGAGAGATACCGTTCGTGAAGGAGGAACGGTGAGAGAAGAGAGAGTGAGCGGTGAAGAAATGAGAGAGAGGGGTGAAGAAGAAGATGATGATGACTTGGGGGGTAATGACCAAAATGCCCTTCCCTCAGTTAACATTAACAAAAGTCAACGTTAGATGTGGGGGTTTTGTGTAATAAAATCATAAATATGTTTTCCTCTGTGTTTAGGCAAACCTGATGGTGGCTTTGTGCAATTACTTTAATTCTAAATTCTAAAAATTATCAAAATCAATCATATTGTGATATGGTACACACCAAGTGATATCATGTCAAACAGAATGTCATATATTTGACATGATGACATACATCATGTCAAACAAATGTCATATATTTAGTTCAGATTTTTTTTTTTTTTTTTTTTTTTTTTGTTGGAAAGAAATATCTAGTTCAGAATTATGAAAACAGAAGTTGACCACAAAAATTCTAAATTCTAAAAAATTATCAAAATCAATCAGATTGTAATATGGTGCACACCGAGTGATATCATCACATGCTAGTTCAAAATCATACTCGCTAGCAAGATAGTGGGATTATATTGTACAGGATGATACCTAATTATGCTTCTTCAAGTATCTGATATGGAATATACCATGTACAAGATTACATTATTATATACAAATTATAGTGATTATTTATTTATTTAATTGCTTATTTTGGTGACCTCAATATAAACTGTTTAAAGTATCTATACATTTAAATTGTGGAGAAAAGTTCACCGATCTTGTAAAAATTGCCTGGTTTTAGAGACAGGTTGTAGAACTTTTTTGAGTGGCTATCATTTCATTTTGTATATCATACACTCCTGTGCCTTTGACATTTGAGGATTACGGGGCAAATCAAGTACCACCACTACTAGTGCAACTTTCAAATCGGAGTTTGAAATCATTCACCATAAAATATGGTGGTCAGTGTGTCTTGATTCATACATAGCACACAGAGAGAGAAAGATTGTACTGAAAAACATGACACTTTGTATGCTTTGTCTTCATGCTTGGACCCAAATTGAATGCAACTTTGTTGAAATAATTCTAAATGAAAAATAGGATAATGGTAGACATAATTGAGCGTCTTTGTTGAAGATTAGGTAGACATCCAAAACTTAAGGTTCAGATTTTTAATCTCGTTTTTATGTGACAGTCGATAGACGATTCTCATGTCAATTGTATTATCAATTTTACACTCAAATACTTAATGACATATGGACTGCAATATAAAGTTGAACGAAAAATTGGAAAATAATATTGTATATCTACTTGTCGAGTAAAAATTCTATGTCATTTTTTTTTTTTTTACTAAACTTTTATTAGAAGAATTTAAGTTTGAATGATGTATGAGAGGTAAAAAAATAAAAGTGGATATATATTATCCACTGTTTTTTTAATGCTGATATATCATTAAATTATCAAAAGTTTAACAAAAATAATGATCGAAACAACCGAAAAGGAAGTTATGACTAGTTAGTGTGTTGTTGACGATGAGGAAGCTCTACAAGAAAAGTTTGAGAGAGAGAGAGAGAGAGTTGTTGACCTTGAGGAAGCTCTAAAAGAGAAGATTTAGATAGAGAGAGAGATATCAAGTTGTGGCCGTTTGAGAGAGAACGAGAAGTTCGAATTTTATTAACACTAATGCCGCCACTTAGGCTGATTTTTAATACCATAGGTAGCTGATGTGTCAAAAAATTACAATTCATAATTTTTAACCTCAAAACTCTAATATTTTGACATATCAACCACAAATAAGTTTGGATAAAAAACTGAAATATGAGTGTTGGATATTTACTATTATCCAAAATATATCTAAGTGAATCATATATATTATTGAATACCAATGCAGTTAGATCTGAATAAATTAACAAATATAGATTTATGTGATATAAATCGTCTATTTCTAAAATGGATTTTTTATTTTACACAAATTAATTAAAATCCTTTTGGGGCAATCTATTCGCAAAAAGAGACTTTTTGGTGTTCAAGATTTAGTTTGCATTTTTCACCTGAGCAAACTCACAAAGATCATGCAAATTGCTCCAATTAATTAGAGAAAAAGTGAAGTCTATATTATGAATATGAGAGAAGCACACACTTTTATTTTATTTTTTTTTAATAAACTTCAGCATACAAACTTAAGTATAGCATATTCAAGCTTATGCATGCCTGCTTTGTACGGTAGACAGATATATATCAACTGTAAAATTCGATTTGATCCTAATTCATTCCATGCTCATAGTGGCACGGGATTGACAAGAAGACAAGCAACATAATCCTTGAGAATGACTTCAGCATGTGTGTAGCCATCTTCGTCCTTGTAGATGACATCTATAACACGAGCAAGATTGAGAACTCGTGTCAGGAGAGGCATTGGGACGGCGGTTGGGAGGAGGCACTCCTCATTTATATCCATCCAAGCATTTCTAACTTGTTTCCGAAATTCCTCGCAGGCTTCCTCTTCTGTTGCTCCATATTGTGTCATGTAACACTCAACACTTGAAGCCACATGCCCTCTCTTTTGCTCAAACTGCATATGTAATAGCTACTTGCTAGTCAAAAGAAGAATTCAAGAAAATTAATTGGTTGGTCATGTGATTATTGGTTGGTCATGAACATGTGTTGTGGCCTACAGGGACTATGGTCCCCCCAATCACTGGAAGATGAACAAATATGTGTTCATACATTTCCTATTGTAATATGTAGTGGGTCGCTCTCGTAAGTTTTTTATTTGATTATGAGAGCCCAATTAATGTGCTGTTATTTTTTTTCTGGTTCATATTTTTATTGTTTATTATTTTTTTTTATCAATTTGAATTTGAATTTTTGTTTTTGACCCCAAGTAAAAATCTTGGCTCCGCACTAGTGTGTTGTCAAATCAATTCTGATTTTTTTTCCGTTGTTGAAATCTTTTTTTTTTTTTTTTTGAACTCATTGAGATATTATTTACTTGCAAAGAAACGGAACTATTTATGTTAACATAACTCCTACAAGCTATTTCTCCAAAAATAAAATAAAATAAAACAACCCTCCTACGTGCCGACAAATAATGAAATTTAGTGTAGTACCTTGTGAGAAACTATATCATCCATGAGTCTACAAATAACTGAGGAAGCTTGAACCATCTTGGGGTTGCTAAACAACCATTCAAAGGCTTCTTTGGTTGCAAAATCTCCCATGCCCATAAAAGAAGTTGTTGCCAACATTTTGTAGGCACTGGTAACTAATGCAACAGGCATGTATTCCTCCATTGTAGGTACATGTTGTTGGTGGCACCATTTTGCTTCCAAAAAGTAATTTCTAACTAATTCCTTCATCTGAACATAAACCAAATTATAATCAAAATCACTTTTTGTTACATACATTAAACATCTAATAGTTAAATAATTGAATAATGAAACTCACTGCTTCTTTAGCGTAATCAAGACGGTATAGTTTTCCTTCAGAGGTAAATTCCTTTTCATTTTCTTTGTAAACATCTAGAAGAGCCTTATAACACAATTTCATATACTCAGGCAGTTGATCTATGGCAATGATATCCCACCTAAAAAAAAAAAAAAGCCTCAAACATGAGCATCTGATTATTGTAACAAAATTGAAGTAGAGAAATGAATGAAAATTACCTCTCAATTGCTGAGGTAAAAGGCTCAAGTTCTTCAATAGTACCATAAACATCATAGATGTCATCAATAACGGAAGCCATGGCAATCACTTTAGTCATTTTCTTTCTAGTCAAAGCATATTCTGGCTCAAAATGCACTCCCAATATCCAGAAATAGCACTCCACCACTCTATCTCTTGCGAAAGGCAACTTATGCGAAAAGTCTAAATTTTTCCACCACCTAAATGACATTTTCAAGAACCCGATTAACTGTAAGACTTGAAATGCTTACAAGCAGCCGTATCAAATTTTATATATACATAGATATGTACCTTGTTATGTCACCGAGTTCTTTCTGGTGCATTTTTTGCAGTATGTTGAAATCTAGCTTTGCAAAGGTCAGTAGAGCCTTGTTGTGCAAATGATCTTCTTGATAAACCGACATGTAATGTCTTGCATCTAGCCTTTGTAAGCTCCTGCGAATTGGTCGATTCAAGGCACGGTTAACTTGCTCTGCGAGTGAGGAACTGAATTTGGTTGTCAATGATTCAAGGTGTTTGGTAGTGAAAGCAAGGGCTTCCTCCAGTATATCTTCTCCAGGCACCCTGAGATGTGCAGCTTCATACAAGCTTAGCATTCCTTTAACATCAGCTCCAATGGATTCCTTAAAGTTTCCTTTGCTGTCCTTGAACTTTTTGAACACATCTGATTGATTCAACACAAACACATTATAAGTACAATGATCAGGCTCAGTTGTAGTTGAAATTTTTTGACCAAGTTCTTGGAAGAATTATTCAGATTAAAAAGGTCGCATACCACTGCATATTTTATGACCATGTTGCCTAAGTAAACGAAATTCAAGGGAAATGGAATGGAGGTCATCATCATTGTCATCTTCAAGATTAGAGACATGGTGGTTTTTGTGTATTTTTTCTAAGATTTCATCAACCTCAGTTTCGAAATGATAAGATATGCCTAAACGATAAATGACATCAATCAAGTCCAATTTCTGTGAAGGCTTGACATCGGCCATTAGCATTTTTTTGATTTCATCCTTCAATTCCAAAAGGTTAACATTCACATCAGCTTCCTGAACAGCCAAATTGAAGAAATAGAGGAAATTAATAATGATTTGACAACTAACATATAGAAATTGCAAGAGCTTATAATATTGCCATGGGCATGCATGTCTTGTAAAGATTTTTGTAATATAAAATATAATATTATCCATTTTGGAGTCAAACTTGGACATGATTTTGTTCAGAGATTTTCACCTGAAGATATTTTACAATAGTATTATAATAGGTAATGATGAGGTTCTTTCTAATCTAAACGTAATCACAAATAAAACCAATTTAATTACCACTTTAAGTTGTATGTAGTACTTTACAATTAGATCAAAAGTGAGTCTACGATGGAAATATGTAAATGGATTATGTCAACTAAACTAATAACTTAAAAAATGATCATCTTTACCAAGGATTCATCACCAGCATAAGAGAGGAAATAATCCCCCCAAATGCTAGGATGAAAATTTGCCGAGCGACGCTGCTGGTTATCTTGGGCCGAGGTAGCATCTAGTACTGAAATTTGAAGAGACATTGTTTTTTTATATTTCTAGTTGGAGGGTAGTTTAATTAATAGCTTAATGTACTTGCTTGGCTTGTGTGAGTCATGGTGCACTTCTTGTTTAGGTATTTATAGGCGTCAATATGTAATGTAGCTTTGACAAAGCAGCAATATACGGAACTTATGCAATAAAACTTACTCAAGAAGAGAATTATAACAAGTTTTACATTTTGTTCTCATATGAAACGTATACCCTTTGTCTTCTTTAGATGTAAGAAAACTAAGTGTGGCCAGAGATTATATGCACCACATCATGTTAATCACAGTTTGTCAGTCTCTATAAAATTGTCTTTGTCTATTTCGAAAAAATATATATATATATATATTGTCTTTGTCCAGATCATTTCACAATTTCTTTCGTAATTTAATCCTAATTCCACACATGACGTCTAGAAATTTGAGATTGATTAGGAGGACATTTTAAAAACATAAATAGAGAAATTACCTTATACAATGGATGCCAAGAGTATGATAGAACTAAATATATGTATAAGGTAAGACTTAAACCTTTATTATATGCAATAAAGGATTTGGCAAATTTACCTTAAGTGTTCTCTCATTTGAGATGTGTACATTTGTTTCTAAATACCTATCATAAAGACAAAGAAAAAATACTCAACTACTTTACTAAGAACGGATGTGTGAAACGAGTACATACTTGGTGAATTTTAAATGCATAATCTCATGTTTATTGAATTTAATTTGTCCCACGATCAAGCGTTATATCTAGACTAGAGAGTAAATATTGAGTTTAAATCTCACATTTCTTTAATTTAATTTATCCCACAATCTATTATTATAGATAGAGAGAACATGTTGGGTATCTTAACAAGGTTCAAACATTGTTTTCTTAACTATAAGAAGAATAAACAAACAACATTCAACAATATTTTCATTTTTTTTTTCTTTTTTGAGATTTGATACCAATTGGGTTAAAGATATTTTTTAAAAATTATTGAAATAAACCACTACAAGCACACTTTGCAGCACGACCTTGGACTACGAGAAAGGTGTCCCTATACTTTGTGATATTATTGGCAAATATGAGATTTAAATTTCTTTGTGATGTTATTGGCAAATATGAGATTTGAATTTTTACCATAAATATGAAGGAACAATGCTCAATTATTCTTATTCGTTAGATGATTGTGTGTGTATATATAATAAATAGAGTTTACTTCTTAGAATGCACCAAAATTAATATATTTAATAAAAAGAAGAGCCTGAGATAAGAAAGTTTTTCTCCTCAATACACATTGAAAGTTATAACGCTAATGCAAGGTTTATGAGCCATTAATTAAGTGTAATGAATGTTGTCTAAGTCAAAGTAAGTAATATAACTGATAATAGTTGAGAAATTGTTTATAAATTAAATTAATCTCTTCAAGTGGTTTCATAATTAATTTATGTAAAGTAAAGCAAAAAGTCACGAAAAAAAATTTATAAAAATAAGGACATCATCATAATGAATGAGACATCTAATTATGTTCTCGAGGTACAACGTTACACTTACTATGTATAGAAAATCTCCATCACACATTTTTGTGTCACATTAAATGATAGATGTCTCAACAAACCCTTTTTTTTTTTTTTTTTGGCACTCCATACCCTCTTTATTTTGTAACCACCCAAAAAATTATGGACAAATGTTGAAACGGTTATAACTCCAAGCTTATCGTATTCACCTTAAGTTAAAGGAATTTAGAATCGAATGAATTTTCGTGAATTCTTGAAGTTGTAGCTTAAATTAAAAGAAAATCCTCTCTTCCCCAGTTTGTTAAACTACTCATATTAAATTTTATTTTTATTTAAAATTTAAAACTCAATATTTTTCAAAGAACCAGAAGTCTAGTATTGAATTGGAGGTTGTATACATATATAATAGATTGAGTTCCACATTTGTTCATAATACGATCCTAAAGTGAGGGAATATTTTTTCCTTTGTATTGTTTGAGTTTCCATATATTCATTCACGTTTCTTTTCTTTTTTCTTTTTTTTTTTTTTTTGCCTTTTTTTTTTCCTTAATCACTCTCAACCCTTCACATTTAATATAAAATTCCTAAAAAACAAAATGAAATTATAGCAATTTTCTCAATTCTTTAAGTGATTGAACACTTCGTTTAAAAAAAAGTATAGGGAATCATTTTTTAGATGACAATAAAAGGTTTTCATAATTTTTAATTTTCTTAACCTTTCAATTCTTTTTAATGATTTTATATATTACAAATTTATTATCGATTTAAATATAACAAATTATCAAAACTAAAATTTATAATAAAATTTTTACTTAATTAGACTTCCAAATAAACAAGGCCTTCAAAATTATTAACATATACTAATTTTCAAATTATATTAAGGACAAATTGCACAAACCTCCCCTGAGATTTGACGAAATTGCACAAATATTACGATGTTTGGGTAACTTGCACGGGCACTACCTGAGGTTTCAAAAACTCTGCACGAACCTCCCCTGTCGTCAGTCAACAACGGTTAAATCCTTATGGTCAATGGTTAAAAATATAAAAAGACTAAAATACCCTTCAATAAATTTAAAATTAATATATTATACATTTTTTAATTTAATTTAAAAATAAAACATAAAAAAAAATTTTAAAAAAAATTGCTCTCCATGGGAGACCAAGACCAGATTTGGTCTCCCATAGAGACCAACCGTCTCCATCGCTGGAGACGGTTGTCTCCAGCTATGGAGATGACGTCTCCATCGTTGGAGACTCTAGTCTCTATTGCTGGTCGAGTCTCCAGCGATGGAGACGGTCATCTCCATCGTTGGAGATGGCCGTCTCCAGCGCTGGAGTCTGGAGACTATTTTTTTTTTAATTTTTTTTTTATGTTTTATTTTCAAATTAAATTAAAAAATGTATAATATATTAATTTTAAATTTATTGAAAGGTATTTTAGTCTTTTATACTTTTAACCATTGACCATAATGATTTAACCGTTGTTGACTGACGACAGGGGAGGTTCGTGCAGAGTTTTTGAAACCTCAGGTAGTGTCTGTGTGAGTTACCCAAATATCGTAATATTTATGCAATTTCAAGAAACCTCAAGGGGGTTTGTGCAATTTGCCCTTATATTAATTAAAAGGTACAAACAAAATATGTTTTTTTATATTATTCAAGTATTTTGCACATATTAAAAATAAAGAATTCTCATCTAATTATAACTTTTCTACAATTTAATTTTTGAAAATGATATCAAACGTCCCCAACTTTATTCACTTTACCTTCTTGCATCATTGGCCCCAAATTATTGAGTACGACATAACATGATAAACTCTCAATCATGGGACCTACTTACTAATACTGATTCCATTACTGATAGTACCTATCATATAAGTCTAATCACATTATTTAAAAAAAAAAAATGAATCACGTTGTAAAATCTTCTCACCACATATTTAATGAAAAAAATTTTCATAAAATACTTTGCTGATATGTTATACTCACGTTGATACATTCTTTTAATAACAATGTGATATATGATAATTTTTTTTTCATAAAAATTTAATATTTATATCTTTCTTTATTTAAAAAAATTTTCATTTAAAAAGTTATACCACGCGTCACATTATTACTATAATATTATATTAATATTAATTTTTTATAAAAAAAAATATTACATATTATGTTGTTATTGAAACTTTTCATGAAAAATTTTGTCCACATGTAACACACTAATTCTTAATCAAATTGATGTTGTACCTTCTTTTCTAGCCCATGGTATTTATAATGTTTTGATTGGGCATAACTTTACATTTTCAATTACAAGTGTTTATGTCACTAATTCTTAATCAAATTGATGTTGTACCTTCTTTTCTAGCCCATGGTATTTGTAATGTTTTGATTGGGCATAACTTTACATTTTCAATTACAAGTGTTTATGTCACTAATTCTTAATCAAATTGATGTTGTACCTTCTTTTCTGGCCCATGGTATTTGTAATGTTTTGATTGGGCATAACTTTACATTTTAAATTATAAGTGTCTATGTCACTAATTCTTAATCAAATTGATGTTGTACCTTCTTTTCTGGCCCATGGTATTTGTAATGTTTTGATTGGGCATAACTTTACATTTTCAATTACAAGTGTTTATGTCACTAATTCTTAATCAAATTGATGTTGTACCTTCTTTTCTGGCCCATGGTATTTGTAATGTTTTGATTGGGCATAACTTTACATTTTAAATTATAAGTGTCTATGTCACTAATTCTTAATCAAATTGATGTTGTACCTTCTTTTCTGGCCCATGGTATTTGTAATGTTTTGATTGGGCATAACTTTACATTTTCAATTACAAGTGTTTATGTCACTAATTCTTAATCAAATTGATGTTGTACCTTCTTTTCTGGCCCATGGTATTTGTAATGTTTTGATTGGGCATAACTTTACATTTTAAATTATAAGTGTCTATGTCACTAATTCTTAATCAAATTGATGTTGTACCTTCTTTTCTGGCCCATGGTATTTGTAATGTTTTGATTGGGCATAACTTTACATTTTCAATTACAACCGTTCATAAACACGATTTCATTGAATTTCGGTTGACATGTATGTGTTTATGGGGCCTAGTGAAAAGCTCTCTTTTGTTTTTTTTTAAGAGTGAACAGTGGACGGTTGTGAAAATCTCACCTTTTTTTTCAGGAAAGTTAGTTCGCCCAGTAGTAGGGTCATCCCTAGCAGGTTTGATTTATAAGTCTATCAATGTGTGAGTAGTTTTTTCACTTTTGTATGAATAAACCTCTTTCATCTACGAAAAGTAAAAATTTGAGTTGTGCTTTAGAGCCGTATTTCAATGGATCCCAATTATTATAATTGTAATTATAATTTATGTAAATTTGTATTTATTCGGTGAAAAGATAGCATGATTTTGTGGTGCTGGATAGGATTACTCGGGATCTAATTGGTAGAAGCTTAAGGTTTTTACTTTTGTGGGAAACCCATTTTGTCAAACACTTGCTTTAATCAAATATTTTTCATATTTTTGTGATGAAAATAATGGATCACTCTTTACTTGAGGCTAATAGGCATATTACAATTCAATATATATATATATATATATATATATATATATCTATATAAATTATTTACATATATTTTATCAATCATATCAATCAATCAATTATATAAATTATTTCCATATTAGTGACATATTCGTGTTACTGTTATTGTAATATATGGTTCTATTTTTCATTTTTTTAATATGTCTATTAGCCTATAAATAGGTTTTATATTATACATTATAATAAATAGTGAAATATATATCATTCATCTATTTTATCACGGTATCAGAGCTTGAAAGTCTCTAGTTCAAACTTTTTCTTTCATTTTTATCTTGAATTCTTATTACACATGTTATAATAGTAGGGGTAGGGGGCGTTTAATATATATCCGACATCTATTATCTGTTCACGTTATATGTGAAAGGACATGTCACGTGTTAACCTCATATCTTGAATCCTATTATTAGTTGGGGCCCTTTTCCTATCAATTTAAGTTTTGGGTCTAATGTTAACTGACACACATTATTAGATATTTGAATTCTTTTCAATACTAATTTCCCTAATTTTCTTATCATATAAAATTCAAATTGAAAAAAAAAATGTAAATCAATTTTTTAAATTGTAAAAATTTGTTATATATTGAATTGTCTTTCTTAGGCCTCATTAATACATGCTATCTTTGAAATATTACCTTTTGATTATAATAATATATATTTTGAAAACTAAATTGATAAAAAAAAAATGAAAAGAAGAAGAAGGTTCCTCTTTGGTTGTTCCTTAGGCTACCAGCAGGCCTAATGCCAAATTAACATTGGAGTGCTGATATTTGCACCCTTTATCCATTAAGTTAGTAATAATTATAAGAGCAAATTGCACAAACAGTCTCGAAGTTTAGGTGTAAGTGCAGCTAGATAAAAATTTGATTACAATTACACAAACATCCTTTATCATCAATTGACTTTCATACACTTAAAACTATTAACCATCATTTCAATGTAAAATAAACCATATCATCTATATTAAGAGTGTCTATATTTCCAGCCCTCTAAAATTGCCACGGATACGACATAGGCCCACTCTTGAAAGCGAAATAGTAAAGTGAGTTATAAAGCCTATGGACCGAATTAAGTAATCCTATTAATTGTATAATGAAACTATATGTGCACATCTCCAATTAAGTATGCACTATAATATATTTTTTAGAAAACAAAATCTTAATTTATTTAAAAAAAGAAATAGTTTTAATGAAGTTTACTACAAAAATATAATACAATAAACTTGAAAAACAATAATTTTCATATTAAATGAGTTATAAGTATTTATTATAATTTTTTAAAATAATAATTAATAAAGTGTACTTATAAAAGGAGTATATATAGAATTTTGGTAGGGTACAAAGACTGGCACTCCTATAGAATTTTCGCAAACACTAATCGTCTGATTCATTTGTCCAGTCGATATTGAGATAAAGATAATATCTCACTTGTTCTATAAGTATGTGTAAAGAGCACTCACAAGCTATGTGGCAGTGATTTAACCATATTCACCAGCTACTTCAAATGGTAGGTTTGAGTCTCCCTAATTGTAAGCCCCGAAATTTCATGAATAGTATTTAAGGAGAAATAGTGATTTTCGAATGAATAGTAGCTTTTAAGATGAATAGTACTTTCAGATGAATAGTATTTTCAGATGACTAGTACATCCGAATGAATAGTATTTTCAGCTGAATAGTATTCGTGTCAATAGTGATTTTTCTGGAAAGTGGACCCTATAAATCAAAAGTCCGAAATGAGTATTAGAGTTTGATGAAACTGAAACGGATTGAAAATGAGTTTGTTTGAATGATTTTCAAGAGCTTCGAGAGTTATTTACGAAAATACCTTTATGGACAGAAATATGGATATTATTGATTGAAACTTCGTTTGAATTTTTCAAAGCATAGGATTAAGTATTAGGGTACTCAATTAGAGAGTTACATAGTCAATTTGATGATTAGGTGACCATAAAATATTGTTGTAAATTATTTAGAGGTAAATGGGAATAATTCGAAATCTGATCAGAAATTCGGAAGGACTTCTGAAAAGTTTTTGAAAATTTAGGGAAGTGTCAAAATGAATATTAAAATACTTGAGAAGCATTTTAGAAATTTAAATGACACTTCCGAAGGAAATTTGAATTGAAAAAAAATTAATCCAGAAATCGTCGGAGACGATTTAGTGATTTACAGAGAGCTGAAAAGGGGTATAGAATAAGTTTTAAGAGTCACTAAGGCTACTAAAAGTATGTAAGAAGTCTGAATATAGGCCCCGGAGAATTCTGGAGGGATTTCGAAAAAAAAATACCGGGAAAGCATAATCCGGGCATTCCGAAAAATTCGAATAGATAAAGATAAGAAATGATAGACATGTGGAGAAAGGCATCATAGGAGAGTGACAAGTGGCACTAGTGGATAAGGATGAGGACACTTGTCAAGTATTGAATTGAGGGTATTTTTACAGTTTTCACAAACTTTAAGGGTCAAATTGATATTATAGTATTTTTAAGGGATAAACTTATAATTGTGCTAAACTTATATATATTTTGAACCAAAAATCAGACCCAAACCAAAACCCATTCGTGCAGTAGCAGAAACAAAATGAAAAAATAGAAAGGAGAAGAGAAAGCCGAAGGAAAAAGAAGAATAAGAAAAATAAGACGAAGAAGAGATTCAAGGGAGTTTTCATCCATCTTTTGCCTCTTATTTCCATCAAAAATCCTCCAAGAATAGTTGGAAATAATTATAAGGTAAGATAAATTGTTTAATGTTAGTATGGGGTAGTTTTGTGGGTTTTGTCATGAATGATAATTGAATGAGTTTTTGATGAAATTTTTGGTTTATTTAGAGTTCAATCATACTTAAATTGAGTTTAGAAATGGATGGAGACTTAAAATAGGTATGGGTCAAGAAAATTAGTAAGTTAAAGTTAGAGTTTTATGGTATAATGTTATGAAATTTAATAGATTGTGATTTTAAGGCTTTAGTTGATTTGTTGATGTTTAAATTATGCATTTGGATATGATTTTTGAGCTTAGAATGAAGAGAATGCATTAGATGTGTATATATTAGTATGTGGACAAAGTGGAAATTTAGTGTAATTTTTCTAAGTAAGTTCAATTGGTTGGACGTTTGATTTTTGAATGATTATTGGAGTATTTTAGATGAAATTGATGTGATTAGAATTGAAGAAAGTAAAGAGAATGAGTAGTTGAGTTATATACTAGTAAGTGGTCAATATGAGAACTATGGTGTAATTGAATTATTTTGATGCATGGATGAGTTTATATGAGATTTTATATTAGGTTGAGATGATTTGTTTGAAGAGAAATCAAATGTATGATGAATAAGGTTGTATATTAGTATATGGTCAAGTTATGTACATGTATGTGTTGTGTTGGTTTTGATGCTTAAATGAGTTGTATGATATGTTTGATATGAAATGGAAGTGATTGGAATCAAAAGAATTAAAGAAAATGATGATTTGGTGTGAGTTTGAATTTTTATTAGAATAAGGGTGAATATGTTTTGAATTGAATCCATAGAGTTGATGATGTTAAGTGATGTTTTTGTGTGATTTATGGTGAATGAAGATCAATGGAACAAAAATAAATTAAATTGGTTTAGGTTAGTGTGAAAGTGATTAATTGTATGGAAAATGAAATTCTATTAGAATATGGTGTATTTGTGTATTGGGTTGATATGAAGATGATTGTGTGTATGTGGAGGTAGTGGATGGCAAGAATGGGTGCCTAGTATGGGTGTTGGATTTTAATGTGTTTAAGGGTTTTGGTTGATGAATTAATTGGTATGAGAATAATTGATGGAAGGAGTTTTAATTAAATGGATGAATTGGTATGAAATTTAATTTTTGTTAGGTTGAAGGGCACCTTGAATTTTAATTAATTCATATAATTCTATAGGATATTAAAGTGTTTGAATATGTTTGGCATTGAATAAACACCAATGCAATGGAAAGAAATGGAAATTAGAAAGTATTGGATGAATTAGTAATGGAATTAGTTTTGATGTAATTGAAGTTTAGTTAAGGAAATGTGAATTTATTTTAATTATGGAATGGACATGTTATTGATGGATTTTTGGGCTTAAAATGGTGAATTATAGGTGACCAAATTAAAGTCCAAAAGTCAAGAAAGAGAGGAGGATTGATTAGCCACCAAGTGATCAAAAATAGTGAGTGCAAATCATACTTTAAAAATTTTATGTTTAAAGTTGTTTGAGTGTGAAATAATTTTTATTTATTTCATGTGGGTTATGGAAACCAATAAGTGATTTAAATATTCCATTTTTAATTTGAACAAGTTATGGTTTATGCATGAAAAATATATGCAATGAATTGTGAATTATATGTCATTCAAAATGATATATGGTTTTTATGAACAAGTGAAGTAAATGAAATTTAATTATGAATGGCATAAACAAATTATTGAATTTTACAAACCCAATGGATTACACTATCTGTTATGAAGTTGACAGTATCTAAAAATATATATCTGTTTAGACCCGATCAGAATACCCCTGCGTGTATGGTAAGTCATGGGATGAGATGTCACTAACTCTGAAGGGAATTGAGTCTGTCAGTCAAGTTGCGTCGCCAAATATACATGAGGGATGTTATTTCACTTCATGTTTGTATTATGGATTTAATCCGCAGTGCGTTAGTGAGATGTCTTCTGTATATGCTAGAAAGTGTGAATGACGCTGGGCGTGAAGCACTGATAGCTGTCACTAGTGTTGGGGATAGTGGTTCGTCCCGCCCAGTATGTGTGACCATAATCTGTATGCTTCTGGAAATCCATTGGTGGTTTTGAAATTATATGAAATTCTATTATATCTGAAACTGTTTTGAAATTTTGTTATATAAGAAATTTTATGAAAATTTGTGAAATTAATTACCATTTTTAATATAAATTTTTATCTGCTAGTTCTGAATTTTTGAATCCGAATTTTGTTAATATCGATTCTGAAGTTATATTTCTGAAAATTGTAAGAAATAGAAATTTTTATAAATGTTTTAGGGAAGTTTCCCTTTTAGAAAATAATTCAAGTTAGAAAATCTCGCACTCACTGAGCTTTCGTAGCTCACATTTTATAAATTTTTGTTAAAAAACCTCCTCAGGTGCAGGAACGTGTGCTCGCAATGCCAGACCTCCTACATGAGACTAGGTGGGCCAATTTCGACATGATGCATTTGAGATATCATATTCATGTATAATTTTCATATTTTATAAATGTATATACTTATAAAGAATTTTGATGCATATATTTTGTAAATAATGTTTTAGAATTTATATTGAAATTTTCATTTCAGTGAAGTGATTTTGAGTTTTATGTAAAAGCATTATTGTGGTTGGATTGTGAAAAATCAATTTAGGGCCTGAGGCCCAGAAGTTGAGATGGATATATTATAGAAGTATATAAGATTATTTTTGAAACTTTTGTAGGGTGGTATATTTAAAAAATAGTCATTATGCTGCCCAAATTTTTATAAATCTATTTTGTAGAAGTGTTAAATTTAAAAAGGATTTTTTTCCCACTTAGTAAAGTTAAAAAAATTAAAAATTAAAATTGAAAAGTGGACAGTTTAGTTTCACGGGAACTTTCCAGCCTAATTAGATATCCACTGGAAGACTACTGTGAAGTTGTCGGTAGGTCACTTAAGGAGTGAGGCCTGTCACTAATCTTACTCTTTGTGTTAATATTCATAAAGTGTAGGTAAACCTTTTCCGATGTTTGAGAGCAGTTCTCCAAACTATGCTCCTAAAGTTTTATCAAAGCTAGTCTCGATAATCCATTAACCGTTAAAAGGTGTCAGCTATCCGAGAAAAAAAAAAAAAGTCGTACGTGTAAAGAGCACGGAGACTAATTGAACAAGTTTAAGCTAGTCTGATCTCAATCCACAGAAACAATTCGTAACTGCGCCTAAAACCCAATCACTTTCACGACAGTGTTTGGCATGTAATCAGTCTAGTTCACTATTGGACAACATCAGCTGCCCAAACTTTTGCAACTAAAGAGTGTTGCTATTTACACCCCAAACCATCTCTATATGCTCTCTAAATTAATATATTTTTTAAAAATTCATTATTATTCTCAAATAAAGTTTCTAAAAGTGTTAAACACTTTATAAGTACGTCCAAAATTATTAATAAATTTTTTATGAAGTCAGATTATTATGATAAATTTGTCTTTTGAATGCGTATGGTCTCCAAGTGTGATGTTGGAGGTGGTGGTGCAATTCTTCTTTTCTCCACTCTAGGTTTGAAATTAGAAATATATATATATATTTTTTTTTGAAATAGAAATTATAAGTATATTTTAATTTAATAGAAAACTCCTCTTTATCCACCATATTCGTAGCAGTAGTTTTGTCAATCCCGGGCAGGTTGTTAGTAGTCTACATTTCAGCGTTAGAAAAAAGAAAAATAATATTATTTGAACAACAAGGAATAAAGTAATAATGAAATTGATTAGGTAAAAATGGATGAATGAATAGTACTTACAAAAATATAATCCAACAAAATTAAAGAAAGAGTAATTTTGATATTAAATAGAATTTATTTACAAATTAGGGATACTTTAATGTTTTATTAGGATGCATTTACAAAAGATGTTCACATATAGTTTGTGAGGGTACCAATATCACCACTAAATAAATAAATGTTGACACTGCTATATGTAAATCTTCATTATTCGATACACAATGGGGCAAATTTATTTTTGGCAATATGGAAAAAACAAAAAAAACAAAATCATTTTCGGTCTAAAAAGTTGTTATTTATATTTAACCCTAAATGAAACTTCATTCCTTTCTAACCACTTTATACTTCCCATAACATTTCATATATATGATATTTCATCTTCTGCATCTCACATTGGTGGTTATTCTAACCCAATCCGAATACAAATAATGTCAAAATCTTTGATCCAAACATGACCCAATACCCGATTTTAATTGTTCAAATCTGCCCCAATCAGAGTGGAGCCCTATGGCTGTAGGGTGGGTGGGAAATTTTTGCTACTCCTAACTATACACATATTATCCAATTAATGGAATTGCACAAGCATGGCACCTATCCTCTTGTGGCAAGGCGCACCATGTTGTGTCATATGGCAGCACTCCTTGTACCATCCAACAGGAGTCATCCACAAGTCATCCTTTTCTACTTAACCTCGTTGGATGGGGGTATTCTTTATTTGATGATTTCTTGCCCATCAGGTTCTTTAGAATGCCATCCCTAGGGCATTCCTTATTTGCTAATTTCTTGCCCGTCAAGTTCTTAGGAATATACCGGGATTCCCAAAGCATTCTTCAATGGCGGAACCACATGGGATCCAGGTAGGGCCTATGCCCAACTTTAAATATTAAAAAAATAATAAACTAAATTATTTTTTAAAATTAAAAGTTTAATTCGTTTTTACTTTTTAAATTCTTTTATTTATTATTTATTATTTATATTAAATGTATTTAAAAATTAATTCATTACATATTATTTAAAAATCAATTTATTATAATATTAAATTAATTTAATCGAATTTAATTTAATCTCAATTCTACCGTACATTTTATGGCATTAATTTAATATAATCTAATATCATCTTATCTAATCCTGCGCATCAAATGTAACCTTAAAGTATAAGGTAAAAAATACGAGCTTTGCCATCTTCTAAAAGGTTGTTTTTCTTCAATGTCGTAAACAATTCTAAACCAAATAGATGACTAAGAGAGAGAGATTCAATCTACTCACGTTTTCTGCTTTTAGCCCCAATTAGTAATTGGGTTCATACTTAATTTCCAAGTAAACTCCACCCAACCAATGGCCTTGTTAGGCTCAGAGTCAAAAGGTTCTTCAATAACTTGCACCAGCCACCTGATAAAACCAATCAGATGAACATAATTATATATGTATATGCAAATTCTCTGACCACAGAAGTCAAGAACGTGCATGCATGCCAATCAAAGAAATGTCTTTTTAACCACTCCCCGTGGTACTTCAAAGAAATTCAGGTCATGAAAGGTGAAAAATGCAATGTGTGACTACCAAGTAGTCACTAGTTAGTTAGATTTCAATCACAAAATGAACACAGAAAGAATCACTGCATATTACCGAAGTCATTTACAAAGAGACTAGCAACAAATTTAGTATAAAAGAACAACGATGACAGCCCTAATGGTGCAGGAATTGATATATCACAATCTGCAGCCATTGGTATATTGAATCACAGTACGATGTTCCACAACATCGTTCAAACACGTCCGATGGCTGCTGCTGCTGTTGCGACGCTAAAACCAAAACCACGACCACACGGCTAGGCCATCGACTCAAACCTATGAAAAAAATACAGACTTTATTTCTATAACTATCTTTGTATCCCTACTCTTAGTACAGTATATATCCTTACCCTCAGTGCCATGCAGAAGCCGATACAAGGTCTCTATCTTTCCAGCCCTACAACATAGCTCCATCCTTCTCCACCAGCGTATACAATTCTGAGTAACACCTCAGCAAGCTCTTAATGACAGAGTTGACGTAATTACCTAATGAAACATATTTATCGGGCACTCTTAGATATTTATAGTGAAGTTGAGCGGGAGATATCTAATGAAGGAAGATCATATTGTATGCATTATGCGATTGAAGCCGTGAGCCGTTTCTGATTCTTCTCTCTTTAATTAATATAATTAACAATAAGTTCTTGCATGCATGCATTAATAAGTTTATTATGTATATAATTGCAAAACAAAGAGACTAGTCCGAACCTACTTTGTGGAAGCCAAGTGGTGCAATGAAGGTTACGTACCAAAGCTAGAGGAATATATGCAGAATTCACTTGTGAGTAGTGGTTATCCAACGTTGGCAACAATTTGTTTCCTCGGCTTGGGAGAGATTGCTGATAATCAAGCCATTGTGTGGATCTCTAATGATCCTCCCATTGTTAAAGCCTCAACGATTATTTGCACTCTTATGGATGACATAGTCTCCCATGTGGTACAATAATACTCCCTATCTATTTATTTTAGAAGGTTCAAAACGGAAAAACTTGGGTGGGACGGATATAAATTCAATATATCATATGTCCAATAAATGCATGTGATATCTTATTATGGGTGTCACACCCTAACCCGAAAGTCAAGATATGAAGTAATATACTAATAAATAACCATTAAAAATCCAAGAAAAATGCATCTATGAATAAATACAACTATAAAGTTCTTAACCAAAATAATAAGTGCTTAAGAATATTCGAATGATATATATAGGCTTATTTCCTAAGGAACCAAAAATCACTGCTAAAATACCAATCCATCCTATGCGGGATCAGAATCTCAATCATCTGAAATCATAACATACTAAGTGAGTTTGGATGCTCAGCAGATGTACTAAACGGTATTAATTTTTTGTACATAACATATATAAAATGAATATATATATATATTTCGCAAATATGAAACTATAAATTTCATATTCATAATCAAGTTTATCAATCAGAAACTTATCAAACATCATAATAGATTTTCTAGGTTCCCTTTATGCTTTACTACATAGTAGGACTTTCATAACACATAATAGAGTCAAGTCACCCGTCGGCAACTAATGTATACAGGGCAAGTGCAAGTGAGAAATTAATTTTCAAAAAACAAAACACTCATACCCGAAAGTAAGAGCCAAACCCTCGTTGTGATCATCAAAGAGTCCTCACACATGCACTAATTCGTCAACACACGAATGTAATAGACTCATTAGTACTTAGGGTACCCCGGAGACACTTCCCATATACTCACATACACATAATAAATCACATATCACATAGGGCTCACACATAAAACAGATGTGTCTACTAGTAGCAAATAATAAAAGTAAGCCTAGACAAACATTAATTAATGGTACTATTTAATCACATTTTCATAGCACAATAATTTTCCAAACATAATTTCAAAAACATACATATTGTTGTGATTTCGGTTTTGAAAATAATTTAGTATACTTACCTTCCAATAAATCCCAAGCCAACAAATCTCAAACAAACAAACTCTTCACGAATCAAACGATCCAAACCTTAGCCTAAATTAAAAAAATCATATATAAATCAAACTCAAAATAGTATTGTAGGACTGAAATTAGGGTTATCGAACATCCCCTTGCCCTTAACTGAAAACCTAAAATTAGAGCTAACCCGTGTTGTTTTGAAATCTGTATAGTGTTTGATTTACTATTTTTAGTAAATTTTAAACAATCTGAAAAATCATGAAAATTTCCAAAAACATGCTACACATACATATCTCACACCATAAAAATTTTCGGAAATAAATAAAATCTGGAAGTGTCCTAACCAAATTTATTTTCTAAAGTATTTTGGTCTATCTTCCAATAGATAGCTCAGGATATGCTTCAATCCAGAATTTTTTAATATCTTATAGACCTCCGTTTCACTTAAAATTTTGCCAAAGCAAAACAAACTTATGTAGGAGTTTAAAATAAAATTTTGATAAGAAAATAACATGAATAGATATTTTTAAAATATTTTCGTATTTGAACATACACATGCTATCTAGTACTAAATAGATTTAATACTTTGAATAAGAAAAATCATAACTTTTAAAATACGACTTCAAAAATTATAAAAATTTACAATTTAATACCTCATATGTTTATAAACAATTGCATAAAATTTGAGAATTTTCTGAGAAGTGAGACTTAATAAAAAATATTTCGTAACTAGACCATCTGCAGAATATTACAAAATTTCAGCACTCTTTTCTTAGAAAGAAAAATCTATTAAAACTCATACATTTATGATATTTTTACGAAACTAATTTTATTTGAAAGGTCAGAAGGTTTAGTTTTCAAAACTAGAAAACCATAATATCAAAATCAAATACAAGCACAACTTATAATTTTCGAAGTAGATATTGGTTAGTCTATACTTATATAAATTTCATAAACCAACACTAACATAAAAAGAAACTAAGATACTTAGGATTTCTTTTTCTCCGTAAACAATCTTAATCAAAGAATTAATTCTCTAACTGTTTAAATAAAATTTATTAAAAGAAATATGATAACAAACCTTGTAAAGTCTTCTTGATTTGTAAACTAAATTTTCTTTCAAAGAACTTGTAGAAGTTATTTGTCAAGAACAAAAAAATCTTTTCTTTAAAAAAAAAAAAAAAAAAAAAAAAAAGACCTTGTATTAAAGGTTTAATAAGGAAGGGAAAGGCTTTTATAGAGTGTGGTTTCCTATTCTTATCAAACCACCTTACCCTTTTTTACTTAAATAAAATAAATTTAAAAGTTTAATCTAATTAGAAAAGCTTATCAAATACAACTTCTTATAAAAATATAACTCCTACAAATTTAAATGTTGTTTTTTTTTTTCTAAGTAAAATATCATTTATTTAGTTTTACTTATACATTTAGGGAATAATTTTAGATGTTACAATGGGTTATATTATTAGTGGGTTAGATATATCTATATTGCACACAAGTTTTTTTTTTTTCTTTTTTTGAAACAATTATAATAAAATGAAAACTTAATAAGAATCCCTAATATATATATATATATATATATATATATATATATGTTAAGTAGCTAATCTACAAGTACACTGGTGGAATTTTGAAATTTGCCATTAAAATTCCTTAAAGTTTGTTAAATACCTTTGTTACCAAATAGACAATTGGTAAACAATATGAAACTTACTCGATTTGTATTTTAATCAAATTTAAAAGATGATTAATCATGTTATGAAAAAATTTTCATTAACAATTTTTTGACCTATTCATATTTATACTTGAAGTTTGAGCAGAAAACAAAACATGTAGCCTCTAGTATTGAATGCTACCTGAAGGAACACAATGTTTCTAAAGAAGAGGTAGTCAAACAATTCCGCGAAGAAATTTCGAATGCATGGAAAGATATAAATCAGGAATTCCTAAAACCAACAGCTGTTCAAATGCCTCTCCTCATGCGAATTCTGAATTTTTCACGTGTGATGGATGTTATATACAAGGATGACGATGGCTTCACCAATTCTCATGTGTTGAAAGACTACATCACCTCATTGCTGATTGACCCTGTTCACGCTTGAGTGGTTTTCTTACGCACACCTTATTATTTGTTAGTTTCAAGAATATTAAGCAATTTGTGTGTTTGGTATATCATTGTGTCGTATACAATGTATTGTAATACTTTGCATTGAACTATGTTATTCTTATACAATCTATTGTTTGATGATAATATATATTGACGTTGCAATTTAAAAGTTAATAATAGTGACTAGTTCAACTTAAAAGATGAATCACATCTCAAAACTTTAAAATATATTCTAATTTTTTAAAAATTAAATTTAATTCGGTTTATTTCGTATTAGATTTTAAGTACTTACCATAAAAAATAAATATTGAGAATACTTACTATAAAAGATAAATATTGAGATTGAAAAGAGAGAAAAGTATATAGAGAAAAGGAAGAGTTATAATTAATTACCAATTACAACTAATTTATTGATTGAGGAGAGAGATGATAAAATTTTAATAAAGAAGAGAGAATGGGGCACAAACAGAGAGCGGAGAGAGAGTTACCATCCATGGTATCTTCTCTTCCCAAATTTATCACTTGCTCTTAACCATTCAATTATCCCGAGATCAAAGGTCAAAAATTTGTGTAAAATAATCAAAGATGGTACTAATCAAAATATTAGCTTAACCTCCAATTTACGTGATACTTACTAAGCCTATGGTATGTACTACACGGATGAAGAACTTAGGCTACCAAAAGGTGAATAACGAAACCCTTTTGAAGTCTCCATCATGTAGTAATTTTCCGCTCTTAATAGAAATTTGCTTTCCTCATTATCTTCTAAGATGCGGTGGTACTTGATGTTTAGAAGGGATATTAAATTCACGGATCAACTTCCGAGGAAGATAGAAACTAAGGGTCTATTATCTAATTTTCTTTTTGTTTTTGTTTTTTCTTTCCTTCGTTTTCAAATGAAAACAAGAAATTCATTTTCACATTTTTGGGATTTGAGAACACATATGCTAACAACTATTTTCTAAATTATGTTCCCAAAAAAAAAAGGAAAAAAAAACTATTTTCTAGATTAACTTTAATAGATGAAAACCTTCACCTAAATTCAAACTCATATTAAATTATTAAGAATTATTGTAGAGAAGACATACTTGATTTTATGTTGACAAACTTGAGAATGATTAAATCTTCTACAGTCAAATCACCTTAGAATACTCTATAATTTTCTTTTTGAATGAGAAAGAAGAAAAAGAGCAAAATTATATATGTTGATTTAACTTGGGAATTATAACTCTTATAATATTCTTTATATACTAATCTAATTAAGTTTTCATTAACCTTAACTAAAAGTTAGTATTAGGTTTCTACACACTAAAACTCATACCTAATGGATAACTCTGGAGCTTAATTAATATATCACTTATTTAAATAGATAACATGTAATGTAATTATCATTTAATATGTAAGTCCATAATAAAAAATATAAAAATTCCAACAATATGCACATAATATATTGCAGATGGAGACACTATAGTTCGAGCCTACTTTGTGGAAGCCAAGTGGTGTAATGAAGGTTATGCAACAAAGCTAGACGAATATATGCACAATTCACTTGTGATTAGTGCATATCCAATGTTGGCAACGAAAAGATTTCATTCTAGTATTAAATTAGAATAAATCAAATAATATTGTGAACTCTTTAAGGATTACAAGCAAACTCTTAGTATTATATGTTAACTCTAAATGGTTTGTTTGCCTTTTCTGCATGCCCATGTTCTCTATTTATAGCAAAAATGTGCAGCGGTTACCTATAAAAGAAACATAGATAAATCAACTATAAATCAAATAATTTTAATTGAATAAATCTAGATAATTATCGAAAGATAAATATCACAATTAAAGATAATAAAATCAGCTAAAAAATAGATAAGTCATATTTTTTTAGCAAATACCACATCTTTTTTATTTTCTTATCCAAACTTGATCAAAAATCTATCAAGTTACATTTTATTTCTGCACATTAGCTAATAAACTTCAAGTTCTACAAAAATACTCATATACATATTCACATAAAAAGTTTTCTAAAGATAAATTCCAAGAAATATAAAGAGAAAATTATCTTTTCTCTTTAGAAATTTAATTTCACATTTATTTTGACACAAGGTCACAAGAAAACTAATCAGATAAAACTTGAGAAAGATAAATCATGAAAATCAAGTCATTACATGATAAATACTCTGAGTTTTACACTGAGCACTGTTACCAAAAAGTGTTGTAGAACAAATTGTGCTTTGATGTTACAATACTTTTTCAAACCTGGTGTTATAACATCTCAACAATTTATGAATTATATTGCTCACAATATACTACCTTAAATAAGATGTCAATATCCTATACACAACAAGCTGTGCATCAACAAACATAACTCCTAACGTTATCAATTAATGAAGATCATTAAACAACAAAAATAGTGTCTTGTGAGAAACCATGTCATCCATGAGTCTACGAATAACTAAGGAAGCTTGAACCATCTTGGATTGCAAGTTAGGTGGGCTGAATGCCCAAGCAAGTGAGGCAATTGCCTAAGACACCATTTGCCTAGGTTCATTTTATTAAGGTCTCATTTTTGTTTCTTAAAAATTTATTATATTACAATATAATCACAATAATTAATAACATAAACATATTTTCTTATGTAGAAAACATCTTGAAATATATATATTTTTTTCAATATTGATTGTTTAAAGTTAATTTCAGAATTATTTTTTAAAGAAGTCTAAAAAATTAAATCACAAATTTTGATTATATTGTTTAGATCTTTTTCCTGATAGAAATAAGATTAAATTATGAAAACAACATATTTATTACAAATAATAATAAGTAAATAGTTAACACAAGGTGGTCTAGGTTCACATTTTAACTTAAAGGCCTGATCAAATAACGGTAACCCGACCTTGGTTGCTAAACGACTAGTCAAAAGCCCCTTTGGTTATAGCCATTAGGTAGAGGTGATCAATGCAGTAGGCATTATATTCCTCCATTTTTGGCTTAAAACTATATTCTGAACCAAATTAAAATTAAAATCACAAGAAAAATAATTTGTTATTACACATATGGGAGACTCTAAAAATCTCCATATGATTTCAGGAAATACCACTTATTTTTGTTGTTTGCAAATAGATCAAAAACCTCTCTAATCTTTTCAAAAATATCTAAAACATTCCTCAAAACATTAAAATACGAGCTTATCCTTGGATTTAAAAAATAAAAAATAAAACGGTTGGAGATCAAAGAATAAAAAATATTAAATAACTATCATATTTTTTTTTGAAACCTTGTTTGGTGCTAATCAAACAAGTCTCCAATTGTTTAGTTTAAAAAAAAAAAAAAAAAAAAAAAAAAAAAAAAAAAAAAAAAAAAATCCCCTTGCAAATAATATGACGCTGACTACTAGCTTATGTAGCTTGGTTACACACCTAAAGAAAATAAAATCCGATAACTTGGTCCAAAGTCACATCTTTCCTTATCTTGAATAAACCCTTAAGAAAATAAAACGTCTTAAATTCCCTAGTCACATTTCTATCTTCTCTTGAATCAACCTCACATTATTTATATACAAATTTTATATCTCACTTTTTTAAAAGAAATTTGTATATGCAACAAGAATAAATTGAATACAAGATTATAAGCTACATGGATATAATTAATATTCATGTTTTATACTATGAAGTGAAGAAAAATATTTGATAGAAGTAGCCGTTTGACAAACAGGGTTTCCCAGAAAAGTAAAAACCTTAAGCTTCTACCAATTAGATCCCGAGTAATCGTATCCAGCAACACAAAAACATGTTATCTTTTCACCGAGTAAATACAAATTTACAAACAAAAACGTCTATTTTATATGAGGAGATTTTCACCACCGTCCAGCCTAAAAAAAAAAAAAATTACTTGGCCACGTAAACACAAACATGTCAGCCAAAAAATATTATATATATATATATATGGGGCCAGAAAAAAAAAAGGTATAACATCAATTTCATTAAGAATTGGCATGTTAAATGTGCAGCTAGACAATTTCGCAATGTGGTCATTTTTTTTTATTTTTTAATAATTTGATCAAAATACTGTCACAAATGGAATAAATAACTAGGTCCCATGACTGAGACATGTTACTGTTAATAATAGTTTGTGGCCAATAAAAATTCATCCTAATACAAGAAGGTAAAGTGAGTAAACTTGGGGACGTTTGATGTCATTTTCAAAATTTATAAATTTTAGAAAAGTTATAATTAGATGAGAATTCTTTATTTTTAATGTGTGCGAAATTCTTAAATAATAATAATTAAAAAAAAAACATATTTTGTTTGTACCTTTTAATTAATATAATTTGGAAATTATTAGATATTAATAATTTTCCAGGCCTTGGTTATTTGGAAGTCTAATTAAGTACAAATTTTATTATAAAGTTTTAGTTTTGATAATGTGTTATATTCGAATCAATAATAAATTTGTAATATATGAAATCATTAAAAAGAGTCGAAAGGTTCAGGAAAAAAAAAAAAAAAATTACGAAGCCCTTTATTGTCATCTAAAAAAGTACTCCCTATACTTATTTTTTCAACAAAGTTGTTAATCATAATAAGAATTGAAAGTTAATTTAAGAAAAAGAATAAACTAATTAAAAATAAAAATAACTTAGTTATTTCAACTGATACATAGAATTGAGAAAATTGCTATAATTTCGAAACCAAATTAAGTTACTGATAAAGAATTGGAACAAAATAAATTTTAAAAGAAAATAAATATTTGGAAAAAAAAAAAAGTTGAAGAATGAACTGAAGAAAAAAGTTCCCATTAACTATTGTGATAATTTAGAAGAGAAACAAATTTCATTTTATTTTTAGGAATTCCATATTAAATGTGAAGGTTTGAGAGCGACTAAAGGAAAAAAAACCAAACAAAAACGTGAATGAATATATGGAAACCCAAACAACACAAAGGAAAAAATATCTCCACACTTTAAAGTCGCATGGATAAATGTGGAACTCGATCTATTTATATATGTATACAGCCCCTGAGTCAATACTACATTTCTTGTTCTTTGAAAAAACATTGAGTACCTTTAAATTTTAAATAAAAATAAAATTTAATATGATTACTTCAACAAACCGGAGAAGAGAGAATTTTTGTATTTGAACTACAATTTTAACAACTAGTAAAAAATTATTTAATTCTAAATTTTTTAACTTAACGTAAATACGATAAGTTAGAGTTATAACCGCTTCAGCATTTGTCCATAAGTTTTTTAGGTGGTTATAAAATAAAGGTGTTATATGGAGTGTGAAAAATAAAACAAAAATTGGTTGGTTGATATCCCATCATTTAATGGGATACAAAAATATGTGATAGATATTGACTTTATACAATCAGGCTAACATTTTACCTCAAGAACATAGTTAGATGTCTCATTCATTATCATCTTCTCATTTTTATCTTTTTTTCACGACTTTTAGCTTTATTTTGTATAAATTAATTATGAAACCAACTTGAGAAGATTAATTTAATTTGTATTCATATGAGATATAATGTGTGCTAAAATTAATTAATTAGTTATATATATGCTTTCATTAAAAAATAAATTCCTCCAAAATATTTAATGACTCACAAACCTTGCAGTAACATTATTAGTTTCATAGTTTTCTCATTTCTCATCTCTTATAAGTTGTATTACTTTAACTTAGTCAACATTTATTTCACTTGATCATAACCCTTGCATTAACCTTATGAACTTTCAATGTGTATTGATAAGAAAACTGTCTAATCTCAATCTCTTCTTCTAGTAAATATATTATAATTTTGGTGTGTTCTAAGAAGTAAACTCTATTTATTAGATATGCACACACACTTATCTAACAAATAAGAAAGTGGCGCAACCACTTTTAGTAGAATAGTTGAGCATTTTTCTTCACTTTTATGATAGAAATTTAAATCTCATATTTACCAATTAAATCACAAAGTATGAGGAGACCCTTCTCTATTAGATCTAAAAAAGATTAAAAAAAAATAATGAAAATGAAAATAACGTTGAATGTCCTTTGTTTATTCCTCTTATAGTTAAGAAAACAATATTTGAACCTTGTAAGATACCCAACATGTTCTCTCTACCTATAACACTAGATTGTGGGATAAATTAAATTAAAGAAATTTGAGAGTTAAACTCAACATTTTCTCTCTTGATATAACGTTAGATCATGGGATAAATTACATTCAACAAATATGAGATTATGCATTTAAAATTAATCGGGTATATACCCGTTTCACGTATTCATTCATAGTAAAGTAGTTGAGTACTTTTTCTTCATCTTTTTTGCAGGTATTTAACAACATTTAAAAACTCGGCCTACTTAATCAACCAGTCGTCCACTAGGCGATCGATCGGCATTGACAGCACCGATTTCATGGAAATCAATGCTGTCGCCACCCAGTCCACTTTTTTTAAAAAAAAAAAAATTCAGGTCCAAAACAGCATCTTTTTGGATGCTGGCCGTCCAAAACGATGCTGATTTAGTTATTTAGTTTTTTTAAATAACTAAAAGGACTTCATTTTGGGATCCAAAAACTTGCTGTTTTAGACCTACATTTAATAAAACAAAAAAAAACAAAACACTAGAGCTTCTACTTCTTCTCCACGATTGCAGCCCTTTCTTTCTCACAAACTGACTCATCTTGTTGTCCCACCTCCAACAACTATTGTTTTCCTTGTATAAGATAATATATATATATATATATAGTTCTATCACACTCTTGGCATACATTGTTTAAGGTAATTTCTTTATTTATGTTTTTAAAATGTCCTAATCAATATTTTCTAGATGTCTGGTGTGGAAGGATTAAATTAATAAAGAAATTGTGAAATGATTTGAACAAAGACAATTTTTTAGAGACTAACAAACTGTAATTAACATGATCCAGTGCATCTAATCTCTGGTCACTAATTTTTCTTACATCTAAGAAGACAAAGGGTATGTGTTTCAAATGAGAATAAAGTGTGAAAGGAGAGAAAAACCTGTTATAATTCTTTTCTTCTTGAGTAGAGTTTTACTGCATGTGTTCCGTATATTGCTACCTTTTGAAAGCTACATCAAATGTTGATGCCTATAAATATCTGAACAAGAACACACCATGACTCACACAAGTCAAGCAAGCACAATAAGCTATTGATTAAACTACCCTCCAACTAGAAATAGAAGAAAACAATGTCTCTTCAAGTTTCAGTACTAGATGCTATTTCGGCCCTACCTTTATTATAGGGCGGGCAAAAAGATGATTTGACAAATTTACCTTAAGTTTTCTCTCATTTGAGATGCGTACATTTGTTTCTAAATACCTATCATAAAAATGAAGAAAAAGTACTCAACTACTTTACTATGAACGGATGTGTGAAATAGGTACATACCTGATCAATTTTAAATGCATAATATCGTATTTATTGAATTTAATTTGTCCCATGATCTAGCATTATATCTAGAGAGAAAATATTGAGTTTAAATATCACATTTCTTTAATTTAATTTATCCCAAGATCTAGTATTATAGATGGAGAGAACATGTTGGGTATCTTAACAAGGTTCATGTAAGGTCTAAATCCAAGTGAATTTAGAAAATAAATTAAGCCCAAAATAAGAATCAATAAATGAGCCAAATTTTTAAGTGAAATCCAAATTTTAAGTAGGCTTATTGATATTTAAGTGAAAGCCCAATTGTTTAATTATTGGATTTAATTGTAGTCAAATTGTATCCCAAATTTTAAGTGGGCTGCGATTTGTAAGTAATCCCAAATTGAGATATGAGAATGGCGGAAATGTGGCTGTTCAAAGAAAGAAGACGTGGGGTGAGAAAAAAAAAATGAAGGTGGAAAAGGACAAAATAGTTTGTTGGTCGAAAAGAAAATAGATAAAAGTAAAAGCAAAGAAATGTTCTTTCAAAAGAGACAAATTGGTAGCACGGAAAGTGAGCTAGGGGACCACAAAATAAAAAAAGAGAGATACATGCCCATTCTTAAACCAAATAAGAATGATGGTGGCAGAGATATTTTAAGGGAATCAAATCAAAGAAAAGTCAAATTGAAGAAATTGACAAAAGAAATAAAGCGAATTGGACTCGTTTGGCTCATTCCCTCGTTTCTTTCGCGTTATCCTCTTTGGGGGCCCATCGGTGACTAGAAGTCATCGAAGATTATCTTTTTCCCTTTTGTTCGTAATATAGTTATCTTTCAAAAGAAAAAAGAAAAAAAAAAAAAAAAAAAAAAAAGATGATAGAGAATGAGGCTTGATACTAGAGGCGGTGGCGTGTTAAGTGTCAATATAATACAAATATATATTTTTTTGAGAGAGATTGAGAAGTGCAGTATATATATATTTTAAGGGAATCAAATCAAAGAAAAGTCAAATTAAAGAAATTGACAAAAGAAATAAGTTGTAAAAAAATGATAGAGAATGAGGCTTGATACTAGAGGCGGTGGCGTGTTAAGTGTCAATATAATACAAATATATATTTTTTTGAGAGAGATTGAGAAGTGCAGTATATATATATATATATATATGTGTGTGTATGTATGTATGTATGTATGTATATATGTAAGTATAATAGAAGAGAACAAAAAAAAGAGAAACAGAGAGAAGAGAAAGAGAAGGATATTTCATATCGGTGATCTGAATATTTGGATGTTCGATTTATCCAGATAAATTAGTTTTATTTCAACGAGATTTGAAATCTAGAAAAATAATTAATTTTTCTATAAATTCAAAATTGAGTTTTATGTGATTTTATAATGGATCTAAGTTTACAATGAATCATATGGGAATCCGTTTTAAAACCAGAAATAAGCAAATGAGTTATATGAGTGAATAGTTTCATTTTAATTAAATTGATTGATTGATGTTTTTTTATATTTCAGATTTTATTATTTATTTCAAATAAATAATTTATTTAGTTAATTGATTTTATAAATTATAAATTATGTTTTACGATTGAAATGAAAATTTATTATGAATTAATATTTATATATACTTATAAGAAATCTCAGTAAGAATTTTATATTTTCAGCTTGAGTTATTATTAGAAAAAATTCGGAATATTTCATATAATATGATTTTATGTTTTAATAAAGAATATTGATTTTTATTTTAATAAAAGTAGTTATCCAGAATTATGTGGATATTTTAAAAAGATTTGAGAAAGTAAAAAAAAAAAAAAATGTTTTCAAAACACTAAGGTTGTACTCTCTCTTCTAATGGTCAGACACATATGTGAGATTTAGATTCACTCAGCACGTGTATGGTAAATGTAAGGAGAGTTATTGAATTATCGGAAGAGTTATTAAGTTGCCCAGCACATGTATGGTAGACGTTATCCTTCGCTCTACGTGTATGTTGAGTATCTCCACCACGTATGATAGATTTCTCTGAATACTAGTTGATGTAGATTTTCATATTACAAATATTACATTTTGAGTTTGATTAGTACAGATGGTGATTTACAGAACACCAGATTTATATAAAGAAATTTCATAGAAGTTTTACAGATTATAAATTTTCATCTTTTATATTATTAAAGTTATAAAAGATAATTTATATAAAAGTTTATAGTTTTATTACGATATGAGATTATATTCAATTTTATTTGGTGTATAAATTATTGAAAACTGTTTCTTTTTACCAGTGATATTTGATGTTTTATTTAGAAATATTTTTTAAAAAGTTATATTTATTCATTGGACATTAGCGCTTACTCTTTTGTAAAACCTATTTTTTCAGGTATCCGTTGTAGGTTCATACAGATTATTATAGATCGTGAAAATGGTCATATGATGATGAACGATTTATATTTTTGTATATTTTTTTAAAATATTATATGTATATATATATCAATCTGAGGGTCTAACATAAGAAATGTACATAATTTTGATTATTTCAAATTAAATTTTATAAAGCAACCCTTAGATTTAAGATGATTTTTCTAAAAGATTTTGGAAACTTCAAATTTCAATTAGAAAGATCTCACTTTGCACAGGATCATCCTGAACTCCAGATAGGAGTCGAGATGGGTCCTGTCAGTTCAAACATTGTTTTATTAACTATAAGAAGAATAAACAAAGGACATTCAACATTAGTTATTTATTTATTTGAGATTTGATACCAGTTGGATTAAAGATATTTTTTTAGAATTATTGAGATAAACCACTACAAGCATAGTTTGCAATATGACCGTAGACTACGGGAAAGGTTCCCCCATATTTTGTGATGTTATTGGTAGATATGGGATTTGAATTTCTATCATAAATATGAAGGAAAAATGCTCAATTATTCTATTAAGGGTGATTATGCCGCTTTCTTATTCGTTTGATGATTGTGCGTGTATATATAATAAATAGAGTTTACTTACCTAGAATGCACCAAAATTAATATATTTAATAAAAGAAGAGATTGAGATAAGATAGTTTTCTCCTCAATACACATTGAAAGTCATAATGTTAATGCAAGGTTTATGAGCCATTAAGTCATAAATGTCGACTAAGTCAAAGTAAGTAATATAACTTATAATAGTTGAGAAATTGTTTATGAAAAAAAAAAAATTATAAAAATAAGGACATATCATAATGAATGAGACATCGAATTGTGTTCTTGAGGTACAACATTAAACTTACTGTGTATAGAAAATTTCCATCACACATTTTTGTGTCCCATTAAACGATGGATTTCTCAACCAACCTTTTTTTTTTTTTTTGGCACTCCATACCCCCTTTATTTTGCAACCACCCAAAAAGGTATGGACAAATGTTGAAGCGGTACTTATAACTCTAAGCTTATCATATTCACATTAAGTTAAAAAAAAAAAATTAGAATCGAATGAATTTTCACGAATTCTTAAAGTTGTGGTTCAAATTAAAAGAAAGTTCTCTCTTCCACAATTTGTTAAAGTACTCATATTAAATTTTATTTTTATTTAAAATTTAAAACTCAATATTTTTCAAAGAACCAGAAATCTAGTATTAAATTAGAGGTTGTATATGATAGATTGAGTTCCACATTTGTTCATATATACGATCCTAAAGTGAGGAAATATTTTTTTCCTTTGTATTGTTTGAGTTTCCATATATTCATTCACCTTTTTTTTTTTTGGCTTTTTTTTTTCCTTATTCACTCTCAAGCCTTCACATTTAATATGAAATTCCAAAAAAATAAAATGAAATTACAGCAATTTTCCCAATTCTTGTAGTGATTAAAAACTTTGTATAAAAAATAAGTATAGGGAGTAATTTTTTAGCTGACAATAATAGGTTTTCGTAATTTTTAATTTTCTTAACCTTTCAATTTTTTTAATGATTTCATATATTAAAAATTTATTATTGACTTAAATATGACACATTATCAAAACTAAAATTTTATAATAAAATTTGTACTTAATTAGACTTCCAAAAAAATGGAATAATTGTGTCACAATAATAATTGATTGGACCATATATTACAATAATATTTTTTTAAAACTATTTTTTAATGAAGTTTATTACAAAAATATAATACAGTAAAATTGAAAAACAATAATTTTCCTTATTCACTCTCAAACCCTCATCTAAGGAAGACAAAGGGTATGAGTTTCAACTGAGAATAAAGAGTGGAAGGAGAGAAAAATGTGTTATAATTCTCTTCCTCTTGAGTAGAGTTTTACTGTGTGTGTTCCGTTTATTGCTGCCTTTTGAAAGCTACATCAAATGTTGATGCCTATAAATATCTTGACAAGAACACACCATGACTCACACAAGTCAAGCAAGCACAATAAGCTATTAATTAAACTACCCTCCAACTAGAAATAGAAGAAAACAATGTCTCTTCAAGTTTCAGTACTAGATGCTACCTCGGCCCGAGATAACCAGCAGCGTCGCTCGGCAAATTATCATCCTAGCATTTGGGGGGATTATTTCCTCTCTTATGCTGGTGATGAATCCTTGGTAAAGATGCTCATTTTTTAAGTTATTAGTTTAGTTGACATAATCCATTTACATATTTCTATTGTAGTCTCACTTTTGATCTAATTGTCCAATACTACATACAACTTAAAGTGATAATTAAATACATCATTTGATTAAAAAGAATCTCATCATTATCTATAATAATACTATTGTAAAGTATCTTCAGGTGAAAATCTATGAACAAAATCATGTCTAAGTTTTGAATCCAAAACGGATAATATTATGTTTTATGTTTAAGAAGTCTTTACAAGGCATGGATCTCCATGACAATATTATAATAAGCTCTTGCAATGTATATATGATATTGTCAAATCATTACTAATTTGCACTATTTGTTCAATTTGGCTGTTCAGGAAGCTGATGTGAATGTTAACCTTCTGGAATTGAAGGAAGAAATAAAAAAAATGCTAATGGCAGATGTCAAGCCTTCACAGAAATTGGACTTGATTGATGTCATCTATCGTTTAGGCATATCTTATCATTTCGAAACCGAGGTTGATAAAATCTTAGAAAAAATACACAAAAACCACCATGTCTCTAGTCTCGAAGATGACAATGAGGACGACCTCCATTCCATTTCTCTTGAATTTCGTTTACTTAGGCAACATGGTCATAAAATGTGCAGTGGTATGCTCTTTTTTAATCTCAATATATAATCCTTCCAAGAACTTGGTCTTTTATAGCAGAAAATTTCAACTACAACAGAGCCTGATCATTTTGATTATAATGTGTTTGTGTTGAATCGATCAGATGTGTTCAACAAGTTCAAGGACAGCAAAGGAAACTTCAAGGAATCCCTCGTAACAGATGTTCAAGGAATGTTAAGCTTGTATGAAGCTTCACATCTCAGGGTGCATGGAGAAGTTATACTAGAGGAAGCCCTCGCTTTCACTACCAGACACCTTGAATCATCAACAACCCAATTCAGTTCTTCACTTGCAGAGGAAGTTAACCGTGCCTTGAATCGACCAATTCGCCGGGGCTTACAAAGGCTAGATGCAAGACATTACATGTCTGTTTATCAAGAAGACCCTTTGCACAACAAGGCTCTACTGACCTTTGCAAAGCTAGATTTCAACATACTACAAAAACTTCACCAGAAGGAACTCGGTGATATATCAAGGTAGGTACATATCTATGTATACATAAGATTTGACATGGTTGCTTGTAAGCATTTCAAGCTTGAAGCTTTACAGTTTAATGGATTCTTCTTGATAATGTCATTTAGGTGGTGGAAAAATTTAGACTTTTCGCGTAAGTTGCCTTTTGCAAGAGATAGAATGGTGGAGTGCTATTTCTGGATATTAGGCGTGTATTTTGAGCCAGAATATATTTTGGCTAGAAGGATATTAACCAAAGTGATTGCCATGACTTCCGTTATTGATGACATCTATGATGTTTATGGTACTATTGAAGAACTTGAGCTTTTTACCTCAGCTATTGAGAGGTAATTTTCATCCATTTCTCTACTTCTTCAATTCTGTTACAATAATCAAATGCTCATGTTTGATTTTCGTTTTTTTTAGGTGGGATATCAGCGCCATAGATCAACTGCCTGAGTATATGAAATTGTGTTATGAGGCTCTTCTAGATGTTTACACAGAAAATGAAAGGGATTTTGCCTCTGAAGGAAAACTATTCTGCCTTGATTACGCCAAGGAAGCAGTAAGTTTCATCATTCAATGGTTTAATTATTAGATCTTTAATGTATATAACAAAACGTGATTTTGATTGTAATTTCTTTTGTGCTCAGATGAAGGAATTAGTAAGAAATTACTTCTTAGAAGCAAAATGGTGTCACCAACAACACATACCTACAATGGAGGAATATATGCCTGTTGCATTGATCACCTGTGGCTACAAAATGTTGGCAACCACTTCTTTGGTGGGAATGGGAAATTTTGCATCCAAAGAAGCCTTTGAATGGTTGTTTAGCAACCCCAAGATTGTTCATGCTTCCTCAGTTATCAATAGACTCATGGATGACATAGTTTCTCACGAGGTACTATTTTTGTTTTATAATGAAATTTATTAATAGTTAACAAATATGAGTTATGTGAATGTAAATATTCCCATTTCTTGCAAGTAAATTAATTTTCAAATCATTATAAAAAGTTAGAATTGGTCTGCATCACATGTTGACATGAACAGCTAATAATGACATCACTTTTCAGTTTTCTTGAATTCTTCTTTTAACCAACATGTAATTATTTATATATGCAGTTCGAACAAAAGAGAGGGCATGTGGCTTCAAGTATTGAGTGTTACAGGAAACAGCACGGAGCAACAGAAAAGGAAGCATGTGACGAATTTCGCAAACAAGTTACAAATGCTTGGAAGGACATAAATGAGGAGTGCCTCCTACCAACAGCGGTGCCAATGTCTCTACTTACGCGAGTTCTTAATCTTGCTCGAGTTATGGATGTCCTCTACAAGGACGAAGATGGCTACACACATGCTCAAGTATTTATGAAGGATCTTGTTGCTTCTCTTCTCATCAATCCCGTGCCACATTGAGCATATATGGAAGCAATTTGTTCAAATTAAGTTCTATAGATTGGATTGTAGATTTTATATATATATATATATATATATATAAATATTAAAATGCTACACTAATTGAGTTTGTATTCTGAACTCAGGTCAACCAAATAAAGTAAAATATGAGTGTGTTTCTCTTCTATTCATGATAAAACTTTATTTTTTCTCTAATTAAGTAAAGCATTCTTCATGATCTTTTTTCATACAAGAATTTAAATAAACCATTACACAATCAATTTATGCTAATACAAATCTAATTTATATCGCTACAAATTAATTTTTAGAACTGATCAAATGATGTAATCTTCATAATTGATCTATGCTGAGAAGAAAATTATTGTATATAATCTCAATAATATTGTGATTATCATATGGACATTCATTCTTTTTATTTATTTATTTTTTCATCTATAAATGGAAACACTCTAAAAAATATAGAAGAATAGTGTTAAGTACAATTTTCTTTTAGTAAAGAATATTATGAAAATAGAAGTTGGCCAAGGAAATATAACGGTTCCATGTTTAATCGGAATTAAATATTTTGTGATTTCATACACATAAAGTGATGTCCCAGAATTCAAATTGAGTTCTTTCAAGAGTTCATATATTAGTTCAAACTCTTACTCTCAGTAGCAATTGCCTCAAGTACTCTTATGCTTTTGACCTTTGAGGATCATTAGGTGGAAGAACAAGCACCATCATTATTGGTGAAATCACCCATTATAAAAAGTAGTGTTCATTGTGTCCAGTGGCAATCTGAAATTCATGTTAGTGGAGGTAATTCAAAATAATGATAATAACAATAAATTCATGCTAGATGAAAAACAATGTTATTTTATTAATAAGTCTTTTTCGGTTATATTAATAAAATTGTGTGCTTGAATTACCACCTATATCAAACCCACATGAATAAGGTTATAAATTTGTATTATGTTTCACAGTTACCCAATCGCATAATACATAAGCTTAGCTATTGATGGGCTGAGTCCGATGGGTTTGGTAAAACCCGCCCGTAAATTTTTCTACACATGTACCTGCGCGGGTTAATACTTGGTGCAAGACTTGCGGGTTCCGGTAACCCGCAAGTCACCCACAAACCCATATGCATATATATGACGTTTGTTCACATATTGAGAATTTGTGGCCATGGATCATCATTTAACATGGACCGAAAATACAAGATATATACAACCTTATCTACATGGTGAATATATTCGGCTATGGATTTGTGGTAACGGCCTTGGATTATTAATGGTGATTTTGATTTTTTAGCCAAATCTCATGTGCATAGTTGGTAACTGTTAAATTTTATAATTGAGAGGAAATATTTTTTTCTTTTTTTTTTTCAAATATTAACACTTTACGGATTAAAAGATTATCGAGATTTACCAAGATAAATTATTGATAGTACGGCCTCAAATAACTATTTCTATAACCGAAAGATGGTAAGAGATTGATCATTGATAGTGCAGTTCAAATGATTAATCTTATAACCGAGGAGATGACAACTTTTATCAAAAAATTGTCAGAACCTACCGAAATTAGTCACTAAGAGTACAACCCAAAAGATACTCCCAACACCGGGAGATGATAATTTTTACCAATGGGAGATTCATACCCCCACCTTATGTTTTAAAGAATAAGGATGGGACTTCAAAAACCAGAGCAGAGGCATTGGAACAGAATTCATTTATAGGAATTCCTCGTTCATATTTTTCCAAGCATTCGAAATTCCTTTGCTGAACACTTCAACTACCTCTTTTTCAGACAATTCAAACTGCTTCATGTACCATTCAACAGCTGAGTCAACATGTCCTCTGTCTTGCTCAGACTTCAAACACAAAAATGTGTTTCAAGTAAAAAAAAAAAAAAAAGAAAAAAAAGGAAAAAAAAAATCTTTGCTAATGAAGGATATCAAATAACTATTTAGAGCAGTCTTTGGTGGGAAACTATGTCATCCATGAGTCTGAAAATTATTGAGGAAGCCCTAACGATTTTAGGGGTTTTTGAGTGCCCATTCAAAGGCTTCTTCGGTTGCGCCATCTCCCATACCCACAAAAGAATATGCGGTTGCTAACATGTACAACTTTAATTTGGGGGCCATGGCCCTGTGAGCTCCCCACAGATCCGCCCTTGCCTACCCATATATATATATATATATATATATATAAAGAAAGCTAACTGGTAGTGTAGTGCAATCCCTAATTCATTACAGTGGTGGGGTTCAATTTCATGAAACCTTGACAAGTTTTGTGTAGATAGTTTTAATTCCCTTCATTATCAGAGTGTTTACCTTTTCATTATGAGAACAAATGTCCGAAGCGTATAAATAGTAATTAATATCTTCAAATTCTAATAGTCTTTAATGATTAATTTTAACAAGTTTTAATAGAAATTTCCTTCACTTGGTGTCACTTTCGAAAAATAGAAGCTAATTAAGACTTTTTCCATTAGAATTAACATGTTACAAGACCTATATTCAGAACCTTGTATTTGAGTGGAGTGTGTTTCATATGAAGATTTCTGGTTTTATATGTTGCAAGCTTGCAGCAGTTTTTAGTGGCCACAGTATTGACTATTGAGAAATAGAGAAACACCATTAGTTGGTACAACATTGTCATTGTATAAAGAAATTATTGACCATGAGTGGGTCATGGGTGGTGGCTAGTGTGTCGTTACTCATCCTGTCAGTGTGTCTGCTTGATTTAATACTGACATGGATATCGACCAACGTGAGTATGCACTTCAGTGGAAGACACATCCGAATAGAGTACTGGATCACCGTACTATGAATTCGAATTTTCAAAGTTGTTTGATATACAGCATCTATCTAATTTTGTACCGTATCTTTAGTACTACATAATAATTTAAGCTTTATCGGTACTTAAAATAGGGTTTAGAATATTCTTCAAGTACAATTCTAATTATTTAAATACAAGTCATTTGAACCAATCATTTCAATCAAATCTTTATAGTTAATTTCATTTTCTAGCTTAAGGAGAAAAGTATTACACAGTGGTCTCAATAATTATCCTAATGTCAACATGAATTATTCTTTTTTTTTTTCCAAAATACTAAGAGTTTGAACAAGGCCCGATGATTTTACTTGTGATTAAATCAGAGGAGAGAGAAAAAAAATAAAAATAAAAATAAAAAACTAAATCTACCTTAATGAGAAAAAAATGAGCTTTTTCATTCAACTTGGAATTTACAATGCAAAATAGTTTATATACAACATTAATTACATATGTAGGCTTCTCACACACATTTTGCCTAACAGCAACCGAGGTAATAACAGTCTAACAACCTTCATTTATCAGTTGAACATGAAGCTTCTAAACCTTGACTTCCATAATGCGTGCCCTGATCAGACACACACTTTAGCTTTCCTGCACTTGCACATAGGGTAATACCAATTAATGAGGGCTGCAGAAGGTCTTTCAATTTTCATTACTCGAGCTACCCTTTACAGACCTTGGACCCCTGTACTTGGACTTTGATTGCTTGAACTTGTCCAATTTAGCAGCTGTGCTATTCTTCATAAAGTTAGAATACTCTTTCACACTTCCTCTTTTCTTTTTGTTGAAAAAACGTACATTCTTAGCCTCTCAGTATCAATCAGAATTATGAAAACAGCAGTCGGTCATTAAAATTCTAAATTCTGAAAAATTATCAAAATCAATCAAATTGTGATATGGTACACACCAAGTGATATCATCACATACTAGTTCAAAATCATACTGGCTAGCAAGATAGTGGGATTATACTGTACAGGATGATACCTAATTATGCTTCTTCTAGTATCTAATATGGAATATACCATGTACAAGATTACATTTTTGTATACAAATTATAGTGATTATTTATTTATTTAATTGCTTATCTTGGTGACCTCAAGATAAACCGTTTAAAGTATTTTTTTTACGTTTAAATTGTGGAGAAAGTTCATCGATCTTGTAAAGATTGTCTGGTTTTAGAGACCGGTTGTAGAAGTTTTTTGAGTGGCTATCGTTTCATTTCGTATACTGATGCACTCATGTGCCTTTGACATTTGAGGATTACGAGGCAAATCAAGTACCACAACTATTAGTGCAACTTTCAAATCCGAGTTTGAAATCATTCACCGTAAAATATGGTGGTAAGTGTGTCTTGATTCATATATAGCACATGGAGAGAGAAAGATTGCAACAAAAAACATGACACTTTGTATGCTTCGTTTGATAGGGTTTGTGACCTAAAAATTTACAATTTGTAAACGTTTAAATAAATAATAAATAAATAAAATTTATTTTATTCAAATTAATATGTATTTATGAAATGTTTATTTCATACGAATATCATATAATATCCATGATTACTTAAATAGTTTCAAACTAAGTATATAAGTATTATATACAATAGGATTTAGTTTGAAATTAGTAATTTAAAGAGTCCGTAGAAAGCAAACAAAGTTGAGTACTTTGTTTGTGGTAAATCTACAGCTGCGATCCATTTCATATTTGATACGATGATCTTATCCGAGATTGTTCATATAACGATATAAAAATTGAGGTACTTATATAATAAAGATTATATAGGACTGAACCACGATAAAATGAATTTTTTATTAATATCCGTTAAACAAAGAAATTCTTATTTATCGACTAGATAATTATATATGGATTGATCTTAATCCTGAGTGTTTTATAGACTGCTATTTGTTGAGTCATATTTTTTTCTTTACATGAGTAAGACTGTTATAGATTTACAGTCAATAAGTTTCGTACTTTGGAGATGTGATTTAATAAGTGACTGAGAATATTCTACACAATAGTGAAATCTACTCCTTCTAGCAAAAAGTAGATAAGTAGTTCCCTTAAATGTTGATTCGGGTCTTGAACAATAAGAACACTCAACTTTCTGTATATGAGCAAACGGAAAGATTAATTCATAAGTTGTTATGGATATATTGTTCATTAGAAAATCAATGGTGCTTAATGGAACAAAATATAATTAGAGAGATATAACGAATTTTAATAACCTAGCTTTAATTATGAACTACTCATGAAGGATCGAACCATATGAAATAATTAAATCGATGGACACTGAAAATTCAGATTGTGTAAAACATCTACAATTTTGAGAGTGCAACCTTAAGTTTTTAGTTGAGTAACTCTAAGATTAATAATAGTGAATTACTAATTAAAGAATTTAATTAATAATTTCGATATTATTAGAGTTCAAATTGTAAGTTCATTTGGTCCCCTTGCTAGCTCACAACCACATAAAAAAACAAATCGAAGAATATAATTGGATTGTCAAATTATAAGTGTACATATAAATCTATGAACACGTTCACAAATTATTTAAATAATTTGATTATTTAAATATTTATAATTATTTAATTAATGATTAATTATTTAATTATTTGTAGAGGTCATGGGTTCAATTTTAACTGGTATCATTAAATTAATTATGATTTAGAATCATTTAAATAATTAATGGAAATAATAATTTTAATTGGAATTAAATTACATATTAAATTAAAAGAACAGAATTCTAACCCAATAAGGAATTTGATTTCATATTGGATATGAACTAAGCTTTTCAATTTAAATAAGAAATTGAATTCCTTGTTAAATTGAAAAACCCTAGTTTATGATTATAAAATGATGTTTTATGAATGGTAATAATTGCAGATAGAACATTTTTTGGCTATTGAAACCAAAAATTTTCATTAATTAAAAAGCACTTTATAATCTTCTAATACAATAAAATTTTGGGATATTATCAATTTGCCCCCTCAAAATGAAAATAATATCAAACCACCACTGGTTTTGAAAATATTAGCCAAAAAGATCCAACCGTCAATTGAAATAGTAAAACGGTTAAAAAGATGACAGATCTGTTAATATCGAGGGTATAAAGGTAATTAAACGTGTCCAAAGAGAATGAAATATAGCTTGAATATAATATGTAATATTTTAATTAAAAAAAAAAGAAAAAAAAAAAACCAAAAACCACTCTCACCACTCATACCTCTCTCTCTCTCTCTCTCTCTCTCTCTCTCTCTCTCTCTCTCTCTCTCTCTCTCTCTCTCCAACTCAGTCTCTCTCTCCAACTCAGTTTCTTTCTCTCCGGTCACTCACCGCCTCTCTTCGTCTCTCCGATCACTCTTCGTCTCTCCGATCACTCATCGTCACTCCATCTTAGTCTCTTTCTCTCCATCAATCACCATCTCTATTTCTCTCGCTCTCTATCACTACATCTCAGCAGGTTCTCTCTCTTCTTACGCCACCGGTGACGGTGACCAGTCGATGATGGAAGCGAAAGAAGAGGAGATCGATCGGAGGAGAAACGATGTCGTGGCGGAGATCATGGAGAGGACGATGAGGAACGACGGGCTGTGTGATATGGCGTCGTGGCGTTGAGGCGTCAAGCGAAGCGGTGGTACGGAGATAGATCAGATTGTGCCGACGTTGTTCCCGACGCCGTTCGTGGAGAAGGTGGAGAGGACAGGGAAGAACGGCGGAGGTGGATCTACGGGCAGGACAGTGAAGAACGGTGGAGGTGGATCTGCGGGGAGGTGGATCTGCGGGCAGGATAGTGAAGAACGGTGGAGGTGGATCTACGAGGAGGACAGTGAAGGACGGTAGAGGTGGATCTGCGGGCATCTGAAATCTGGGTACAGGTTTGATGTACGATGAAATCTAAGTTTTGATGTAATTGGATAAAATATGATGATGATGAAGATTATGGGTTTTGATTGTTGTTGATCTGGGTCTTGATTGTTGTAAAGCTAGTAATTAGGTTTATTGGATTTGTATGTATGTTATTGGTTGCTTTCTTTGAATCTGGATATGAATGCTATTTTCGTTTGTTTTTTCTTTTTCAACTTTTATTAAATTTTTAATTTTTTTCAAATGTGGATATCTGTTGGAATTTTTTTATTTAATTTTAATTTAATTTAATTTATTTACTTTTTATTTAAATTTAATTTATTTAATTTATTAAATTTTTTTAAATTAATCTCCACCATCCATCTTGAGATGGAGGGTGGAGGTTAATTTTAAAAAATTATTTAATTTTTATTTTTATTTTACTTTTATTTTGTTAAATTTATTTAATTTTTTAGTTTTTTCAAATTAATTTTTACATATGATTAAAATTTCTTTAATTCAATTTATTCAATTTTATTTAATTTTTTAAAGTTAATTTTTATTTTTTAATTTTGGTTATTAAAAGATAATTTGATAATTGATTAATGTTTGTTTTAATTTATTAATTTTTTAATATTATAAGGGTATTTTGGTCTTTTACTGTTTTTTTCACAAAACCGCTTTAAATCCGGATGAAAACCGCTTTTGGGAGACGGTAGAGGGTTTTTTAGCTAATATTTTCAAAAAGTGGGGTAAATTCATATTATTTTCGTTTTCAGGGGGGGTTTTGGATTTTTTCCTAAAATTTTCAAAAGATTGTACTCACACACAGTTTCTTTTGTGAAGAGTTGTAGTAAGGAAGATCAGTTGGTGAAGAATCTACGAATCAAAAGGGATCAATTCAATCTTCATGCAAGATAAGATTTGATCTTATTAATTTAATTATTGAATTGTTATTACTAGCACCGATTGGGCATGTTTTGTTTTGAAAAGTTTTGAAATCCACGTTTCCACATTCATATTCAAATCAATTTTTCTTTCATCGTCTTCATGCATGGATGCGTCTTTGTTGAAATAATTCTAAATGAAAAATAGGATAATGGTAGACATAATTGAACGTCTTTGTTGAAGATTAGGTAGACATCCAAAAGTTAGGGTCCTTATTTTTAATCTCATCTTTATGTGACAGTCAGTATATGATTTTCATGTCGATTATCTTATCAATTTTAAACTCAAATACATAATGGCATATGAAGTACCATATAAAGTTGAATGAAAAAATTGGACAAGAATATTATATAGCTACTTGTCGAGCGAAAATTCTACGTCAAATTTTTTTTCTTTTTCGTGCTAAGTTTTTTGTTAGAGGAATTTAAGTTTGAATTATGTATGAAAGAGAAAAAAATAAAACAATCTTGATCATTCACTTCTTTTAATATTGATATATCATTAAATTATTAAAAACTTAACAAAAATAATGAAAGTAGAAAATCTTTACTCCTAGTTATTTGCCGTTATCCTGGAAAATATATGGATAATGATATACATCCAATATTTGTGTGTAATTTTTTCAACTAACCTATATGACAGCCAATGTATAAGAAAGGACTAGCTGCCAAGCGATCGCAGCCTGGGAGCGTCTAGGGCCCATAGGCAAAGCCCTACCTAAATTGTTTGACCGGCGATCAACAATCCTATTGACCATCGGTCAACATGAAGAAAAAAAGTCCAGAACAAAGGCAAAAAGACACTCAGCAGGCAAGAAAAACTTAATTTTGTTGTTATTTTCTTGGCATCCAAAGAAAAAAGGAAAAAGAAAAACACTTATTTGAAGCCAATGGTGGCCAACAATCAAATAAGCTAACTGGTTTGGTGATTCTACTCCAGAGAAAATCGATAAATCGGAGACTCCAAGAAAACAAGGATAAAGCTAGTGGTGCCGCTGAAGCTGCTCTCACTCTAAGAAGACGAGGATGAAGACGATGTCAACTCTGACTCAAACCAGAACCGCTGAAGAGGAAGCTATGACTAGTTAGTGTGTTATTGACGATGAGGAAGCTCTACGAGAAAAGTTTGAGAGAGAGAGAGAGAGAGTTGTTGAGAGTGAAGAAGTTCTAAGAGAGAAGTTGCAGACAGAGAGAGAGATATCAAGTTGTGGCCGTTTGAGAGAGAAAAAGAAGTTCAAATTTTATTTACACTAATCTAGCCACTTAAGTCGATTTTTAATACCATAGATAGCATATGTGTCAAAAAATTACAATTCATAAATTTTAACCTCAAAACTCTAATATGTTGATATATTAACTGTCGTATAAGTTTAGATGAAAAAGTTAAATAGAGTGTTGGATATTTACCATTATTCAAAATATATCTAAGTGAATTATATATATCATTGAATACCAATGCAATTAGAACTGAATAAATTAACAAATATAGATTTACATGATATAAATCTTCTGTTTCTAAAATGGATAGTTTATTTTACACAAATTAATTAAAATCCTTTTGGGGTAATCTACTAGCAAAATGAGACTTTTTGGTGTTCAATATTTTACTTTGCATTTTTCACCTGAGCAAACTCACAAAGATCATGCAAAATGCTCCAATCAATTAGAGAAAAAGTAAGTCTATCTGTATTATGAATATGAAAGAAGCACACACTTTCATTTATTTTGTTTAATAAACTTCAGCATACAAACTTAACTATAGCATGTTCAAGCTTATGCATGCTTGCTTTTGTACGGTAGACAGATATATATCAAATGTAAAATTCGATTTGATCCTAATTCATTCCATGCTCATAGTGTCACGGGATTGATAAGAAGAGAAGCAACATAATCCTTGAGAATGACTCCAGCATGTGTGTAGCCATCTTCGTCCTTGTAGATGACATCTATAACACGAGCAAGATTGAGAACTCGTGTCAGGAGAGGCATTGGGACGGCGGTTGGGAGGAGGCACTCCTCATTTATATCCATCCAAGCATTTCTAACTTGTTTCCGAAATTCCTCGCAGGCTTCCTCTTCTGTTGCTCCATATTGTGTCATGTAACACTCAACACTTGAAGCCACATGCCCTCTCTTTTGCTCAAACTGCATATGTAATAGCTACATGTTAGTCAAAAGTAGAATTTAAGAAAATTAAATTAGTAAAGGGTCATGTGATTATTGGTTGGTCATGAACATGTGTTATGGCCTACAAGGACCATGGTCCCCCCAATCAATGGAAGATGAACAAATATGTGTTCATATATTTCCGATTGTAATATGTAGTATCAATTCTAGCGGGTCGCTCTCATAAGTTTTTTGTTTTATTATGACAGCCCAATTAATGCGCTGATACTTTTCTTTCTCTTTTTTTTCTACTGAACATATTTCTTTTTCCGATTCCCACTTTTATTGTTTCTTTTTTTTTTTTTTGTTAATTTGAATTTGAATTTTTGCCTTGACCCCATCTAAAAATCTTAGCTCCGCCCTTGTGTGTTGTCAAATCAATTTTGATATTTTTTTCAAAGAACAAATTACAATTTAGCTTACTAATTTGAAACTAATTGCAGGCAGAGTCAAAGTTTGCTGTTAATTATAATTTAGCCTATTATTATTAGAAAATTCCGTTAGAATTAACCGTTGACAAATAAAAAGACCAAAATGCCCTCACCATTTAATAATTTTTTAAAAAAAAAATTAAAACAATTAAAATTTTCATTTAATTAGGAAAAAATTTAAAAAAAAAAAAAATCAATCTCCAAATTGGATCTCCATAACCCAAAAAAAAAAAAAAAATTGAAAAAAAGCTTCAACTGCCGATCCACTTCTTCTTCTTCTTCTCCATCCAAAATATCATCAATAAATCATCATCAACATTATCAACAACAAATCTATCACCAAAAATCCCCTAAAAACTATCATCAACCTAAAAAATCATCATCAAACCATCACTAAAAATCCATTGAAAATCATCATTAACCTTAAAAATCATCATCAACTTACCTGAAAATCAAACCAAAAACCAATCCAACATCAAATCAAACCAAAAACCAACAAATAATCATCAAGTCAACCCAGATAAGATATGGGTTCTGAAATGAACCTAGATTCGTTGGAAACGAACCTAGATCTCATCTGGGTTCGAACCCAGATGAAATCTGAGAATTTGGGTTCGTTTCCAATGAACCCATATCTCATTTGGGTTCGTTCAAAACGAACCCAGATGAAATCTAGGTTCAATTTGAACCCAAATTAAGAAAAAGAAGAAGAGATGATGAAGAAGAAGAAAAGAGAATAGAAAAAGAAGAAGAAGAAAAGATGAGCAGAAGAGGAGAAGAGAAGACGAAGAATAAGGTAAAGAGCAGATGAACCTGGGTTCGAAAAAGAAGAAGAAAGAGAAGAGAAGAAGAAGAAGAAGAAGAATGAAGCGGAAGAAGAAACAGAAGAGAGAGACAGTCTGGGAAGACAGAGAGAAAGGATGTGGGTTTTTGTTTTTTTAAAAGAAAATTAAAAATAATATCACAAGACAATTTTGCCCCTATCTCAATTAATATTAACGGAGATTTCTTAATGGCAATAGACTAAATTGTAATTAATAACAAACTTTAATTCCATCTGTAATTGTATTCAAACCAGTAGGCTAAATTATAATTTGCTCCTTTTCAAATTTAGTGCAATACCTTGTGAGAAACCATATCATCCATGAGTCTACAAATAACTGAGGAAGCTTGAACCATCTTGGGGTTGCTAAACAACCATTCAAAGGCTTCTTTGGTAGCAAAATCTCCCATTCCCACAAAAGAAGTTGTTGCCAACATTTTGTAGCCACCGGTAACTAATGCAACAAGCATATATTCCTCCATTGTAGGTACGTGTTGTTGGTGACACCATTTTGCTTCCAAGAAGTAGTTTCTAACTAATTCCTTCATCTGAACATAAACCAAATTATAATCAAAATCACTTTTTGTTACATACATTAAACATCTAGTAGTTAAATCATTGAATGATGAAACTCACTGCTTCTTTTGCGTAATCAAGAAGGAATAGTTTTCCTTCGAAGGCAAAATCCTTTTCATTTTCTGTGTAAATATCTAGAAGAGCCTCATAACACAATTTCATATACTCAGGCAGTTGATCTATGGCACTGATATCCCACCTAAAAAAATACTCAAACATGAGCATCTGATTATTGTAACAGAATTGAAGAAGTAGAGAAATGGATGAAAATTACCTCTCAATAGCTAAGGTAAAAAGCTCAAGCTCTTCAATAGTACCATAAACATCATAGATGTCATCAATAACGGAAGCCAAGGCAATCACTTTGGTTGATATCCTTCTAGCCAAAGCATATTCTGGCTCAAAATACACTCCCATTATCCAGAAATAGCACTCCACCACTCTATCTCTTGCGAAAGGCAACTTACGCGAAAAGTCTAAATTTTTCCACCACCTAAATGACATTTTCAAGAAGAACCCAACTAACTGTAAAGCTTGAAATGCTTACACGCAACTATATCAAATTTTATATATACATAGATATGTACCTTGTTATGTCACCGAGTTCCTTCTGGTGCATTTTTTGCAGTATGTTGAAATCTAGCTTGGCAAAGGCCAGTAAAGCCTTGTTGTGCAAAGGATCTTCTTGATAAACCGACATGTAATGTCTTGCATCTAGCCTTTGTAAGCCCCTACGAATTGGTCGATTCAAGGCACGATTAACTTGCTCTGCAAGTGACGAACTGAATTGGGTTGTCAATGATTCAAGGTGCCTGGTAGTGAAAGCAAGGGCCTCATCTAGTATATCTTCTCCATGCACCCTGAGATGTGTAGCTTCATACAAGCTTAGCATTCCTTTAACATCTGTTACAAGGGATTCCTTGAAGTTTCCTTTGCTGTCCTTGAACTTGTTGAACACATCTGATCGATTCAACACAAACACATTATAACCAAAATGATCAGGCTCAGTTGTAGTTGAAATTTTTTGACCAACTTCTTGGAAGAATTATTAAGATTAAAAAAGGTCGCATACCACTGCACATTTTATAACCATATTGCCTAAGTAAACGAAATTCAAGAGAAATGGAATGGAGGTCGTCATCATTGTCATCTTCGGGACTAGAGACATGGTGGTTTTTGTGTATTTTTTCTAAGATTTCATCAACCTCGGTTTCGAAATGATAAGATACGCTTAAGCGATAAATGGCATCAATCAAGTCCAATTTCTGTGAAGGCTTGACATCGGCCATTAACATTTTTTTTATTTCATCCTTCAATTCCAAAAGGTTAACATTCACATCAGCTTCCTGAACAGCCAAATTGAAGAAATTGAGCGAATTAGTAACGATTTGACAACCAACATATAGAAATTGCAAGAGCATATAATATTGCCAAGGACATGCATGTCTTGTAAAGATTTCTTTAACAAAAAATATAATATTATCCATTTTGGAGTCAAACTTGGACATGATTTTATTCACGGATTTTCACCTGAAGATATTTTACAATAGTATTATAATAGGTAATGATGAGATTCTTTTCAATCTAATGACGTAATCACAAATAAAACCAATTTAATTATCACTTTAAGTTGAATGTAGTAGTGTACAATTAAAAAAGTGCCTACAATAGAAATATATATGTAAATGGAATATGTCAACCAAACTAATAACTTTAAAAATGAGCATCTTTACCAAGGATTCATCGCCAGCATAAGAGAGGAAATAATCGCCCCAAATGCTAGGATGAAAATGTGCCGAGCGACGCTGCTGGTTATCTTGGGCCGAGGTAGCATCTAGTGCTGAAACTTGAAGAGACATTGTGTTTTTTATATTTCTAGTTGGAGGGTAGTTTAATTATAGCTTAGTGCGCTTGCTTGGCTTGTGTGAGTCATGGTGTGTTCTTGTTCTGGTATTTATAGATGTCAATATGTAATGTAGCTTCGACAAGGCAGCAATGTACGGAATATATGCAGTAAAACTTACTAAAGAAGAAGAGAATTATAACACGTTTTTCTTTCCTTTCACACTTTATTCTCATATGAAACATATACCTTTTGTCTTCTTTAGATGTAAGAAAACTAAGTGTGGCCAGAGATTATATGCACCACATCATGTTAATCACAGTTTGTCAGTCTCTATAAAATTGTCTTTGTCTATTTTGAAAAAAAATATATATATATGTCTTTGTCCAGATCATTTCACAATTTCTTTCGTAATTTAATCCTAATTCCACACATGACATCCAGAAATTTGAGATTGATTAGGAGGACATTTTAAAAACATAAATAGAGAAATTACCTTATACAATGGATGCCAAGAGTATGATAGAACTAAATATATGTATAAGGTAAGACTTAAACCTTTATTATATGCAATAAAGGATTTGGCAAATTTACCTTAAGTGTTCTCTCATTTGAGATGTGTACATTTGTTTCTAAATACCTATCATAAAGACAAAGAAAAAATACTCAACTACTTTACTAAGAACGGATGTGTGAAACGAGTACATACCTGGTGAATTTTAAATGCATAATCTCGTGTTTATTGAATTTAATTTGTCCCACGATCAAGCGTTATATCTAGAGAGAAAATATTGAGTTTAAATCTCACATTTCTTTAATTTAATTTATCCCACGATCTAGTATTATAGATAGAGAGACCATGTTGGGTATCTTAACAAGGTTCAAACATTGTTTTCTTAACTATAAGAAGAATAAACAAACGACATTCAACAATATTTTCATTTTTTTTTTCTTTTTTGAGATTTGATACCAATTGGGTTAAAGATGTTTTTTTTTTTTAAATTATTGAGATAAACCACTATAAGCACACTTTGCAACACGACCCTGGACTACGAGAAAGGCGTCCCTATACTTTGTGGTATTATTGGCAAATATGAGATTTAAATTTCTTTGTGATGTTATTGGCAAATATGAGATTTGAATTTCTACCATAAATATGAAGGAACAATGCTCAAGTATTCTTATTCGTTAGATGATTGTGTGTGTATATATAATAAATAGAGTTTACTTCTTAGAATGCACCAAAATTAATATATTTAATAAAAGAAGAGCCTGAGATAAGAAAGTTTTCTCCTCAATACACATTGAAAGTTATAATGCTAATGCAAGGTTTTTGAGCCATTAATTAAGTGTAATGAATGTTGTCTAAGTCAAAGTAAGTAATATAACTGATAATAGTTGAGAAATTGTTTATAAATTAAATTAATCTCTTCAAGTGGTTTCATAATTAATTTATGTAAAGTAAAGCAAAAAGTCATGAAAAAAAATTTATAAAAATAAGGACATCATCATAATGAATGAGACATCTAATTATGTTCTCGAGGTACAACGTTACACTTACTGTGTATAGAAAATCTCCATCACATTTTTGTGTCCCATTAAATGATAGATGTCTCAACCAACCCATTTTTGTTTTTTGTTTTTTTTGGCACTCCATGCCCCTTTTATTTGTAACCACCCAAAAAATTATGGACAAATGTTGAATCGAATGAATTTTCATGAATTCTTAAATTAAAAGAAAATTCTCTCTTCCCCAATTTGTTAAACTACTCATATTAAATTTTATTTTTATTTAAAATTTAAAACTCAATATTTTTCAAAGAACCAGAAGTTTAGTATTGAATTAGAGGTTGTATACATATATAATAGATTGAGTTCCACATTTGTTCATATATACGATCCTAAAGTGAGGAAATATTTTTTCCTTTGTATTGTTTGAGTTTCCATATATTCATTTACGTTTCTTTTTTTTTTCTTTTTCTTTTTTTTTCTTTTTTTGCTTTTTTTTTCCTTATTCACTCTCAAACCTTGACATTTAATATGAAATTCCTAAATAATAAAATGAAATTATAGCAATTTTCTGAATTCTTTTAGTGATTAAAAATTTGTTTAAAAAATAAGTATAGGGAGTAATTTTTTAGATGACAATAAAAGGTTTTCGTAATTTTTAATTTTCTTAACCTTTCAATTCTTTTTAATGATTTCATATATTACAAATCTATTATTGATTTAAATATAACACTTTATCAAAACTAAAATTTTATAATAAATTTGTACTTAATTAGACTTCCAAATAACTAAGGCCTTTAAAATTATTAACATATACTAATTTTCAAATTATATTAATTAAAATGTACAAACAAAATATGTTTTATTAATTATTCAAGTATTTCGCACATATTAAAAATAAAGAATTCTCATCTAATTATAACTTTTCTACAATTTATAATTTTTGAAAATGATATCAGATGTCCCCAACTTTACTCACTTTACCTTCTTGCATTATTGGCGACAAACTATTGAGTACGACATAACATGATAAAATCTCAATCATAGGACCTACTTAGTAACTACTAATTCCAATATTGATAGTACCAATCATATAAGTCCGATCACGTTTAAAAAAAATTGATCACATTGTGAAATTGTTTGGCCACACATTTAACCAAAAAATCTTTCATGAGATGTTTAATTGATATATCATGTTCACGTTAATATATCTTTCCTATGATAACGTGATATGTAATAATTTTTTGCATAAAAAATTAATATTAGTATCTTTTTTCATTGGAGAAAATTTTCATTTAAAAAGTTATACCATGCGCGTGTTATGTTATTATTGAAATATTACACCAATATTAATTTATTATGAAAGAAAAATATCATTTATCATATTATTATTTGAAAGATATACCAACTAAACATTCCATTGAAGATTTTCTCCACATTTAACACACCAATTCTTAATCAAATTGATGTTGTACCTTCTTTTCAAACCCCATAATATTTGTAATGTTTTGATCGAGCATGACTTTACATTTTTAGTTACAACAGTTTATAAACACGATTTCATTTTATTTTGGTTGACATGTTTGTGTTTATGGGGTCAAGTGAAAATCTCTCTCTTTCATACTTTTTTTAGAGTGGATAGTGAACAGTTGTGAAAACCTCACCTTCTTTTTTTTTTTTTTTAAAGGAAAGCAAGTTGGCCTAGTAATAGGGTCATCTCCACCCACCGCACTCTTTTTAGTGACGGGTTCAATTCATAAGTCTCATAAATGTGCAGGCAATTTTTTCATTTTTATGTGGGTAAGTCTTTCTCTCCTATTGGAAATAGAGATCCGAGTTATGCCTTAAAGTCGTATCTTAGTAGGTCTCAATAATTATAATTGTAATTATAATTTCTAAAAATAATAATAATAATAGACGTTGTTGTTTGTAAATTTGCATTTACTCAGTGAAAAGATAGCATGTTTTTGTGGTGCTGGATAGGATTACTAGGGATCTAATTGGTGGACGCTTGAGGTTTTTACTTTTCTAGGAAACCCTTTTTGTTAAACAGCTACTTCCATCAAACATTTTTCTTCACTTCACAGTGTAAAACATGAATATTAATTATATGCATGTAGTTTATAATCTTGTATTTAATTTATCCTTGTTGCATATATAAATTTCCTTTAAAGAAGTGAGATATAAAATTTGTATATAAATAATGTGAGGTTGATTCAAGTGAAGATAGAAATGTGACCGGGGACAATCTAAGACATTTAATTTTCTTCAGGTTTTTTATTCAAGACAAGGAAAAATATGACTCGGAATATTAAGTATCTCCACCACGGATGATAGATTTCCCTGGATACTAATTTGTGTAGATTTTCATATTACAGATATCATATTTTGAGTTTGATCAATACATATGGTAATTTACAGAACACCAGATCGATTTATATAAAGAAATTCCAAAGAAGTTCTATAGATTATAGATTTTCATATTTTATATTATTAAAGTTATAAAGATAATTTATATATAAGTTTACAGTTTTATTACAATATGAGATTATATTCAATTTTATTTTCAGATATGATTGCGTATAAATTTTTAAAAATTGTTTCTTTTTACTAGTGATATTTGATATTTTATTTAGAAATATTTTTAGAAAAGTTATATTCACTTACTGAGCATTAGTGCTCACTCTTTTACAAAACTCATTTTTCCAGGTATCTGTTACAAGTTCATGCAGATTATTACATATCGTGAGAAGGGTCATATGATGATGAACGATTTACATTTTTGTATATTTTTTTAATATATTATAAATATATTAGTCCAGGGGTCTAACACGAGAAATGTACATAATTTTGATTAGTTCAAATTAAATTGTATAAAGTGGCCATAAGATTTATGATGATTTTTCTAAAAGATTTTTCAAAACTTCATATTTCAATTAGAAATATCTCAGTTTTTACAGGATCATCCTAGACTCGAGAGAGAAATCGAGACAGGTCCTATCAGTTCAAACATTGTTTTCTTAACTATAAGAAGAATAAACAAAGGACATTCATTGTTATTTATTTATTTGAGATTTGATACCAATTGGATTAAAGATATTTTTTTAGAATTATTGAAATAAACCACTACAAGCGTAGTTTGCAATATGATCATAGACTACAAGAAAGGTCTCCACATACTTTGTGATATTATTGGTAAATATGAGATTTGAATTTCTATCATAAATATAAAAGAAAAATACTCAATCGTTCTACTAAGGGTGATTGCGCCACTTTCTTATTCGTTAGATGAGTGTGCATGTATATATAATAAATAGAGTTTGCATACTTAGAATGCACCAAAATTAATGTATTTAATAAAAGTAGAGACTGAGATAAGAAAGTTTTCTCCTCAATACACATTGAAAGTTATGATATTAATGCAAGGTTTATGAGCCATTAATTAAGTGGAATAAATGTCGACTAAGTCAAAGTAAGTAATATAACTTATAATAGTTGAGAAATTGTTTATAAATTAAATTAATCTCTTCAAGTGGTTTCATAATTAATTTATATAAAGTAAAGCAAAAAGTCATGAAAAAAAGATTTATAAAAATAAGGACATATCATAATGAATGAGACATCTAATTGTGTTCTTGAGGTACAACGTTAAACTTACTGTATAGAAAATTTCCATCACACATTTTTGTGTCCCATTAAATGATGGATTTCTCAACCAACCCTTTTTTTTTTTTTTTTTTTTTGGTTTTTGGCACTCCATGCCCCCTTTATTTTGCAACCACCCAAAAAGGTATGGACAAATGTTGAAGCAGTTATAACTCTAAGCTTATCATATTCACGTTAAGTTAAAAAAAAAATTAGAATCAAATGAATTTTCACGAATTCTTAAAGTTGTAGTTCAAATTAAAAGAAAATTCTTTTTTCCCCAGTTTACTAAAGTACTCATATTAAATTTCATTTTTATTTAAAATTTAAAACTCAATATTTTTCCAAGAACCAGAAATCTAGTATTGAATTAGAGGTTGTATATAACAGATTGAGTTCCACATTTGTTCATATATACGATCCTAAAGTGAGGAAATATTTTTTTCCTTTGTATTGTTTGAGTTTCCATATATTCATTCACCTCTTTTCTTTTTTTTTGGCCATTTTTTTTCCTTATTCACTCTCAAACCTTCACATTTAATATGAAATTCCTAAAAAATAAAATGAAATTACAGCAATTTTTTCAATTCTTTTAGTGATTAAAAACTTTGTTCAAAAAATAAGTATAGGGAGTAATTTTTTAGATGACAATAATAGGTTTTCGTAATTTTTAATTTTCTTAACCTTTCAATTCTTTTTAATGATTTCATATATTACAAATTTATCATTGATTTCAATATAACACTTTATCAAAACTAAAATTTTATAATAAAATTTGTACTTAATTAGACTTCCAAATAACTAAGGCCTTTAAAATTATTAACATATACTAATTTTCAAATTATATTAATTAAAATGTGCAAACAAAATATGTTTTTTTAATTATTCAAGTATTTCGCACATATTAAAAATAAAGAATTCTCATCTAATTATAACTTTTCTACAATTTATAATATTTGAAAATGATATCAAACGTCCCCAACTTTACTCACTTTACCTTCTTGCATCATTGGCGACAAACCATTGAGTACGACATGACATGATAAAATCTCAGTCATGGGACCTACTTAGTAATTACGAATTCCAATATCGATAGTACCTATCAAATAAGTCCCATCACATTTAAAAAAAAAAAAAAAAGGAAAAGAAAAAATTGATCACGTTGTGAAATTGTTCACCCACACATTTAATGATAAAATCTTTTATGGATGTTTAATTAACATATCATATTTATGTTAGTATATCTTTTTAATAATAAAGTGGTATATGATAATTCTTTTTTATAAAAAATTAATATTAGTATCTTTCTTTATTAAAGAAAATTTTCATTTAAAAAGTTATATTACATGTCACGTTATTATTGAAATATTATACTAATATTAATTTATTATGAAAAAAATATCATTTATCACGTTATTATTAAAAGATAGCGTCAACTAAACATTCTATAGAAGATTTTCTCCACATTTAACACACCCATTCTTAATCAAATTGATGTTGTACCTTCTTTTCTGACCCCATAATATTTGTAATGTTTTGATCGGGCATGACTTTACCTTTTTAGTTACAACGGTTTATAAACACGATTTCATTTTATTTCGATTGACATGTATGTGTTTATGGGGCCAAGTGAAAATCTCTCTTTCGTATTTTTTTTTTTTTTAGAGTGGACAATGAACGGTTGTGAAAATCTCACCTTTTTTTTCTTTTTTTTTAAGGAAAGCAAGTTGGTCTAGTAATAGGGTCATCTCCACCCAGCATACTCTTTCCAATGATGGATTCAATTCATAAGTCTCATAAATGTGTGGATAATGTTTTTATTTTTGTGTGGATAGATCTTTCTCGCCTACTGAAAATAGAGATCCGAACTATACTTTAAAGTCGTACCTAAGTGGATCTCAGCAATTATAATTGTAATTATAATTTCTAAAAATAATAATAGACGTTGTTGTTTGTAAATTTGTATTTACTAGGTGAAAAGATAGTATGTTTTTGTGGTGCTGGATAGGATTACTCGAGATCTGATTGGTGGAAGCTTGAGGTTTTTACTTTTTTAGGAAAACCTTTTTGTTAAACAGCTACTTCCATCAAACATTTTTCTTCACTTCACAGTATAAAACATGAATATTAGTTTATAATCTTGTATTTAATTTATCCTTGTTGCATATATAAATTTCCTTTAAAGAAGTGAGATATAAAATTTGTATATAAATAATGTGAGGTTGATTCAAGTGAAGATAGAAATGTGACCGGGGACAATCTAAGACATTTAATTTTCTTCAGGTTTTTTATTCAAGACAAGGAAAAATATGACTCGGAACAATTTATGACGTTTTATTTTCTTCAGGTGTAGTAACCAAGCTATATAAACTAGCAGTCAGCGTCAAATTATTGGTAAGAGTTCTTTTTTTTGATATATGATTTACACTTTCTATAATTTCTCTTGGGTTTTTATCTACATGTGTATATGATTCATACGAACTTTCTTTTTTATTTCCATGAGATGTCCATTCGAATGCCTTTTGAACCCATTCCTTCAACCTGATCATCACTTTTTGTCAAGGTATTCCTTGATTTGTTTTTGGTTATCGTTAATTACTTTGTTTACACAATTTATTTTATGATAATTTGTTTTTACTTTGTTTCTTTTAATAATTTTTACTTTGTTAACTCAATTTCTTTTGTCGGTATACATGTTTTCGTTTTTCCTTTTGATTTGGGCATGTAATTAAAAACTTGATTTTATTTCTTTAAAAATCTCAAGTGAGTGGCTTAAGAAATTGTTGGTCTTATTTGTTTGAATAGCCATTTTAGATTAGTTAAATCTGTTAAGTATATGGTAGTATGGTGCTTTTAAAATCTTAAAATTTATGGTAAAACTATGGATTTGAATCATCAAGTGGGTTTTTTTTTTTCCCCTCAAAATATTAGTTTGGATAAATTTTGTCTTTACACATTGATAAAGTAGATGAATAATATGTATTTCACTATATATTACAATGTACAATATAAAACCTATTTATAGGCTAATAGACATATTACAAAAAATGGAAAACAGAACCATATATCACAACAATAGTAACATGAATATGTCACAATAATAGTATCATGAATATGGAAATCATTTATATGATTGATTGAAAAAAAAAAAATGGAATAATGGTGTCACAATAGTAATTGATTGAACCATATATTACAATAATGTTTTTTTTAAACTATTTTTTAATGAAGTTTATTACAAAAATATACTACAGTAAAATTGAAAAACAATAATTTTCATATTAAATGAGTTATAAGTATTTATCATAATTTTTAAAATAATAATTAATAAAGTGCACTTGTAAAAAGTATATACACAGAATTTTAGTGGGGTACAAATATTGGCACTTCTATAGAATTTTCTCAAACACTAACACGTCTGATTCATTTGTCCAGTCCATATTGAGATAAGATAATATCTAACTTGTTCTATAAGTATGTGTAAAAAGCACTCACCTGCTACTTTAAGTAACAGATTCAAATCTCATTAATCTCACTCTTTATGTTAATATTCACAAAATGTGGATAGACCTCTTCTAATATTTTGGAGCAATTCTCCAATTTGTGCTACTAAAATCTTATCTATACTGATTTCGATAATTTTTTGACCCTTAAAAAGTGTTCGCTAACAAAAAAAAAAACAAAAAGAAAAAAAAAAAGTAGTACGTGTTAAGAGCACGGAGACTAATTGAACAAGTTTGATCTCGTCTCATCTCAATCCACAACACAAGAAACACTTCATAACTGGGTCTAAAACCCAATCACTTTCACGAGTGTTTGGGACGTAATCAGTCTAGTTCACTATTGGACCAAACGTTTGCAAACAAAGAGTGTTGATATTTACACCCCAAATCATCTCTAGACACACTCTAAATTAATATATTTTTTGAAAAGTCAATATTATTCTCAAATAAAGTTTCTAAAAGTGTTAAATAGTTGATAAGTACGTCCAAAATTATTAATAAATATTTCTATGGAGTCAGATTATTAAGATAAATTTGTTTTTTTAATGCGGATGGTCTCCAAGTGTCATGTTACAGGTGGTGACGCAGTTCTTTTCTCCATTCTAGGTTTGAAATTAGAAGTATTATTTAATTCAATAGAACACTGCACTTTATCCACCATATTCGTAGCAGTAGTTTTGTCAATCTCAGGCAGGTTGTTAGTAGTCTACATTTCAGAGTTAGAAAACAGAAAAAAAATTATTTGAACAACAAGGAATAAAGTAATAATGAAATTGATTAGGTAAAAAATGGATGAATGAGGGGTACTTACAAAAATATAATCCAACAAAATTAAAGAAAGGGTCATTTTGATATTAAATAGAATTTATTTACAAGTTAGAGATATTTTAATTTTTCAATAGAATGTATTTGTGAAAGATGTTTACATATAGTTTGTGAGGTTACCCATTTAACCACTCAAAAAAAAAAAAAAAAAAAAAAAGAATCTTTGTTGATACTGCTATATGTAAATCTTCATTATTAGATAAACAATGGGGCAACTTATTTTTTCAGTATGAGAAAAAAAAAAATCATTTTCAGTCCAAAAAATTGTTATTTATGTTTAGTCCTAAATGAAACTTTATTCCTTTTTAACCATTTTTTACTTTCCATAACATTATATATATATATATGACATTTCACATTTTGTATTTCACGTAGGTGTTTATTCTAACCCGACCCGATTACAAATAATGTCAAAATCTTTGATCCAAACATGACCCAATACCCGAGGTTAATTGTTCAAATTTTCCCCAAACAGAGTGGCACCCCACGGGCATAGGGTGAGTGGGAAATTTTTGCTACTCCTAACTAAACACATATTATCCAATTAATGGAATTGCACAAACACGGTGGCTATCCTGTTGTGGCAAGGCGCACCATATTGTGTCTTATGGCACCACTCCTTGTACCATCCAACTAGAGTCATCGACAAGTCATCGTTGTCTACTCAACCTAGTTGGATGGGTATTCTTTATTCACTGATTTCTTGCCCATCAGGTTCTTAAGAATACCATCCCTAGGGTATTCCTTATTTGCTAATTTCTTGCCCGTCAAGTTCTTCGGAATAGCGGTATTCGCAAAGCATTCTTCAGTGGCGGAACCCCATGGGGTCCGAGCCTATGCCCCACTTTAAATATTAAAAAAATAATATACTATATTATTTTTAAAATTAAAAGTTTAATTCGTTTTTACTCTTTTAATTTTTTTGTATTTTTATTTATTATTTATATTAAATGTATTTGAAAATTAATTCATTACATATTATTTAAAAATCAATTTACTTTAACCTTAAATTGATTTAATCGAAGTCAATCTAATTTCAATTATACTATACATGTTATGGTATTAATTTAATCTAATCCAATATCTATCTTATCCAACCCCCTGCATCAAATCGAACCTTAAAGTGTAAGTCGAACCCTCCCAAAACCAACGTCAAAACTACGAGCTTTTCCATCTTCTATTAGTTTGTTTTTATTCTATGTCGTACACAATTCTAAACCAAATAGATGACGAAGAGAGAGAGGCTCAATCTACTCGTGTTTTCTGCTTTTATTCCTCAATTAGTAATTGGGTTCATACTTAATTTCCAAGTTAACCCCACCCAACCAATGGCCTTGTTAGGCTCAGAGTCAAAAGTTTCTTCGATAACTTGTATCAGCCACCTGATAAAACCAATCAGATGAATATATTTATATATATGTATATGCAAATTCTCTGACCACAGAAGTCAAGAACGTGCATGCAAGTCAATCAAAAAAATGTTTTTTTAACCACTTCTCTGGTGCTTACAAGAAATTCAGGTCATGAAAGGTGAAAAATGCAATGTGTGACTACCAAGTAGTCACTATTCAGTTAGATTTCAATCACAAAATGAACACAGAAAGAATCACTGCATATTACCAAAGTCATTTACAAAGAGACTAGCAACAAATTTAGTATAAAAGAACAACGATGACAGCCCTAATGGTACAGGAATTGATACATCACAATCTGCAGCCATTGGTATATTGAATCACAATACGATGTTCCACAACATTGTTCAAACACGTCCGATGGCTGGTGTTGCTGTTGCGACGCTAAGACCAAAACCACGACCACATGGCTAGGCCATCGTCTCAAACCTATGAAAAAAATAGACTTTATTTCTGTAACTATCTTTGTATCCCTACTCTTAGCACAGTATATATCCCTACCCTCAGTGCCATGCAGAAGCCGATACAAGGTCTCTATCTTTCCAGCCCAACAACATAGCTCCATCCTTCTCCTCCAGCGTATAGAATTCTGAGTAACACCTCAGCAAGCTCTTAATGACAGAGTTGACGTAATTACTTAACGAGCACTGGCGGAAGCCTGCCATCATGAACCTAGACTTCCACTTGCTAAAGAGCTCATGCCGCTCCTCCCTTTCCTTCCCCTCACAAGCAACAACATTCACAATGTCTCGTGCCAAGCAATGCTGTTCCACGTTAATTCGTTCCTTATGGTCTCTTGGCATGGTCACATCAATTGACTCGAACATTGCTAAGTAGTAGTTCAGAGTTTCGGTGAACCTCCGGAGAAACACAGCAGTGTTTGTGTTCGATTCTTGCTCCACCAAAGTGACCACCTTAGGATTTAGTGACTTTATCATCCTCAAGAGCCCATCTCTTGGATTGTTAACATCAACACTTTCATCAGGGATGTGGTGGAGTTGCAGAGGGAAGTTGACAGCAAGAGCCTCCCCTGGCCTGACGTCTAGCATTTCCAGCTTTACATCTGGAGCAAAAACTGGCACAGGATGAAACTCAAGAGGGATATTGAATTTCTGAGAGATATCTGCCAAACGTCTCCCAACTGCATCCAATCCATCACCACGGGCATATTTATTGATGGGATCATCAATTCCTGTGATTCGCACATGTGGTGCCCCAGATGGTTTAGCTGCAAGAGCCTGTAAGAGAGTCATCCATTGTGTGCCCTGAGCTATTTGGAAATCGATAATATGGATGCGATCCTCATTTCTGCATGCTTCAGCAATGGCCCCATTGGCTGCCATGTAACCAAACTTCAAGTACGGACAGATTTCATACAAGATGTGCATGTAAGACAGTAAGTCCTTACCTTCAGGCTGCTCCCTGCAGCGAAGGGCACGGTATATATTAGAGCCCGATTTCTCCTTCCTGGCAACTAATCCTTCTACCAAGTAAGCACCAAGACGCTGGATTGGTTCTCCGGTAATAGACACAGCATCTCTAGCTTTTTCAATCAGATTATCAAAATCATTCATGTTGTTTTCAGACAAAGCTTTAGCACATGCAATCAATAACTGCTTCAAATTGCCTGAAGGAGAACCCTGCAGAGAGAGTTCCTCCATTGACCTCTGACGGTTCTCAATTTGAGTACCTTGACCTGACTGCCTGTACCTAGAACTAGAGGAAGGATTCGGTTGAATCACACGTGCACCCTGGCGTTCCTGGCCCCATGCTCTAGATCTCTGGCCAGATGCCTGCACCCTAGTATGTGCTGCCGAACTAATCGGGGCAGTTTCTTCTTCAACTTCATCAGGCTCCATAAGCACAGTCTCCAATTCGTGCAAAACGTGTTTCACAATTGGGCTACAATTCGCATTCTGTGGACACGTATTCCCACCAGAGTACAGAACTAGACTATCTGCAGGAGGGCTAAACTGATGAAAATAAGAGTTAGATTCCAGCGAAGAATTACAAGAAGGGCTGAGACCAGAAATATTCTCTGTAGAGCTATGCTGCTCCTGGCTATCACTCAATGTTGTAACAATATCACAATCAAATGGAGTCAAAATGGGGGAATTGGGTGAGTTTCCTATATCAAATTTTAGCGATCCAAGCAACCTATTAGGTGCCGAAGGCACAGATGAATAAGAAGATGAGTGGGTAAAGCCCGCACCAGTAACACCGTATCCAAAAAGCTGGCGCGACTCCATGCTATGATTTTAGCATACTTCTTAACAACAACAAATACAAAACTTCTTATCAATGCTTCACAAATAAATCAACACCACCACTTTTTGTGTACAACCGCAAGCACCTTCCACAATCCCCCACCAAAAAAATATGAAAAACCAAACCTTTCTACCCTTAAATTAACCTGCAACAGCAACCAAAGCAACATTCAAACTCCTTCACCAATCTACACAACTGTAAGTCTACAACAGCATAGACAAAAATTCCAACACAAAAACAATTCCTGAGACCATTAACACATCAAAAAATTTATAAAAAAAAAAAAAAACTATCTTTTTCAACAATACACATTATTATAACTCGAACCAACATCAATTGCATGAACAAAACAAACCCAGAACTTTAAATTAATCAAATTGTTGATTGACAATCCACAGCTACATATTATACTAAACTATACAAAAAGAGAAAAACAAATTGATAATCTGTTCTTTTCCTCACCATAAAAATAGCTTCTTTTTTCCATTTTCTACTAAAACAGCCAACTTTACAACATCATACAATATAAAATAAAAATTTAAAAAAAAAAAAAGACATCTTTCACATCCAAGAACAACAAAAATGATCATTACACCTATACAAAACACAAAAGATGAGACAAATATTGATAATGGGTAACTTTGTTTATGTATATAGAGGTTACCTGTGTAGCTTGGTGAGGAAGAAAAGTGAGTTTGAATTGAACTGGAAGGGCTGAGACTCGAAAGAACAGCACTGGAGAGAGAGGTATTTATAGAAGAGACTAGAGCGGGGGATGACGGAAGTTAACGGCAGAAAAGACTGTCATATAAGTTCTGCGGACTTGACGGAGACGAGTAACGGCATTTTGACGGAAGTCCACGCCGACCACATGGGGCTTGGTCAACGAATGCCGTAATGCGTAGAACATTCTTTGTTGTTTCCGGTTTTTTGTTTTTTTCCTTTGTGTTTGGTTCTCACGCGCCCGTTTGATGTCATTTCACGTGTAAGCAGCAGTTGTGTTTTTTTTCCCTGTCTTTATTATTTTTGCCGTAAAATGTTCCCTGGTTTTGAAAATAAGGATTTTTTTTCCTGTAGTTTTTAAACAATTGTGAGACCCCACCATTAGAAAATTTAATGCCTCTTGGATTTTATCATGAGCTGCTTTCAAACTTAAATCTTTAATTTATTCCCAAAACATTATTATTATTGTTTACAATTTCCTCAACAATCACAATAATTTTAATACTATCTAAAAATTTAATCCTATAACATCGAGAGAGATTCTACTAGTATACAGAACCTTATTAATACTAAAGTAGTTTAAAGATTTTTTTATATATATATATTGCGTTAACTTATACATAATTGAAATAGTTTGGAATCAGAACGATTTTGATAGAATTAATGCGTAGGAATAAATTATTTATTTCAATTACAAGAATCGTAATCGAAATCAATAATATTTATTTTAAGATATTTACTATAAGTTCCAATCAAGATAGATTGTTTATAAGTTATAAAAATATCTTTGATTAAAAATACATATTCCTTTAACATTTTTTAAAGAAAATTATGTTTTTTTGTCATCAAGAAAAATGTATTTTTATTATAATAATATTACGCTTATTAAACTATTTTTTAATAATAATTTAATATTATTTACTACACCATTAATAAATATAAAATAGCTTTTTCTCACATTTTTTTTATTTTCAATTGTCGTTTTTTTAGAAAAAAAAGATATAAAAATACTTTTGAATATTTAAAAGGGAGTAAGAATAAGAATCCTAAGAGGAGTGAGGGGATTAACAATCTCATTCCATACACTAATTTTGTATAGAACTTATATTTTTCATTTTCATTATGGATTAGTTTAAAGTACGTAAACACATACAATCATACACATTCTTCATTTTTATTTCCTAATCCCATTAGTAAACATACCATGAGTGTTTAATTTGAATTTCAATATAATATATATATATAAGCCTATTAAAACTAAAAATTGTTGATGTAAAAAATCGATCCACACCCCAAATTAATGTGAATATGGTTAATGGAGTCAATTGCGATGGGTTGAATAAAATTGATATGGAAACAGTGATGAAGAGAATAAATGAACAATAGTAATGTAAGAGAAAAATAACTAAAGAGACAAGATAGTTTTTAGCGTGGTTCGACCTTAAAAGCAATGTCTATGTCCACAATTGTATTATTGTTGGAGGGGAAGGCTGCACTTAGCAAAGTTTCTACTACTGCCAACTGTTTATAACCTCCTAAACTTGGATCTTCCTATCTCTCATTTGTACATGTGAAAGACCTTTTTATATAATATTAAAGTTCTTTGTTTACATATAATAAGGTCGCTAAAATATATGAAACGCTAAGATCCTCCTTCCTAATTTACATGATATTGGATTTCGTATTTCATATTTGAATCAAACTACAATTATTATGTTAATATTTGTATCATAATGCAATTCTAGTAACTTCTTGTTTGGGGTGATTTTCCTTATGAAATAGAAGCTTTCATATTTCTAAAACTCAATGTTATTAAAGAAAATTATGAGTTGATTGTGTTTTGCGAATTACTATATCATTGTGATCTCAAGCTGCTTATCATACAAGCTAAATGATTTAGGTCGATATCTTAGCATTATTTAATCTGTTATACGTCCTTATTGACATGACATTTGTTGATATGTCCTTGAGTAATGAGTTTTATATTGCCTCATTCTAACTTTTGATTTCCTAGGCCTGTTGGTCTTTTAGGCTTTAGTGGTCTTACAGTTTAGATGCCATGTTTGAATACAATATAAATGGATATGTAAAATATTATTAATTAAATATAAAAATAATTAAAAAATATTATACACATTTTTAATTCTCAATTTTGAGTGATATATAATGATTTTGAATTTTGAGTAACTTTTGAATTGTATTAAAAAATTCAAACAAGTCTCAAGTATGTTAAATATAATATTTTGTTTATTTCAAATTAACAACATTATTAAATAGCATCAACTTAACTTTAAGACTTTTGGCATCCACGTTTAAAACAACAATTTTTGATTATCCATACAAATATTTTATATTATTATTCAAATAAATTTGTTGAAATCTTGAACCTCTTTAATATCAAATCATTCAAAAATTTGACTAGATTTTGTACATAGGTCATTGAAGTTGACAATGACGATGTCGAGTAGAAATTATAGTGCTATTATCTACAGACTTTCCCCTTTTTTCCTATTTTAGATGAAAAGTAATTAAAACATTTTCCGCCAACTTTTGATAATTTTTTTTATATTACTAGCATATTTTATAATTGTCGAGACTCTTGAATTTTAAAATATTGTCCATAACTTAATATTTTATTTGACTCTATTCCCTAATAATAGGAAGAGAGACCCACACGGAAAAATTATTCTATCATTAAAGGAATTTATAAGTAATTTACTCATATATGGATAAGTTAAAAAGTAATTATTCCTATTTATGGATATGGGTATTTGAACCCAATATTGCTTGTGAGAAGCAATTGTTTGAGTTTGACTTTCACGTCAAACTATTTGGGAGTCAACTTTTGATAAATTTGATTACGGGGTTGTGTGTCTTCCTCTCAATATGATAATTCAAGTTTTAATTTTGTATTACCCAAAAGAAAGTACATAAAATCAAAATTATACTTAAAATATTTATTTAATTTAAACGTAACAGACATTCGATTTGTAGTTGGAGTCACGCGCTGGTATGGGCGGCTGGCAGTGGGAGAGTAGTGTAGTGAGCTTGACGGGAGGAGCATGTGATGTACACGTGACGTGAGAATAAAGGTGGGTCTTGTGGACTTTTTTTGACGTGTCAACTCAAACAAAAGTAAGCCAGCGAAATGCCACTAATCGCGTTGAAATGGTGACACGTCAACATTTTAACTTCGCCCTCTTTGACGTCTTTGACCTGACGTGGCACGCGTTCCGTTGGACTTCCGACACCAAGAATGACCCCAAGGCCCAAGTGAGAGACAGTCCTCAACGGCTTGCTCTAATTTCTTTTCTAATTATAGTTAGTAAGACTATAAACGCTAGTTGCAGATTAATCATGTGTCCAAACAGTTTAATCGATTTTTAAATAATGCACCAAAATATATGTTTTTTAAAAAAATTTGATTATCTTACTAATTGAGTAATATTATTTATCAATAACAATCATTGAATATTTTTTAATAGTCACTTTTATAAATTACAACAAATTCAAGGATTGTTATTAATTAATAAAATTACTCAATCCGTAAGTTAGCAAAACATTTTTTAAAAAACACATCTAGAAATAGTAATATATAGGATTGAGAACCTACTTAAAACCCAAAATCCGTTTTAAGGGGGTGCCTTATACCCAACCTATGACCCAAATACTTTTCTATTTTTTTTCCAAACTCATACTCATTTGTTAAATTCATTTTCCTATTAAATCTATTTTAACCCACCTTGTTTAAAATACAACGTATTTAAATATACAATACCATAAATTTCAACATACAACGTATTTTATAATGATATTTAAATTTTAACTTTCATTTAAATATAAATATCCATATAAATTAAAGACAATATTCATAAATTTAAATACAAACTAAAGTTTAGCACATACTTAAATTCATACATAAACTTGAACTTAACTCAACACCATTGAAAACTAATACATCTTAAAGTTAAACAAGAAATTAAGTACTCCAAAATAACATAAAAAGTACGTATGCCAAAATAATTTAAATAGTGTAAAATTCATGAAGTTTTACTATCAGTCTATTAAAAATTTCATTCAAAACTCCATTCAAGTATCTCAATTATTTACAAGTATAGTTTGTTTCAAATACCAACGAATAACAATAAAATAAGATGAACAAAATGGTAATGCGCAAAACCTAAAAAATGAACGACAATAAGAATACTTCTAATAATAACAATATTCTTTTTCGAGGTGTGATAATGACAATATTAATGTGCAATATAAAGATAATAAAACGAATAATCGAGATAGAAGAGTTCTAAAGTATTTGACCAAAACTTGAAACTGTGTTTACCAACTTGCTTAATCGTTTTACTCAAAAAAACAACTCAACAATTGGTTTCAATGCTTGAAACCCATTCCAAAATAAGTGGGGCCCAACGGGATTTGGGACTGGTTGGTGATTTTTGTCATATTTGCTCATAATTTAAGTGGTTTGTATATTTTTTTATTTATATTTGTAATCAAGGATTCAACACAATATATTTGTAATCGAGATAGAACAGTTCAAAAGTATTTGACCCAAACCTAACACTGTTTACCAACCTGATCGATCGTTTTACTCAAAAAACAACTCAATAATTGATTTCAATGCTTGAAACCCATTCAAAATAAGTGGGGCCCTATGGGATTTAGGACTGGTTGGTGATTTTTATCGTATTTACTTATAATTTAAGTTGTTTGTATACTTTTTATTTATATTCGTAAATAAGACTTCAAGTCTTGTATTCTTACTTGCTAGCATTTATGAAGAGTTTCTCCCTTAATTGTTGGAGTGGATTTCTGCCAAAGCTATGAGAGTGTCTTGGTAGATTGCAATAGGCCTCTAACCAATAGTGTCGATAGAATTTTCAATTACATTGTAACTAGTCTAAAAGTAATATTAATAGCTGATTTTAGGCTTTTATATTTTAATTACAAGCCAACTGATACTCTTGATTTTGATTAACCTATTGTCTTTAAAATTTTATGATAAAGATCTAATGTTATTATGAACCTACATATGTTCTCTTAATTCAAGTGGTTATACATTTCTTAATTTACTGTATTTCTAGAGGTTTAAGTCTCATCATATATATATTTTGTAAATATGTGTGGGTAATTTTATCGTCTTATTATAAAGGTAGTTGTCTACCAGTTAGATCGCTAGATATTTGTGTTGCATTAATAATTATTAATCTCGATAAATCTTAATTTTTTTTTAACTCTGTTAATGTTAATATAACAAATATATATAAATATGCTTATCACAAAATGTTCTCTCAAGTGAAAAAATAACATTTCTAATAAATTTTGTAAAATTCAAAAGACTGATTATGATTATTTTTATAAGATTTTTATAAAAAAAAAAAAAAAAAAAAAAAAAAAATCTGCAAAGTTTGAATCAAAATGTTGTATATATTGTTTGGGTGTAATTTATTTTATTTATGTATAAAAAGTTATCATTGGGCCAACTTCATCTTGTTAAATTATAATTTTTCAAACACTCTTAAAGAAATAAATTAATTAACAACTCTATAAAATGTATGAATGCTTTATTAATTAAAACTAGGATTTATTTTCAAAAGGAAAAATTCAATTTGAATACACAATGAGTATTAAAACTATCATCAGGTGACTCTAGTGTACTTTTATTAATAGTAGACACGTTTTTAAACGATTTACTTAATTTACACGTATTTTTTACTTTTTTCTAGAAAAAAAAAAGTATATTTTACGTTCTTTCTTTCTTTACAAAGAAATTATTGTCTCTCAAAGGTATATATCAATGAGGCGCATCAAGTCAATGTCATGCCAGTTCTATTTGACTACTTAAGTTCTATTGATTTAGGCATTGAATTGCCTACTCACCCTTGGTTCTACGTTATACCTAATCGATCCTTTTTCTCTAATTGGTATGTCACTTTCTCTTATCTTATATATATTTTTATCCTTTATTATATTTATATATATATGTATATATAAAAGGAGAACTTAAATTCGAAACCTCGACTGTATGAAAAAGTATGGTTACTAAATAGATTATGTTTGTGACCAAATTTTATTGGATAATGATATATAATTTAACTCACAATATTAAGTTAATAGAAAAATATAAATATACTTATGGTAAAAAAAAAAAAAGGAAAAATATAAATACACAGCGATAGTATTTAAAGACAAGTTCTATTACTGTCTACAAAAGCGTCACTCACTAGATTGTAGCATACCCTTGATCCTATAGTAAAATAACAAAATAAGATAATATATGTATCAAGGTAATGATTGATATATATTAATTCTCTATCAAATAAAATCAATATAATTTAATTATTGCATAAAGAACAAACTAAGTATCCATAAATCACAAATACAATTAAACGAATCAAAGAATAAAACTCCCTTTTTTCCAAACGCGTCTCATCATATATGTATAATGACATAAGTGACCCATCTCTGTTTTCCAACAAATCATGATATTCTTGATAGGAATATTATCATTTTCTATCAACCCGATTCTAACATTTTTCAAAATCAAAGGACTATGTTTGTCATGCTAATTTCGTTATTCTAATCATTGATTTAATTAAATTTTATATTAATACTAATTATTCTCATTTTCACATTAGTTTCTTTTTATCATATTTAATCATTATTTATAGACAAAAGAAAAAGAATCAATAGTGGAATATCAACGATTCTACTTTTTGGCGTCCATCATCAAATCATATGTGATATATAAGATTTGGGGACATGCATGTGGAAGGAAAGTGGAATTGATATTTGTTGTTTTTGGTGACTGATTCAAATTTAGCAAAAGTAATTATTCTTTGAAAAAAAGATAAGGTCCTTATGAGAAGAACTTTTTTGTGTGGCTTAAAGTACCAAGGGAAACACTAAAATTAAAGTGGTTGGTTCCTTTTAACTTGCGTTAACGAATAGGTGGATGTAAAATAATAGTTATCATGTAACTTTTCAACATTCCATGAACTTTCTCTGTCCACACGCGGGTTATTTTAAAGTAGATATTAACTTCCAATAGTGTGAGATTTATCCAATGTAAATAAATTAATGTTTGTACAATTTTTTTTTTTTTATTCAGTAGTGGATTTATATTAATTATAAATCATAGTAGTTAGAGATTAAAAGAAACTGAAGAAAGGGGGGTGATAGGATAAGATTGTTTGTCTATTAGAAGATTGAATAGACTCATTATACGCCTAAAAGTAGTTCAAATTAAGCATTTGCTGGTTAGGGTTTTAATGTCTTGCAACATTTTAGTCACAAAGATATTTATTTATTTATTTTTGAAATTTAACACCGATGAATTAAAAATTATTGGAATCTAACCAGATAAATCACTATAAATTAAGTTCAAATACCGCTTCCACTACAAGCATTAAAAATTATTAATGGTACAAATCTTATATATACAACAAACTTTTATATTAAGAAAGGTACATTTGACTACACAACTATTTTCATTGGAGGCACTATATGTGGATGGATCATGACAGAAATTAATTAAGCACTTTTCACATAAGCATTTCCTGGCACATCTTGAAATCAATAATTTAACTTACGATACCGATTTCCAGTGGCAAGATTTTCTAGAAGAGGAGTCTCCAAATGGAATTTTGTAACCTCTAGATGACGACTGTTGAAAAAGCATCAACGCATATTACAAAAATTGAGGGAAGCCAAGTTCATCAAGCTTTGTCATCACCCTTAATTTTTTCAGATAATTAAATTTCCACGTGCACTTTCTCTATAATAATCAATTTCCATCATAAACACAACCATATATATTATATACCAAACTGTTGAGTCGGCACCACTCAAATTAAATGAAAATCATCCAAAAATGCAAAAGTTAAAAACAAAACTAGCACACTGTTTATGAAAAATCCACTAGCTTATGTTTAGTCATTTCTTTAATTGATCCAGACAATTCCTATCATTTCTTTAGTGACAACATCCTAAGTATCGTGTTTCACAGCTTAAGCATGGACCACGCCATCTGAATAACATATTAGTACGTATTCTCTTCTATCTTTGTGCTAAGTACAAACTACAAAAACTTCATAATCGAAGCACAATATTTAAAATTAATAAAAATAAAAATAATTAAAGGAACATATCTCAACTACTAATAATACAGATCAATACATTTATTACACACAGCGTAGAAATAGCATAAGAGAGGATTCTAATCTATGAATTATACCATGCAATTTAAATTATAAACCACATGATTTGAATAACTTAATTACAATCATTTTTGTACTGATGACACAACCTAAATGTCATATTGTACTACTCTTTTTTCTTCTTTACCTCCTAACATTAGGTCAAATAATTATCGGGACGTAATTAAGATATGACTACTCTAACACGCAGCTCAAAATGCTACTCCCAGAAGGTGGTAGAGGTCTACCCATACTAAGTAGGAAAATTATCTATATTTTTATAGACTATAACGCTCAAACTTTACCCATTGTTTTTGGAGAGATGGATTGATACCATTATACCAACGCACTTTGAAGCTACCTTGTACTACTTCAGATATGAGTCGTCTCATATAGATAACACCATGCAGTTTAGATTATATACCCACATGATTGAATAACTTGCCATATAATTTTTACTGACAACACACCTTAATATCATTTTTTTTTTTTAAATTACCTTAATATCATGTTGAACCACTCGAAATATGGGTCACACCATATGGATAACACCTTGCACTTTAAATTATATGCCGCGTGATTGAATAATTTGCCATGTATCTTTTATTGACAACACACCCTCAACATTGGGAAAGACGAGGTGGTTGGCGGTAAGCCATCTCCAACCTATCTCTCAAGTAGTAAGTTCAAATCTCAGTAATCTCATTTTTATGTAGATAGTTTTTTTTTTTTTTTTTTTTTTTTTTTTTGATTTGTGGAAGTAATGATCCAAATTATATATCTAAAACTCATTTAGACTTATCTCGATATCCAAGAGTAGTGATCCGAGCTATGCGACTAAAGTCCCATATAGACCGGTCTCGATAGTTGTTTGATTCGTAAAATTTGTTAAATAATAAAAAAAAAAAATTTAAAAATAAAAACCTTTATATCATGTGGAACCACTTGAAATAGGTCACATTAGATGGACAACACCTTGCACTTTAATTACAAGCCATGTAATCCGAATAATTTGCCATACAATCTGAATGGGTCTTGTCAATCCAAAATTTGTTTGTTCAACACATTTATCATATGCGATAAATAGTTATATATTCTATATATTTTTCATACATTTTATAAATATAATTTACAATCCATGATTTTATGAACATGAATATAAATATAATTTATATATATATTATCAAACCACCACAACTTTTATCAGAAATCAGAAGTATCCATATCTGATATAAACAATGAACTGTATTATTGATTTGGTCGACAAAGCGAGGAATGAGTTCGCTCACGTGGGGAATTTGAAGGCCGAAAACGTAAGACAAGGCAAAGGAGGAAAGTGTGTTCTCATTTCCGATCTTCGTTTGAACTAAACAAACGAATGAGAGACCCACACGTGTGAACAAATACTTTCATGCGAGATTTCCTTTTGCCTGCCTGCCAACTCATTGACATGGGGACCCCAGAGGGGCCCACGATGATGAGAGAATCATAATTGATTAGTGGGTCTCCGATACTGACAAGGCTTGCAGATAAGAGAAAGTCAAACATAAGGTGCGGCTCTGATTCAGACACGTCAACATCGCTTTTTGACTGTGACCTGGCAGTTGTTTTGTTCAATTCGTTGAACTCGTTGGAAGGCTGGTCAACCAAACCAAGTGGCAAATTCTTCCTTGTTTGTTAAGGCATTAATGTTTTTTGAAAAACAAAACATCGACAGGAAAATAACAGAAATTAAATGGGACAAATTCCTTTTTTTTTAAAAAAAAAAAAAAAAAATTCCAAACAAAGAAAAATGTTCTGTTTTAATTGAAAGCAAAAAAAGTTATTTATTTATTGCTCCAAAGAAAAGTTTATTTAGTTTTTACCCATTTTCGATCTGCCAAATCTTTCATGTGTAACATTACATGTGAAACATTACAGTTTACATAAAATTTTGCATGAATTGAATTCGGACAAAATACCATTAAAGTTTCATTTGAGGGAAAAAATAATTTTTTTGGTCAAACCAAATTTTCACTTTTTTTTGGAAAATTGTAATAAGTTCGACAAATTAAATTATAATTTAAGTTTAAGAATGTATTTTTTATAATATTTTTTTTTTAAAAAAAAAATCTACATTGGTTTTAATTTTCTTGTTCGAATGTTGTTATGCATAATTTAACTTTTGTTATTAAGAATTACGAAATGTCTCAATTCGGTTTGCACAAGATTGAATTTAACTGAGTTCTAGCTGGTTTTCAAAATTTTAACTAGTGTAAATCATTTTAGCTAGAAAATTGAATTGAACCAAACATATGTTTTAAATGGTTCTGTTCAGTTTGTTTCATATAATTTAAGTTCTAATGTTTGTAGAAGACTATTTATTTTTTAAACACGATATCGAATACATTTGTCTATTTGTCAAACATCTAATTAAAAAATGCCACAAATTTAAAATAATAAACAAAATGATAAAGTTACTTGGAGAGAAAAGTGTATATATGTGAAAGTTAAATGGTTTAAAACAAAGTAAACATGTTTAAGGATAAGATTCAGTGATCATAACCCACTTAAAAGCAACTTTAATAGTATCTTAATTTACATTCTATTTGAGAATATTTATTTGAAATCCAATTAATTTGAAATCCATACATAGATATGGATGAGTCAGGATCTATGCAGTGTGAACAAGGCATTTAAAAGAAGTACAAATTCATTTTGATGTCTATGGATTTTATTATATTGAGTTTGATTGTCTAACAATTGACATTATATGCTTGTACAATGAGAGAAGAAACTAAGATATTCGAATCAGTTTTTTATTCATTTCCTTAACCATTGTTTTGTATGAAATTTTTTTTTGATACAAGTTTAGTATGAAATTTAAGATTAGTCTAGAGATTCATTGCTGATATCTCTTTCTTCATTCATTGATAGAATGACAATAATTTGGAATAACTTTCTTTACATAATTATTAGGGAAAAAGCTTCAAAACCAATTAATTGGTATTAATGAACTAAGCATTGAATTATTCTCTAATTTAATTTCAAGTTTATAAATGAAGGGTATTTGTGTAAAGTTTATAAACTGAAGATAATATAAGAGAATGAAGGTTAACTATGTAAATCCTAAGTAGGTAATATCATTTGCTGAGCTGTTTAATAAGCACTGAGTTCTTTAATTTAAGTAGATGCATCTCATGCTTATAGATGAAGGACGATTATGTAACATCAATAGATTAAAGTTAATATGTTAAATTATGGATAATTATGTGAAATCCAAGTAACATGTACTATGTAATTGGGCCTGGGTTGTTAACTAAGCATTAATTCCCTTAAATCTCTAATTTAAGCGAATGCATTTCAGGTTTACGGATAAAAAGCATTGGCATTAACTCCAAGGCTAATGTGAAATGGAAAGCTAATAACATCCACTTGGTCAATTTGAATATATATATATTTTTAAATAATTATAAGGTAATCGAAATTCCGTTGAAACTAATAGCAATTGAGACTTATTGGGATTGAATAGAAAGCTCCCCATGCATGTTGGTAATTATGTATGGTGAAATTTAAACTTTTATCACACATGTGAAAGAAAGTGCACTAATAATTTAAATTACAAGTGGATGTGTATAAGCTTGGATTGTTAGAATATTGATTTGTTTAATTCAAATATATTTGCAATTGTCTACAATCTACATTTTATCAAGACAACCGATTGTGAACCTATATATGATTCTCTTTGTACACAGTTGAATGTCGAGATAAAGGTTTGGTTTGATCTTGGACTTGAATATAGACACTGGGCCCAATCTGTCAATATATATAGCAAGTCATTCTTGTAAGTCCATTCTAGACCAAGCCCAACCCAATACCTTCTAGCCCATGATTTACAATTTTTTTTTTTTTTTTTTGAGATGATTTACAAAAATTTTTGCTCTCATAATTTGTTTGGAAGTGTTTTCTTATGGAAAAACTTTTCACTTGGTTATCAGTTATCACTTCTCGCAAAAGCTTTTGTTATCACATATTAGAGAAGCATCCACTGGTGTTTCTTCAAGAACTCAAAAGTACTTCTGCATTAGTGCAAACCATTTTGATTGTCTTTAAATGGGTCTTTTAAATATGTTCTAATTTTTAACAAAACTCTCTTGTACTACGAAAATTAGGGCTTCTGTAGCAATGATTTGTTTTCCTGGATGATAATATTATAACACATATTATTATTATTATTATTGTTATTTTTTTAAAACAAAAGTTTATATAGTTACAAGGAATTCCCCTCCACATTTTATAAATTTAATTCCAACCCTACGAGGATATTAACTTTTAGTAGATCCTATAATCTTGTATTAGGGAAAGGTAATGACTAAATTGATTAATTCCAAAATATATCCTCAAATTGATATTCAAAAATTGATTTACGAACTATCACATAATTCATCACATCAATACATAATTCAATAAGAATTTTTTAAATTAATAACATTTAACGCAATAATAAAACATTTATAAACCTTTCCAGTTGAATGATTGTTTGTAATAAACACACATTAACTTCTCAATTACTGACGAACTACCCGCACGACTGTATCTAGCTTTTCTAGTTAGAACTTATAAAGTCACTGTAATGTTACCAACTGGGAAGGAAGGATTGTCCAATATATTTTCTTTAAGAGTGGACAGTGTGGTCCTGAAGAGCTGACTTGGGTTTGGGTCAAATATTGTGTGACGAAGAGTACAAATGCACATGGTGACACATGAGCAAGTCACATGGTTGCATGAGCCATATATAATGGGCATGGACCCTGGCCATCTGGGTCAGCTAGCTAATATTTGCTTGCTTGATTCAGTCTCTCATGCCATCATAAAAATAGTATCTTTGCCTCCAAGTTAACGTGAGTACAGTCAATTCCAATGGTGTTAAAATAAATCTTACAATAAAGATGAGCATGCTTGAATCATGATCTATTTAATATTTATACATATATATTATTATTTATGCAGATCAGAAGCGATACCTTACTGGTTGTGCACTCCTAGCTAGCTACCGCTCCAATACTCCACCACTTTGTCATGGGAGATGCACCTCTTTTATGACTATCAGATTCTTCGATACGTTTGGATGTGTATGTTCGATCACTAAAATCATATTATATAATGTGAAAATCATATATGTTTAGAGATTTATAGTACATGATTTGTTATCATTGTGTTGGTGCATATGCTCGGACATACCAAGGCAATTTTGCTTGATAATAATTAAATGGCTTGAAAAGAAATTGAAAACATGGGACTTTATATGGTCTATCATTGTTTTAGGATTTAATTCCATGTGATTGTCCATAATCTAGTTAATGATATTTATTAAAAGCATGTTTCGACAAGTCTTCGTGCATGTATGGTTCGTTTTATGATAAAAGAAAAATATTTTATTATTAGTGCTGCTTTAAAATAGGGTTTTCAGATCTCTAAGAGCATCTCCAATGGGCTGTGGCTTGTGAAAAAACAAGATACCACATAGGATTGTGTTAAAATAGTCTTCTCCAATGCAACTGTCAACATTGGCTATCAAGCTGAGGTGGCCAAAAAAAAAATAGACAATGTGAAGAGGACCCTTTACTTGTAGAAGGTCTGATGGATAGCCATCTCAGTAATCTTCAATGTCCTTCTCGTCATTCTTTGAACCAAGTTTCTTCAATCTCCCTCTCTAATTTTTCAGATTAAAAAGTCTCCAATATTAGATCTCTGATTTTGTTCACAAAACAACTTTGACAATGACCAATGATTTCAAGCAGCACCGGATCGAGGAGTTGCAAAGCCAACAACAAGCAGCGTTGGAGTCAAAATCTGCCTCGACGCTGCCGAGCTCCATAACTGTCAGAAAACCAGCGCAACAGGATCACGAAGACGGCGTCGAAGAACTGGATCTGGACGGAGAAGTCGTTCGATGTGGATCTGGTGGAAGAGATTTACAGGACGGAGTTGAAGCCTGGCTCGACATTGCCGAGCTCTATAACTCTGTCGAAAATCCAGCACAACAGGCTGATGAAAACAACGTCGGAGAACCGGCTTCAGAAGGAGAAGGAGAAGCTGTTCGATATAGAGTGGTGAACCGACTTCAGAAGGAGAATGAGAAGCTGTTCGATACGGAGTGGTGAAGGAGATTTACATGACGGAGTTGACAGTGGAGGAAGGGAGGAACTGTGTCTAATTTTTTTTTTTTTTTTAAAATGGTTTAAAAAGTTTTATATATATATATATATATATATTTTTTTTTTAAACTTCACATTGAACCATTGGAGATCATTTTTTGGTTTGATTGTCTATCAATGACATGTAAGAAGTAATTCCCTTGACATTGATGACATATCCATTTTTTTCCAAAGATAATCCATAGGAGTATTGGAGATGCTCTAAGTTTTGCTTTTGCTATTTAAAGCAAGAATTAATAGGAAATTAGTTACTTTAATTGTTTAAATGCGGTTTTAATTATGTCAGCGAACTCCCAAATGCACCCAAAAACAATTATAGCTTTCAGGACATTATCATTCACCAAAAATTATGTATGGTTGCACGTTTAGGATATATCACTGATCTTTATCTCATCGGTCTTTATTTTTAAAAATTTAATTAGACTTTTAATGTTAATTGTCAAATCCATAGATAAAATTCAATGGACAGGATTTTTTTTCTTCTTTTCTTATGCATGGCATGTTGTTCTTTGTAGAATAATTCGAGAGTACAAATAATTTCATCCATTACATCATTCAACCACTAAGAATTCAAAAAATAGTGATATTGACCAAATAATTTCTATTATCTATTGATATCATATTAATTTTTAATAATTATATAACTTTACGTTGATAAAATGAGGACAAAGAAAATTAATTATACACATATTTAATATTTTTGAATAGTTGACTTTAATCAAAAGACTTGTCACGTATATATAAACTTACATATTGCAGATCTGTTTCAATCATGTAATGCAATTTAATTGATAAAATAAGGATTTTATCAAATTACCGTCTGTAAATATTTCGAGTTAAGAGTAACTGGACCATATATGGTTATTTAGAAAAGCATTTGAAAATCAAATGGACATTATATTAGAAACCCTAAAACTACTTTTCTTTAGAATATTAGTAACCTGTTTGACTACTTCAATAAAAGAATACTATTCTCACAGCAGAAATCCAGATATGACAAGAACAATAGCAACAAAAGAAAAGACCCAAATGGTATAAAGTCAGGAAATCAACCAATCTGTGGACAAGAAATAGTGATTTGTAAAGCCAAAAAAAACATTGCCATTTGTAAAATTTTGCTTTTGGGACTTTGGGGTTGCGGTCTTGGGAGACAAACACTACCGTTTTCTACACAATTAAAGCTCCTTTTTGAGCTTTGTTTGAGCTTATTTGACCGTTTTGTCATAATTAATTCTAAGCTCTCTCACTTTAATTAATTTTTGTCTTATAGTTATGGAGTTGGTAAAGTGAAAGAGCTATTGAATATTTCTAAACTCATTTCAAAATTTATACTTCTAATACGGTATCCATTTCGACTCAATAAATTAATATCGTACTTGTAACTTTTTTATTGTATTTAAAACGTTTTGATTTCAATTCTGTTTGAATCTAACTCAAGAGGGAAATCATCTATAACTTGAAATAAGTACTTTTAATCCACATTATAATACTATTGTTGTTAAGATCTCCAAAAAATGCTATACTATAATTTTTCTGTCTCTATAGTCTATAATAGTGACAATACACACAAAACAGAAGTGATTATATCTATGTGCCCATCAAATTCAACTATTGACTTTAATCATGACATTACAATCTTAACCTCACGTAGGCACATACTACATACTCTGACAATCAGGCTTCATGTAAATTTACTCATTTAGCCTCCCACACCATGATCTTGTTATAATTTTGTCTTTTAATTTTAATTTTAATTTTATTTTGATCAATCATGATCAGCAGTCACCACCTTTTCTCTTTGGGTTGGCGGATTTTTTTTTTTTTTTTTTTTTGAATTTCTATCTTTAAATGTCAAAAATTACGCAGTCCAGCACTCCAACTTTGTCTCAATTTTCTGATAGATATGCTAGGAATTTTTATTTGCAACTGTCCACGTCTAAACTATTATAATTTCAAAATATTCTAATGTTCTAAGAGATATGATTATAAATATATTTATAATTTATTGATCTTAACAAAAATAAAATATATTAAAGCAAATTGTTCACGAAAACTCTTATGTGGGTAATTGGTTACCATCGAATTGAGAAATATTTTAGGTACAATAATGGAATTAAAGGTCAATTTGAAGGATGAGAGAGTTTTGACTTTAGTGTTTTGATGTAACATATGGTGAACATCATACATATGAGGTGGTGGGATTGGAAAGTTATAGGAACCATCTAGTGTATTGTTAATTTCAAGTAATAATATTGAAATGGGATATACTATATAATAGAATAATATTATTCATCTTTTAATTTCTCTTATATTGTTAGTATTTTTATATTTATTTTGTTTTATTTGATTGATATAACTATGGATATCTTAACATTGAAAAGTATTTGAGAGGAACTAATTATAATGTAAGTGTAAATCTCACATAATAACATCAAAACATTACTGAGTTTGTAAACTAGCACCAGAAAATCAATTTGAGTTTTAGTGACACCTCTTAAAATAAAATATCAAGATTGTCCTTCAGGAAAAGAATTTAACTTTCCATCATTCTCTATTTTCTAACTCTTCTTCAAACATTTGTTTAACTAAATAGTAAAAGATTTGAATGTTAGTCTTCCACTAATAATATGTATGTTGTAGTTTTATTACTTCAATTTTATGTTGAGACATTTGGGTTTTAAAGTATAAACAATATCATAATTTTGCATATGAATTAGAAATAATTATTTTACGATGAGATCGTTGAAAATGAATCTATAATTAGTTCACAGTTTGTAGGGGTGGCAATATGGGTCTGGGTCGACACGAATTCTCAAAAAATAAATAGGTATGAGTTTGAGTTAAACGAATTCGTATCGTAATCGTGTCAACCCGTTTAACCCGTTTATTAAACAAGTCGTATTAGATTTGATTAAACGTGGATTGACACGATTAAATTAAGGGTAAAATTGTAATATTAACATATTATAAGAGTTATGGTGTAATTATGCATTTATATGTGTATATATATATATATATATATATATATAAACATTTGACCAACCCTAACCCATTTTTTCAAATCCATTTTTAGTTTCATATTGTCTTTGTCGGCAACTTCTTCTCATTTCTTCCCTTTCTCTGGTTCTCCCACATGAGGTGTTGGGCAATCCTCACCTTGGTAGGTCAGATCTCCCACACGGTCACACCACCGGTAGCCATTTCTCAGTTCTCCCCTTCTCCGGTTCTCCCACACCCATGATGGTACGACCACACCTCACAGAGTCATGGTCCTCACCTTGGCAGATCAGATCAACCACACGGCCACCCCACCAAATCCACTCCTTCTCACATACCTACACCACCTCATGGTTACCACTCACCACCTCTTCTCCCTCATGGACACTAACCCCTCCTCCTTATGTTGTCGCCTCTTCTCCCTCATGGTCAGCCTTTCTCCATGGCTCTACCACCAAATTCACCATCTCCACCACCATATCCACCATCTTCACCACCAGATCAACTCCAAATTCCTTCACTTAATGGTAAATTGTCTTAACTATATTTCTAAATTTTAAGATTGTAAATATTATCTAATATTGTTTTCTTACGATTTTTGTGCAGTTTGAAGGTCTCCTTGGAATCAAAGAGGGAAAAATTTAAGTAACAAAGTTTTATTTTGGAGAATGATAATGCTATGTAATTTTAATTTTTATGGATTTGCATTGTGTTTGAGTATGATTTTATTTTGTTGTGGTTTTTAGATGTGGATGATATGGAGTTTTATGTAGTTGATTTAATGGGTTGGTTTTTATGAATTGAATTAAGTATGTAGTTGTGAAATGGGAATTACTATACATAAGGGATATGTTTAAAGTATTATTTAAGTTATAAATGAATTAAACGAATTGAATGAATTAAATGAGTTAAACGAATTGAATGGGTTAAACGAATTGAACGGGTTAATGGGTTTGGATTCTTTAGGAGTCAAGTAATAAACGAATTAATCGTTTCGTGTTGTGTCGTTCGTTTACAAACGAATTCATGTTGAATCCAAAAATGTCGACCCGCTTCTTAAACGAATTCGTGTGGAATTGGTTAAATTCATAAACGAATCGAATCGAATTCAACTCAACTCGACACACCAACTCATTTTGCCACCCCTTAACAGTTTGTGAACTCTCGCTAACCATTTACGTGAACTAATTACATGAATTATTTGTTAGAGAATCAACAATCAGAACAATGACAAATAAAGAAGGAAATAAACACTAAACAGAATATTATTACTGTAAACATAATTTATACTATAATTCAACAATTGTAAACAGTATGGTCACTAAAAGAAAATAATAATAACAAGGATAATAACATAGGAAAGAAAAAATGTACCAAAATGATGAAATGAAAATACGAGAATTGCAATGGCCTTAAGACAATAATTGTCCTCTAATTTGGTGCTTATAGAACTTTAAGCAACTACCTTTTAAAATCCTTTGTTAAATTCAGAAATCAAGCACTAAATATTTTGAATTGTACAGAATTTCAATGTGTTTCTCAGTTTTGTAATGAATGCAAACAAATAAAAATTCTCTCTACAAATGACAAAAGTAATCTGCTATTTATAAATGTTGAATAGATGTCTATGAACAGACACAACTCTATAGAATAGATACTTATAAACAAATACAACTTTTCAGAATAGGTGCCTATGAATTGACAGACATATTTACACTAAAAAGACACATTTTTAGTTTAAATTCAAATTTTAAAAATTAAATTTTAAATTAAATTAAACTTTTACTCAAACAACACAACTTTTACAACGTTATTTAGGCATATTGTTTATGCAATCTACTCACATAAAACAAACATTAATTTTTCTTCAAGGTTGTCATTCTTATGCGAACCATACATGCTAACTAATTACGGAAACTGTTTACATGAACTATTGACCTGAAAATGATGAAGAAAATTTGACCACCTATTCTAAAAGAAGGGCAATTTTGTTTTTAAATTTTACGAAAAGGTGGATAGTACTACTAAAACTCATACTAAGTTTTTAGTGTCATTTTATATACTCATCCATATTTTAGTGCTATATAAAGAAAGACTTTGTATGATAAATTATTCATATTTTAGTGCTATATAAAAAAAATTATCAAATCATTAATTTCACACCAAACTTGAAACATGTGAGTGTAAGAAAATCAGAGTTTTATCTATGTTCAACTACAAAAAACATGTTTTGGTACATTTTATTGGATTTAAAACCCAAAAAGAGAATATAAACAAACAATTTTGCATTGTTTATCCTTATAGGGAAGATAATTTTTTTTAAAAAAAACTATTATCATAAATTTAGAGTTTGATGAGGAAAAAACTATTTGAACTCATAACCCCAATTTTATAAGCGTCTAGGTATGTTACTTTGAGAATCTCATTTTGTCAAATAAGGAAAAACCTTAGGTGTTGAAAAAATAATTGCTGGTGTAATATTAACGTATATAAACACAACAAGACTACATTTTCTTAGGTAAAAATAAAAATAAATAAATAAATAAAAGATAGACAAAAAAAATATTATTCATTTATGATGTTGCATAGTGTTATTATATTGAAATTTTATGGTTAGAGGGCCTTTTCTAGGGTGCACCCTTTTTTTTTTTAATTGAAATTTGTTGACTACTTTAAATCACTTAACATAACCGATCAATTTGTAGCATCATTTATGATTATCTTTGAATTCAAAAAGAAAAATCTCTCGGTGTTTTGCGAAAGAAAATTCTTTATATGACATCATAAGATATTAATTTATTCTTATAATATAAATAATATAAAAATTAAAAAAAAAAGAACCTCTTTACGTAATTACACATACTAATAAATGCACGTAGTGAGATTTAGACTCGTATTAAGAATGTAAAGAAAGTAGTGAATATACCCTTAAACTAATTGAAGAAGTCAAGAATTAGGATTGAATTTACACATGGGAAGAAAAGATGACATAACAATGATCTAAAAGTGGCGAGAAAAGAGTCTCGATCAAGAAGAGTTAGAAGTGGGGTTTACCTGTTTATCACCATAAATATGCTCCGTGTCATATATTCTTTAAACTCTCCTAATGGATTAGGTGTGTTTGGTTGACAGTTGCTCACTACCATTTCCTCCATTCTTTCTTTTTCCTTACCAATTAACTCAACTCCCAAATTCAGCAACCACTCTTCACTTCACTTCTCCTAATAATAGTTCTCCATGAAAGCTATGTTGAAGAAAACTTGCTTTTTGTACTTTTTCTTTTCTTCTAGTTTGTCTACCACACACCATCTCTCATTTGCAATTGATCAAATAGTCCAAACTTACCAATTCTGTATAAGCTATTGAGTTGATCATGATACTTGACTTGCTACCATAATTTGATTTCTTTCTCTTTGTTAATATTAATATAAGTTAAATCTCTTCTGTTTGAAGTTTTGATGATATGAGTGAGATTCGATCTTATGAATTCGTCGTATATAACTGTACATAATCACTTGCTAAGCTAGTAACTAGCCAGCGACACATACACTCATTATTGACATGGTAAAGCTTAACAATCATTTAAAGGTGTTTCCACAGCAAAAGCATTTTCTTTTTTCTTACAAAAGAGTGTGCTTTTTCTACTACTGTAGATGCACACAACTATTCTCTATTGTTTCTCAAAAAACAAACTATTATCGGTTGTTACCTTCATTAAGAATACATAAAGAGTGCATTTTAGATCACAAGTAAAATCTTTTTCTAAATGTAAATTCTCTTTCTCTTTAGAATGAACTGGCTTTCTTAAAGGTTAAAGCTAGTTTCTTAATTATCAGTTGTTGCTTACACATCTATATTTACATATAAAAAGCTTACCTAATCTTAAAAATCCATTATGGTCCTTGAAAGATAATTTTTTTGAATATACGTATTTGGAACATTTCTTCATTTCAACATGGGCAGATATTTATAACAGAGAAAATGAAGGCAATTAGTAATTAAAATAGCAACAAGTTTTGGTGAACTCCATTAATATTGATGGTTACGCTTATGTTAGGCAACCAAATGCATAGAGTCTTCAATCACAAGGACCGGTTCTAAGTCTGTCCCAGTAAGTCTAGTCACACCTATAACTTCATGTGGGGTTCATCTTGATCCTTTAAGTTTTTGACCATTTCTTAATTAGTGTAGAAAACATGTTTTTGGACTTTTTTACTCAAATGATGAAAAACGTTTGCTACGTTTTCATAAAGAAATGTTCATGTAATTCCAGTCTCACATTATATCATACAAGTGGTTTATGTTCAATTTGATAATAATATTATCCAAATTTTTTATCCAATAATTTGATAAGTTGGTTTGTAGTAACTATTGAATATAGATGTGTGCTAGTTGCAAGTAATTAGCTTGTTGTGATACAATCTAATCATAAGTTTGAACTAGTTTTATGGACTATATATATATATATATTAAGTTGTCCCTCAATGAGTCAGAGGTCTTTTGAGAATTGTTGAGATCAACTATATTTATGTGGTTAGATATCTACTTCCATAATTAAGAGATAACTGCACCTATTATAAAGAGAGGAACTAAATATTCACATAAAGTCTATAAAATATGCTAGGTGGGGCTTGAATTTTTAGAATGAAGATAGATGGAAAAATACACAACAACACGTTCTATAAAGGAATGTGCATTGTTTTTTTACAATGCTGAATTTTCATAAAAACTAAATAAATTTGAGGATAGTTTTGTAAAAACATATGACTTGATTCCTTGGGCAAGAGGGGGGAATGGAGTTCTTTTTCCAAGAGGAACTCAATTCCTGATTTTACGTAGGATTCATAAAATTTAATTTTCCATGATTTTGGTAAACACTATAATTCACAAATCAATAATTCAATTCTCTTTCCCCAAGTAGGATTTCTGATTAATAAACACACTCATAATGCTACATTTGACATGCAGGATTGGAATAAAATTGATTGGATTTGATTAAAATAAAATGAATTGAATTAGAAAATCACCGTCTCATGTTTTGTAGAACTTCGTATTTGATTAAAATTACACCATATAATGTTTTGTGTAGGTTGAAATTAGATTGGAATAAAATTAATTTAAATATTTTATAATATATTTAAAATTAATTTTTAAAATTTTTTTTAAAAAATTTTGAAAAAAAAAAAAGAAAGAAAGAAAGAAAGAAAAGAAAAGTGGAGATGGGAATGCTAATTTCCAAACCCACCAAATCCCACCATTTTGATTGAGAATGAGCATTTCCATGAAAGGAGGATTTGAGGGAGTTTGGGATTGAGTTTGAAATTCCACTCATTGTTCTCCTAATATGATATTTGAGAGTTTAAGATATTTTGAATCCGAAACTCATCTCATATTTCATGTTCCAAACATAGTGCAAGTGTAATTCACAAATAAATAATTCAATTCCCTTTACCCAAATAGGATTCTTGAATCTTGATTAGTAAACAAATCCTTATATCACATTATTTAGACAAATTGTTTTGAATAACATAGCATTCTACTTCATATTCATATTAAAATTGGGATAATATCAAATTTGTTTTTCGGATGCAAGAATAATATCATAATTTTTTTGAACCCAAGAATAATATCATAATTAGAGACTACTTATAATAGTAAACTTTGTAGCAAACAATGGTATCAAACCTTCTCTTCAATGTAATCAAATCAAGAGATAAGGTTATAATGGGTTTGAACCGTACACGTTTTTCCTAATCCTTCACTCAATTGTAGTATTTCATCATAAGAATAGAAAATTAAAGAAATAAATATTCCAATAGATATATACAACACCTAAAAAAGGAAACCAAAAAACAGGGGAAACAATAAAAAATAAAAAATTGTCAAAAAAAGACATCATTCTTGTAATAAAAGCAACAAGATCGGTGTCCCATTGCAATCACAATTCACGCACACTCCGCAATATCTCAACCCTAAAGACCCCACGTGTCCGGTTGCTACACACAGAGTCTACTCCTTAACACACCCAATCAAAAACCCGAAAACCAGAACAGAAACATCCTTCTCTAACTGAATCCACCAGCATAAATTCCATTCCTGCGAAGCCAGGGACAAAATCGTCACATAAACAAAATCCACTACCCTTCTTTGGAAACGCAAAAAATAATGCACATCGAGACGCGCGATTTAATTAAATATTTTACACGGCGAGCGACGACTCAACCTCTCTCACACACAAACACAACTTTTTATTTTTTTTAAAAAAATAACCAAAAGAAAAGAAAAGCCATTTTTGTTTTCAATTTCTCTCGTCTTTACTACTACCACCAACTATCCACCACCACCTGGTTTATGTTCATTGTGTTTTCTTGAAACAGATCGTGTTCCTTGGAATCTCATTTTACAAGTGTTTTGGTTTTTTTATTTTTTTAAAACATGTAACTGTTTCAACTGTCGTCATCTTTGTATTAACAGGTATGTGTTGTATTATATGTTAACTTTAATGTTTACTTTCATGTTTCATCAATGTGCGTTTTCAGTTTTTATTTTTAATTTTTATTGTTTTGTTTTTGCTTCTTCGAAGTAGTCTGTTTGGTTGCTGAGAAAGCTCAGGAAAAGAAAAGAAAATAAAGCAGAAAACTTTTTCTTTGAAACTTGTTTATATTTTAATTATCTGTAAGCCCTTCTTTTGTTTTAGTCTTTGCTTCTGTTTTTTGTTCACAGAGATCCATTGTTTGTTCATTTGTTTTTTTTTTTCCTTTTAAAGTTGATGTTTTTTAATCTACAGATTGAATTTTTAATCAGATCAAGAGATTTTTTTAGTTTGCAAGTTTGAGATAAGAATTCTTTTTTTTTTTCTTCTTTTTATTTATAAAAATATATTGAGGGTGGTTGTTTTATGTAATGTGTTTGTTGGTCATGGTTGAGCTTGAATTGAATCAGTTAACACTAGAAGACTATTCAAGTTGTTGTTGTCTAGTTTAGGTGGGAAAATTTGATGTGTGTGTGGTATCGAATTTGACTTTTCATGGGCTTGAATTTACTATTAAAGTTTCAATTTTTGACTTTTGTCAATCAAGTCTGTATAGAATTTGGTTCCAAGTTGTAGAATTTGACCTGCTGTTGTTAATTATGTGAGCAAAATTTGACCTGGTTATGTTGTTGTTGTTGTTGTTATTGCAGTTCGTATGTGGATGGACTGGAGGCTTTAGTAGAGAAAATTTGGAAGGGGAGAGATGAGAGCGGAGTCGTCTGGTTTGATCATTGGGATCGTTATAGGGGTGGTGATTGGGGTGCTTTTGGCGATATCTGCGCTTTTTTGTATTAGGTACCAGAGGAAGCGATCCCAGATAGGGAATAGCAGCTCTAGGAGAGCCGTGACTATCCCTATTCGCGCTAATGGTGTTGATTCGTGTAGTATATTGTCAGACTCAACCATTGGTCCGGAGTCACCAGTGAAATCTGGACGGAATGGCAAGTCCATGTGGCTTGAAGGGTTTAGGAGGAGCAATGTGGTGTCTGCGTCTGGAATACCTGAGTATTCTTACAAGTATGGCTTCCTCTAAATGCTGTTGCACTTGCACTTGCACTTTCTAGTCGATATTGAGTGGAGTTACCTCTTTATGTTCTTGTAATGTTTTAGCTTACATGTCTGATGAGCATTTGAAGATTTTTAATCTAAGGCTTAGTAGCTTCTGGCTAATCAGTTGATCAATGTGACATACAGAATTTTTCTTATCGATGACAGTAAACAATCTATTCTGATAAGAGTTGCCTTTGTTTTATAATATTTCATTTTCATGTCTGGCATCCTAGAATAGATGAAAGTTGATAGAATCTGTTAAAAGGTTATCTGCGCCCTGTGGGAATTTATTGAGGCTTTAAGTCCTACAGTATTTGAAAAGTAATTCGGTTCTTTATTTAGAAACCAAAATTCACAGTGAAATTCTGGGAATGTCTACCGGACGAGAAATCTATATGGGGCCTATAAAAGTTTGGCCTTCGTTTCATATAAGATAATAGTATATCTCTTATCATTTAATAGGATAACGAAATTTGTTTGTGTGTGCATTTATTTTCGAGTAGCTTTGTTTGTCAATTTTGAAGTTCTTTTTCACTTTGCTTTCCCCTTCTGCATATTAACTTTGATCTTGTTTCTACACATGCAGGGATTTGCAAAAAGCAACATACAATTTTACAACACTGATAGGACAAGGTGCATTTGGTCCTGTTTACAAAGCTAAGATGTCCACTGGGGAGACGGTGGCTGTTAAAGTGCTTGCAACTGATTCTAAGCAAGGGGAGAAAGAATTCCAGACAGAGGTAATGGTGGTGAATTGTTAAAAGCTTATTTATATTTGTCGTTGCAACAAGTGTTGGCCTAGATTCGTTACAATGTCAAAATTTGCACACACGTATGATGACACAGTATAACTACATTATTTAGTCAATTTCTATTAGCACCTCACAATTGATATCTTATATTGTTCTTTTGTCCTCTTCATCAATTTCTAATGTTTCACTTTTAATTAAACAATTTCAGGTCATGTTATTAGGAAGGTTGCATCATAGAAACCTGGTGAATTTGGTTGGATATTGTGCAGAAAAGGGCCAGCATATGCTTGTATATGTCTACATGAGCAAAGGCAGTTTGGCTTCTCATTTGTACAGTAAGCTTTCAGCTACTCTCTAGTCTCTTGACTGAGCATTGATAGGAAAAGCAATCTATTTTCGGAAATCATGTCTCCATTAGATAATGTAAATGTCTTTTCTGGAATTTAAAATGTGTACCTCGATTGGTAGTATATGATGTGCACAAAGTTCTTACAGAAGAATAATTTCATTTACATATCAAGTTACTAAAATGAAATCGTGTAATTAAAGTCGAAATAGAAGAACATGGAAATTATAATTGTAACAAAAGGCAGATTTTTTTATGCACTTTTGAAATTTGTCTTCGTATGCATGACTTCACGAAATATGACTTAATTTTCTTTTTTGAGCAGATGAAAACTTTGAAACATTGAGCTGGGATTTAAGGGTTTATATCGCTCTAGACGTAGCAAGGGGCTTGGAGTATCTTCATGATGGGGTAAACTCTCATCTCATTTGGACTAACCCGTAGACCTCTGTGTGTATCTGTCTGTGTGCATACACATGCAGCTTCTGCTTAGCCTTTTGTTATTAAATTTCTTTGATATCTATATTTCAGGCAGTTCCTCCTGTTATACATCGAGACATTAAATCTTCCAATATTCTGTTGGATCACTCAATGAGAGCCAGGGTACGTCACTTATTGTTATTTTGTTTCAGAATTACAAACTAAAATCGGGATTTGAACAATGTAGCTTGGTCAAAAGAACTTTGTTCATTTCCTCAAATCGCTGTTTCTAATCCAATCAATCTATTTGTTTATGGGAAGAGGATTTTGATATTTTCTCTGAATTTTTGGTTTCAAATTACAGAGAGAAATTTTTATTGTGTTGCTATAATGCTATCATACCTAATTACTCTGGTTCAAGCAGGTAGCTGATTTTGGACTTTCAAGAGAAGAGCTGGTAGATAAACATGCAGCTAACATCCGGGGAACTTTTGGATATCTTGATCCCGAGTATATATCTACTAGAAATTTTACAAAGAAAAGCGATGTTTACAGCTTTGGAGTGTTGCTCTTTGAACTTATAGCTGGCAGAAATCCTCAACAAGGTCTCATGGAATATGTTGAACTTGTAAGATCCCTCTCTCTCTCTCTCTCTCTCTGTATAGTGTGCCTAACCGTCATACAATAAAAAGGATAGCTGAAGGGAAACTGCTTTCTGTATGTGAATAATAAATTTTGGTGAACGAAAATTCTTCCTAACTAATAACAAATTATGTCCCTGGTTCTTCAGTAACTGAAATTATTTGATTTTTTCTTTTTTTTTCCCATTTTAGTGCATGCTTTTACTTGTATTATGTTATGGTATTTGGTTTTGATTCAATATGTTGAACAGGCTGCAATGAATACCGAGGGAAAAACTGGGTGGGAGGAAATCGTGGATTCACGTTTGGATGGAAACTTTGACGTGCAAGAGCTGAATGAAGTTGCAGCCCTTGCTTACAAATGTGTCAACCGTGCACCAAGAAAACGACCTTCCATGCGAGACATTGTGCAAGTGCTATCGCGGATCCTGAAATTGAGACAAAACAGGAAGCATCACAAGAAGTCTGCTACAGCAGATGACGTCTCCATCGATTTGGAACAAGCAGGTACCAAGACTCCAAACTCCGAACACCACCGGAGAGAGGAATCCTTGGACAGTGCAGTTGACACATATGAAGTTTAGATGATCCGGTTTGCCTTTTTTTTTTTTTTTTTGTAATTTTTCGTTTGTAACATTCCCTTTCATTTCGATTTTGTTATTGTGATATAATTCAAGGTCACAGGGGGTAGGAGTGATGGGGATCTGCTTAAGTCTGATCTCTTGATAGTTTTAGAACCAAGAAAAAAAGAAAGGATTGTTATTTATAAGTTTTTTGTAACATATTTAGGTCCCCTATTTTTCTCATTTGTTTTTGTTTCTGTTTCTTTTTTTGAAATCACATGATCCTGATTCTGTACAGGAATACTTCAGAAAAGAAAATGAATGAAAAATTGCTGAATTTTTCTGCATTTGCATACATTGCTTTTAAATTTAGTGTAATTTTGTATTTATGTCATTTTGAACACAACATGATATCATGTTAATGATTTGGCAGCAATTTATTTATTTATGCAGCAATATTCTGTGCTTTTTGCAATTTACTCCTCACAAATCACAACCACATTAATAGTTCAACATTTTTATTTAAATTTTGTCAAACAACTAGAAGTATGATTATATGAATTTATAGATTCTCTTGGATATCTCAAAAGTCCAACTAATAAACAAAGTGTTTTTTTGTTTTCTTTAAATAATCTGGTTAGAAATTTATTACAATTTGCTAAGATTGACCACTACTTAGAATGCATTGGATTTGTACTCCTATAATTGGGAAACACATAGTGATAAATTAAAAAAAGATAAAACATATCTATTTATAACTCAAATGATTAATGTATGCGATAGAAGTTTAAGTTCAATAATGTGTATTTATTAGGACGTGTGGAGAATTCTTCCCTCTTATCTAGCAAGTGAGTACATATTTCCTATTGTTAGATGTTTGAACAACTTTTGGTGTGTCATATTCTTTGATCGTTGGTGACTAGATTGTAATCCTATAAAGAAGCAAGGAAAAAAAATGCAGTCTACAATGAACTTGGAATCTTAAGGATCAATTTTCAATGAGTTAGACATAAGGGCGGAGACTTAATCATCAACTAATGGGTTAGCACTTTTAGATCTGATTAATTGAAAATTAAATGTTTAAGATTTCAAGTATATTTGTATTAAGTGCATTTTAAAATGTGTCAATTTATAGGACCAAGTGTTATGGGCCGATTTGGGCCCATCCTTCTCATTCTAATTTTAAACGACGTCGTTTAAGGCACTGTCCCTGTTTTCTGCGTTTTACATCATCCAACCATATCAGCAACATCGTCTCAGTATACAAAACACTGAGAGAGACTTTGAAGAAGAAGAAGAAGAAGAAGAAGCAGAAGCAAAAATGGCAGCGATGGCTGCGCTTCAGAGCTCCATGACGTCTCTTTCTCTCTTCTCCAACTCCTTCTTCGGCCAACGCGTCTCTTTCCCCTCTCTCTCTCCTGTCACTGTAAGTTACCTTATCAGAATAATCCCCTTTCAATTCTCATTTAAATCGATTTAAAATCTCTTCTTTCGCTTGTATTTGGATTCTTTGTTGCTTTTACTGAAATGGGTTTGTCTTAGAATCCAGTAATTATCAGTTCTTTATCTGGTCTTATTAGAGCACAAATTGTTCTTATCAAGTCAAAAAAGTTGTAATTTTTTCATGAGATTTTGGTTATTATGATGTAATGGGGGTCTTCTTGGAGCCAAAATAAACAAAAAAAAAAAAGTCTAAATTGGGGTTGCATAATTTGAAGTAAATGACTCTTCTTTGATTGGTTTCATTGAAATTGAAGTATTTTTTATATAATCACCATTTGGTTTAGTTTAAATTGTTCGTTTCTTTAATAAAGTTTGTACTATCATGTTCTGTGTTTAATAAATGATTTCCACTACGTTAGCTAGTTAATACATGAATTACAATTAAGGTGAGCTATTCACTTTCATGGCTATAATTCTGCTTTTGTTTGAGCTTTTGTCTCATGTAAAATTGTGGTCAGAATTTTGCAAGATGAAGTATTTGTTCGAAGTCTACCATATGCATAAAGTTCGAGTAGAGAATGGTTCTCTGTTAGTTTCTTATTTTCTAATATTTGTGGTAGTAATTATCACTTAGTCTGGGATGGAAGTTTGTTATTTTGCCATTACATAGATCAAACAGACTGAAACAAGAGATACAATTGCGCGAATTACTTCTTTAATTGCTTAAAGAAGTGAAGCTTCATTTGTTATGTAAGTTATGTGTCAATACGATGTTTATGTTTGTCATCTAAATTCTGGTGTATTTGTCGGAATTGAGATTTTGATGATAAGGTTTCTTTTTATGCTATTGATTACGGTTGAAGTCCAAGTTGCAGCATTCACCTGAATCATATAATAGTTACTGTTACTAGATGATAATGATTTCTTTGCTTGTATTATGTGCAGGTCAAGCCAACAGACAAGCCGTGTCTCATTGTAGTCAGGGTTGGTACTGTCCTTTTTCCTCGTCAATGATATTTGAGTTCATTGTGACTAGTTAAAAAAAAAAATTGAAAATTTTTAAAGAAAAAGAAGCAATAGGGATAGAACTCAAGTTGGAACCATTTTATTGCAAATCAAGAGGGCCTAGATGCTTATGATCTTTTTGGTATGCCTTGGAACTAGTCGTTACTAGCGGTATGCATGTGAATATAAACTGTGGTTCAAAATCTACCACATGGAGGGTATCTGATTTCCTCTATTTGTGCTGAGGCATCCCTCTTAAATTATGAGTGGATTAGTTGCTTAAGAGACTGTAGCATGTGGGCTGAACATGAATATTATACTTGATCTAGTTGTTTTATTATGTTGTTCGTGGCCGGTTCTCCATTTTTTAATATGTCCATGTTCTTTCTTTACTCTTGCAGCTTAAGCGGTGGGAGAGGAAGGAATGTAAGCCGAATAGTCTTCCGATTTTACACAAAATGCATGTTAAGGTAGGAGATACAGTTAAAGTCATATCTGGACATGAAAAGGGTAAAATTGGAGAGATTTCAAAGGTGTTTAGGCATAACAGCACGGTGATGGTCAAAGATATAAACCTCAAGACGAAGCATGTGAAGAGCAAAGGAGAGGATGAACCAGGACAGATTATTAAGGTTACTTTAAGTGCTTTATTGTTGTATAAATGAAATTCTAATTCTATTGAAGTCATACATTCTCTGTTGTGTAAGATCATTAGTATATCCTTTTTCACTGAGCAAATATTTATGGCTTCTTTTACGTTAATGTCTTTAGTTATAAAGAAATTATCTTGAATATGAATTTCCAGATCGAAGCACCAATTCACAGCTCGAATGTGATGCTTTATTCGAAAGAGAAGGAGGTAGCAAGCCGGGTGGGCCACAAAATTCTTGAGGATGGGTCACGAGTCCGGTATCTCATAAAAACCGGAGAAATAATTGACAGCGCGGAAAACTGGAAGAAATTGAAGGAAAGCCAGGGCAAGGAGAAAACTGAAGTTGCTGCAACTTCTTAGAAATCACCAGTCATCTATTCTCCTGTAATGTAGTTTCTAAGAATTATTGTACTTCTGTTGCAAATCCGATTATCATTGCCTTTTGGTTGATCCTCATTCCACCAGAGTTGTATAATCTTTTTGTTCTTTGTTTGTCTGATGACAAACCAAAACTATGATTTTCTATCCAAAAAAAAAAAAAAAAACCAAAACTATGATTTGTAACCTGAACTTGTTTTTACACTCTACTTAATCCACGTATGAGATTCATGCAGTAAATTTGAGTTTTCATTCATTATTTAGAGTATTTTTATGTTTCAAAACAATTTTTAGTATAGGAAATAAAACACCGCAATCTATGCATTTGATTTTGTGTTCGGCTTCGTACTTGTGAAACCATAAAACTGTGATTAGTCTAACAAAGTTAGCATTCCACGTTCGACTTCATATATTCATCGTGACAAAATTAGCATTCGATTTCATGTATTTAACACGAAAAATTTATTTGTTTTTTAAAGCACAAATTTAGCGTTTGGTTTCATAGAATTAAGCGTGAACAAAAGTTCTGTGAGTATGAACTTAAGTATTTACTATATAATTTCCAGTACTACTAAAAGTTTATTGTAAAATTAGATATGTTGAGAAATTATTGAGGGAGTGCAAGAAGTTCCAATACAAAATATGGTTTCTTGAACAACTCGCAATCTGTTTCTCTTATATTTATAAAATTTTAGAAATGAAAAATATAATGTAGATCACTAAAACCTATATCATTGAAATGATAAAAAAAGTTCAGAACAATATGATTTCAGATCATTGTTTTGAAACGAGATATGGTTTTTGTTCAGACAGAGATTGAGACATTCCATCTTTGTGTTGTGATTGAAGCAGAGATAGAGACTAATTTTCGATCTTCGCTCTGTGTTATGGTTGGAGCTAGGGACGGAGCATTGTGCCTACCCTAGCCCACATAAAAAAAAAAAAAATTATAATAATAAAATTATATTTATTTTCAATATATATATGAGGAAACTTCATTTTAATCCCTAAGGTTTGGCGAAATATCAAAATTTTAAACATCTATTGGAAACAGCTCTTTTAACCCCTAACTTTTCCAAAACTCTTCAAAATAATCCAAACCGTCAGTTAAAAGAGATGAAAAAAGCAAAATGACTCATTTGCCCCTAAGTTTGGTTGTAATTCTAAATTACCGTTTTACCCCTAATTAAATAAAAATAAATAAATTAATATATAATCAAAAGTTTTTTATTTAATTAAAAAAAGAAAAATAATTAATAATAATAATAATAAATCATCACACCATTTTTCTCTCTTTTCTTCTCCACATCATCTTTTTCTCTCTTTTCTTCTTCATCTCTTCCATTCTCTCCTCTCTTCTTCTTCTTCTTCTTCTCCTTCTTCATCTCCCTTTCCTCTCTTTTACCCAGAACCAGATCGAACCCAGAACCAGATCTGGGTTCACTGGTTCTGGGTTCGAACCCAGAACGGCGACGGTTCTGGGTTCTGGGTTCGAACCCAGAACCAGATCTCTGGTTCTGGGGAACCCAGAACCAGACTCTAGTTCTGGGTTCGATACCAGAACCAGTGTCTCTGGTTCTAGGTTGATCGAACCCAGAACCAAAGATTGGTTCTGGGTTGATCTCTGGCGTTTGTGGTTAGTTTTTAGGTTGATGTTGGGGTTTGACAGTTGGTGTTTGGGGTTGATGTTGGGGTTTGATGAATCTGTTGAGTGTTTGTTATGCTTTGTGGTTTGATCAATCTGTTGAGTGTTTTGTTTTTGTATTTTTTGGTATAATCAAAAGTTTTTTATTTAATTAAAAAAAGAAAAATAATTAATAATAATAATAATAAATCATCACACCATTTTTCTCTCTTTTTTTCTCCACATCATCTTTTTCTCTCTTTTCTTCTTCATCTCTTCCATTCTCTCCTCTCTTCTTCTTCTTCTTCTTCTCCTTCTTCGTCTCCCTTTCCTCTCTTTTACCCAGAACCAGATCTCTGGTTCTGGGGAACCCAGAACCAGACTCTAGTTCTGGGTTCGATACCAGAACCAGTGTCTCTGGTTCTAGGTTGATCGAACCCAGAACCAAAGATTGGTTCTGGGTTGATCTCTGGCGTTTGTGGTTAGTTTTTAGGTTGATGTTGGGGTTTAACAGTTGGTGTTTGGGGTTGATGTTGGGGTTTGATGAATCTGTTGAGTGTTTATTATGCTTTGTGGTTTGATCAATCTGTTGAGTGTTTTGTTTTTGTATTTTTTGGTAAATTTTTTTGAGGATTTGGATTTACATATTCTGGTTCAAACCATGTGTTTGAATCCAGATTTTTTTAAAAAAAAGTTGCCAAATATTTTTTTTCAGTTTTTCCAATTTTTTTTATAAATAATTTTCGATGTTTTAAATTATTTTAAATATTTTATAGGATTAAAATCTCAGTCGTCCACGTGTCACAATCTTAACATCTTATATGAAAATACCATTTTACCCTTTTCATCCAAGCCTTCTGTTACTGTTGACCGTTAGTTGACCAACGGTTTGAACTATTTTGAAGAGTTTTAGAAAAGTTAGAGATTAAAAGAGCTGTTTCCAATAGATGTTTAAAATTTTGATATTTCGCCAAACCTTAGGGACTAAAATGAAGTTTTCCCTATATATATTTATTAATTCTTTTCATATAAAATATATATATATTTGTTCTAAACCTATTACATACATTCTTTTGTTTATATTTATATTTCTCTTCAAATATTGCATATGTAATAATTTTATGTTATATATTAGATGTCTTACTTAATTTTTTCAGATTTTGCTTTTTTTTTTTTTTTTTTTATCATAACATTAGTTGTATAATATAGTACATAAATTTAATATCTTTGGTATTTTTGCTAATGCACTCTTTAATATAAAGCATGATAGTAATTATGAATTATGATTGTGAAAATATAGATTGTTTATGTTTAAAGAAAGATTGTTGATGTTATAGCATTATTATGCTATAATTCATATTTGATAATTTTGATCATTTAAGTATCTACGGTTATAATTTTATTGATATTTGATTTTACTTATATTTCATGTTTCTTTCATATTTTGTTCAATTTTTTTAACTTTTAGTTTTGTTTATTTATAATATGAATTTGAAGGGGTAGTAAAACTTGTTGTATCTTCTTTAATTAGGTATATATATATATATAAATTTATAAAATATTTTCATATCAATAAATTTCATTTAAAAATTTTGTTCTAGCACATCCTGATGTAAATTTTTGGCTACGTCCCTAGTTGGAGAAAAGATGGAGACTAGGAGACTAGGTCATACAAATCTTGTAAAATATGTTTGGTATAATTTGAATTCTTACTACTAAGACGAATGAGGGGATGCAATGTGCATTCTTAAGCATTATTTTGTTAATTCATAACACTTAATTGAAGAGGTATAAAAAATATTTTATAAATTTAATTTTTACCACGTATATTTATATATATACAAATTATTTTAATTCATTTATACGATGCAATTCAAAATTTAATTATTAAAGTGACATTATTCCATTATAGTAGCCACAAAGAGAATGCAACATTTGGCAATCATGCTGAACCACAACCCCCACACCTATAATCAGTGACGAACCCAGAAATCCATGTAAAAGAGGGTACTTTTATATATGAAATTTTCTTCGTAATGTTTCTTTCAATTGCCAGAAGGGCATTATATGAAATAAAAATAGTTAAAATTTATAATCAGTAGAGGATATATAGTTTTTACCCCTTACAAGATTGTAGACAAAATTTCTGAAAATAATATTCTTAATACAAGTATAAAAACAAAAGCATACCAATTGTGAATTGATTGTGCACTAGCTCCATTTTTCTTAGTGAGGGAAGTTCAAATTTCATATTACTATAATTAATAAATAAAAATTTAATTTAGGGATATATCTTTTTTATTATGACAATTGCTATTGATATTACAAATAAATATATGTAATCAAACTATATATATTTATTATTAAAGTTACTAATCAAGCTACATTTATAGTCTTTTATCTAATAAGTGTATGTGATTTATAACAAAGTAAAGTAAAATAAAAATAAAATATAAAAATAATTATAATTCATATGAATATTGTTATTTATGAATTTTATTATATAAAATAGTTTATGTAAAAGAAAAATAATTCACACAAATAATTATGAGTAAATCAAGACCTATTCAGATTAAATAACACTATATATTTTATTTTCTAGTTAGTATAAACATACTATAGTTTGCAATAAAAAAAAATTGAAATGAGTATAATAATTTGTGATGTCAAAATATTTTAAATTTGAAGATCAATTTGTAATAATATGAAAAAAAAAAAAAATAGAAAGAAGAGTGAAAAAAAGGAGAAATAAAGTAACAATTATGAGTGAATAAAAGAATAAAAAATTAAAAACTAAAAAGAAAACACACACATTAATGAGTCAGTGGGGATTGAACTGGGATCCCCCTGCAAAGTTAGGCAAGGACTATCATCGAAGCCATTCTGTTTTTGTGCTCTCTTTTGGCATTTTATTTATATAATATATCAAATGACTAAAAAGCAGAAAAGGGAAGAACCTTTAGGTAAGCCACCGGGATCGACCCCGGTGACAACGGGTGATAACGGCGAGCGCAACCATCTGCGCCACTCTATACAGCCGCATGAGTGTGGCATTAGTTTTATATATTCAAATCTAATGATTAATATAGTAAACTTAATTAGGTTTTAAAAGGTTTCAGGGGGTACACGTGTCCCCCCTGACCCAATGGCGGGTACGCCCCTGCCCACAATAATTTTTATTCTGACAAGAGTAGCAATAATATATGGTGAGCTGAGGCCGAATGTGCCACATCCCCTTATGGTTAAACGAGTTAAGACAAGTTTCCTGTATTCAATTCCTTTGAACTTAACAGAGTCAAGGATTGTGTTACAATCGAACCCTTCACTTTTATTCAATGTTTTTAAAAGCATTTCTAATACTATATTACCTAACAAAGCGGCTTTATAAAATAATTTCAATATATACTTTAAAAAAAATCAATATATTTTTATTTATTTTCACTTAATCTAATGAATATTATAACTCAAGTGTTTAATACATTTTTCTTTTTATATTTGTAATAAAGTTTTAAAACTCAAATAATTAGTACACTCCTCCTTTTATATTTGTAATAAGGGTTCAAAACTTATCATGAATATTTACTAGTATATGTGAGAATTTTTCTCTCCTTTGTTACAATGAGGATTTTCATAATGTCCTATGTAATTATATCAAAAATTGTTATTACGTTGCTCAACTAATATGATATATAAGTTGTAACTAATATATCATCCATCATATTTGGGGTGTGCAAATTTGGTTTGGTTCAAGTTAGAACTCAATATCAAACCAAACCGATAATTATTAGACTGATTATATTTCAACTTAAACAAAACCATTATGATAACATAAATCAAACCAAACCAATTTAATAAAGGTCGAGTTAGTTTGGGTTAGTTGAGTAGTTTTTGCTTAAAGTTTAAAAATAGTATTTTTTGACATATTTATTTTACTATAACAAAGTTTGTGTATAACTCGTATAGACAATAAATATATTAATCCATACCTACAAATATAGCTGACTAAACTTAGTCAAATTAACTAATATATTCAAAAATATTAAGTATTAAATCTTATGCATTTCATTTCAATTTGTAATTTACTAACTTAAAATATTTTTTTTTTCTTTTACTATAACTTGTAACTCTTATAATTTTTTTTTTTAATTTTCATTTGAAGTGGAAAAGAACACACATATTCAAAAATCAAAACTCGATAAACAATTCTTAAACATAACTCTTATTTATAAAATATTTAACTTGTTGTATAGATAATAAACAACAATAATAAATAAATAACCTATATATCAAAGCCATAGGATCTTAACTTATTGATTGCCCAATGGACAACCTAACAAAGTCATATAAATCAATTTAAAATGCACGCATATAAATATAATATAATAATCATAATTAATTAATAATGAACAATTAAAATATTAAATGAAAACTAATTCATTATAATGTATCAATTATGCAAATTTATATATTTTTCTTTGTAATTGGTTTGGATCGGGTTACATGGTTTAAAATATTTACAATCCAAACCTAATTGTAAAGTGATTGGGTTGTTCATTTATCAACCCAACCTAACTCAAACTCACTTTTCAAATCAAGCCAATCTAGCAAAATTAGATTGATTTGGTTTGGTTAATCGGTTTGACGGATTATTTGTACACCCCTAATCATATCATCTTAGGATTAATCTAATAGTTACAGTTCATATATAATATCATTTGAATATACGTATACATATAGAGAGAGAGTCTAGTACTATCCCTTTTGGAATTTAACTAAATTAGATTTAATCAACTTAATGAAACTTGCAATCATGTCAAACCTTAGGAGGATGCAATTGTAATTTTTTATATAGGTTAAAACAGCACATGTCATGTTGTCCAATTACCAAACAAAGGCCAGACATATTTAATGTTCCATTCATAGTCTATAATACTTAATTCCATAAAGTAGTCAAACTTTCAATAAAAAGACAACAATAACCCTTGATAGATAACTATTAATTTAAACAACAATAATATTGAATTTCTTGAAGATCGAAGATCCCACATTACGGTGGAGAGTACTGATGTATTTTATTGAGAGCACTGAAAATACAGTGAGAAGAACCTTTGGACTGTTTTTTTGTCTTCTGCAGAAGAAAAGTGAAAATGGATGAGGAGGGAAGCAAAAAAGAGAAGACAGCCATGGCTGCTTATTGTGTTACAGGAGCTAGTGGCTATGTTGGGTCCTGGTTGGTCAAGGCTTTGCTCCAGAGAGGCTACATGGTTCATGCAACAGTCAGGGATCCAGGTTTGTTTAATTAATTTATAGTTTTGATTATTATTGACAACATTAATATGTGTATCCGCGGATGTGTGTATGTGTTTGTTTATTTGCATGCAGACTTGTGTTTGTTAATTTATCTGGAAAGTGAAATTTTTTGCGTACTTATTGATGTTTTTGGATTTTGTTTCTTGATTTATGTCTCTGTTTCTGGAATTTAATTGTTGATTTCCCCCCCTCCACACCACCCCCCCCACCCCCACACCCACACTCCCCAACCCCCCCGCCCCCCCCTCCCGTGTTTTTTTTTTGAGAATGATTTAATTGTTGATTTCAATTCTTCTCTTCGTTATATTTCAAGAATTTAACAAGATATTAGTAAACATTTAAAACCAAAAAACCTTCTTACACTGCAAATAAATAAATAATCACTTTAGTAAAATTAATACGATTAATTTTTTTAATGTTTTATCTTAAATATGTTCCCATAAGATCAATGAAAATTGAAATGAGGAGTAAAATTTATAGTTGAAAAACAGGATATATTTTCTCTTCAAACCTCTCACACCAGTTCCTAATTAATGAGAATTTAATATATTCTAACATTTTTAGTGCAAACACAAAAATAAATAAATAAAATAAACTAATTATACTACTACCAACAATAATAACTAACATGTTAATTTGTGAATACACTCTTAACAAAGTGATTGAATACTGAATGTGAAGGGGGTTCTAATCCCATCTTTGCCAATTAAATCTTAAACTATGGGAGATCGTTTTTCATGTATTTCGAGTCATACACATGTTTACTAAGAATGATTTAGCTCTTTCTTTGATTTTAAAAGGTCAAGAGTTCAAGAGTTCAAAGTCTTTCTTTGGTCTTAAGAGGTCAAGAGTTCAAGAATTAAAAGTCCTACCCTTGTCCTGAAATACATGGTGTGAGTAGTTTTCTGTAAATTTAATCTTCATTTCTCACCATTAAAAAATAATGATAAAAATAAATAAAAGTACTATTTTCTAGGCCAAGCCTAGTTATGAGTTAGGCTACATTAAAATGAGCTCTAAATAAACTAGAAAATTTTCTAACGACACTCGTTCTAATTGTACACAATCACTAACTTGAAAAAGGGAAAAAAAGATAGTGGACTGTTTAATCATTTTTATCCTTCCTTATTTCCAACAATAATTTGGGCAACACTTTTCTAAAGTGCTTATATCATGTACTTCGATTAAAATTTAATCTAACGATAATAGATCTATTAAGTTTAAAAATTAAATAAAGAGTGGCCTTTATCGACCGGTTTTATATTAATATTGTAAAATTTAGTGAAGAATTCTAATGAGTTTCGAAACTAATGGTAGCCTACTTGAGTTTGACAAACCTCAAACCAATCAATAACAATGGACAGAAAATATTACAACTTGACTAAAAACATATCAAATAAAGAAACAATAAATAAATAATAAAATAGGGGTGTCTTTAGAAGCAGTCTCGTCTGGTTGTACTTTGTAACCAGTTACATTTGGGCTTGACAAGTGGACATCCAACACTGGTCTAGTCCAAGCCCTTACAGGCTGAAAAATAATGTAATAAAAAAATAAAAAAATAATAGATAAATAAAAACAGTCTATGGAAAATTTTTCACCTTTATGTTAAAAATAATGAAAGAAGATTTTTCACGTTTGATAATTTTGATGAACTTATCGCGCAATGTGGCTTGGTGGTAAAGAGTTACTCTCCAATTTGTTAATAACTCATGTTCGAAGAACAACATTGCACTAGGGTTTTAAAAAAGATAAATAAATAAGGTATATGTAACAAAGGTTTCTAATGAATTTTAGGATTTCTACATAGGTTTCTGACAAAATTTAAAATCATTCCAATCCGTGCGTATTTTAACATCAAATACAAATCTGAGCATATGCTGCAGTTAAAATGTAATACCAATATGTAGTTGTTACAAGTTTTAGCACATTTTTATTTCCTGTGAATAATTGAAGTAGCCAGATCTGCCAAATTAAATTTGCAGCAAAGGTCTCGCCTTTTTTCTCGCAGTGGACAGGCACTGACCGGCTGAGATTGTTCGAAGCTGATTTACAAGTAGAAGGTAGCTTCGAAGAGGCTGTTAAGGGCTGCAATGGTGTATTTCATGTGGCAGCTTCGATGGAATTTGACATCCCTGTAAATGACAACATTGGTAATTCCTATATTTTTTGCTTTGTTAAGTCATTGTACAAAAGAGCCAATTGACACTGATTATATTGTTTCACGAAATTGAAGATACATATGTTCACACAAATATCATCAACCCAGCAATCAAAGGTACCTTAAATCTCCTTAAAGCTTGCTTGAAATCTGAATCAGTGAAAAGGGTTGTTTTAACATCTTCTATCAGTACCATCACGGCCAAAGACAGCACCGGAAAATGGAGACCGTTGGTTGATGAATCCTGCCACACTCCCATTGATCATGTCTGGAATACAAAAGCAAGTGGATGGGTAGCAAGCCTTCACTTGAATGTTGTCCTAACATATTGTCCTGCAAATGCCTCTTCCACTCCTGTTAAATTAAAACATAGTTCATTCACTCTTGCAGGTTTACGTACTCTCCAAGCTTCTAACAGATGAAGCAGCTTTCAAATTTGCAAATGACAATAATATTGATCTTGTCTCAGTAATTACAACTACTGTTGGTGGACCGTTTCTAACTCCAAGTGTCCCAGCAAGCATTCGCGTTCTCTTATCATCGATAACAGGTTAATTCACAAATTTTTTTCTATTCATTTTCTGAATTGTTCGATCGCATATTTGATAGAATTTCATATGATTTCTTGCATTAAGTCATACTGAACAGCACAAAACATAATTTATAACTTGCAACAGGAGTATGCATGGTATAAATTTTCATAATTTGAGAATCCTGAAACTGTTGAATTTTTCCATGATTTGCATACAAAGATGTGATTGGAATATAGCTACTTAAATGGTAACAAAATGGAATAACTTGTGAATTTGGTACACTTGTATAGGTGACTCCAAGTTCTTTTCAATACTGTCAGCAGTAAATGCCAGGATGGGGTCAATTGCTTTAGTTCACATTGAAGATATATGCAATGCTCACATATTTCTGATGGAAAATCCTAGAGCAGAAGGTCCATACATATGCTGTACCATGAGTTGTCTAATTTCTGAATTAGTTGATCTTCTCAAGCAAGAGTACCCACCATCAAACCTGCACAGGTAAGTTTCTCTCTAAAACATTCATGTAGAGAGACTTGCTTTCCAAGGCATTGAATTCTCGTTTATGTTTCCAGGATTGATAGTGAATATCATGGTCCAATACCTTGTGAGATATCCTCAAAGAAGTTGAGAGATTTGGGATTTACTTACAAGCATGGCATAGAAGATATAATTCATCAAACAATAGCAAGTTGTATGGACTGTGGCTTCCTACCTCCTATTGCAAAGTAATGGTAGTTGCCGTTATCAATGAACTTCAACTAACTTCAATAGACTAATCTCTGGAACAATTGTCAGGAGAAATAAATGAGAGATCAGAATTCAAATCTAAATCATTCTTGATGTTTGGTATGTGTTGTTGTCTCAGTATTCAAGTTTTCATTCTCAAGAAGTGGACCAAATTACGGTCCAACAAGTTTTAAATTCGAGTTATAGCCATAAATTGCGGCGCCAATTTAATCTACAATCTCAAGTCAGCGTGAAAATTTTGAATCAACATGTCTAGGTTGGTGGTTGTTTGATTTTCAAATGCACTAATTAGTAATGTTAGACCCTCTTCGCACATCACCTCTAAGCACGAGTAGTTGAGCACCTCTTTATCACTATGACATTGAGGGTTTAATTCTCAGTAAACACGCTTTAAAGCTTGAGTAGGTTATTTTATTTTATTTTTTTGGTGAGAATAATAGTCTCTCATTTATAGGAGCTGTGTACATACTGTTTGATTTCAAAGGTATCAACAAATGTCTTGCTCATTCCATGTTAGGCTTTCAAAAAGGAAAATGTTACACCCTCCTTGGTAGTTGAGTCTACATGTTCATCAATTAAATGGTGGAGAGATGCTAAATAGGCATATGCAGATTGAGCTATATGACCTGTGTGATCTAAAGCAATTAAATAGCTACTTTTATAGTATAGAAACCGAGGCTAGAGTGTCACACAGGCTTCTTTATAGTAGGCTAGTAGCTAAAAGTAGCTGCATGAAATTGTGAGAATAGTTTGAAGGTATAGGAACATAATACATATAAAATCATTGCCAAAAGATATCATCAATCTTTGCTATTTAAATGCAAAAGCTATTTATCAGATAACTATTAGAACCCTATTTTCCATCAGAAAAGCTCGGCTCCAGGAATCTTATTATTATTCAGTGGTGGTCTAGATGAGATTCTATTCCAGCTTAGTACTATGAATTTCTTAATGGCTGTTGCACTCAGAACTGCTACTAGTATTTCCCTAATCTAATTTCAGGATTAACCAAAAAACCAGTTGGATCCCTTATAGTAGATGTAGAGAAAACTGACAAATAATAGATTGTGGTAGAACTGAAGGCATGTTGATCATTTTGGTTATGTTGTATCATTTTCAATTTTTTTTGTTTTCTGCAACTCTGTCATCAACTCCTAAGACTATAAGGCATGTCTGTGCAAACTAGTACAGGAAAACGAGACTGTAATTGTGTTTTTAATCATAATCAGTCAGGAAAGTAATATAATCTGAAAATGGCACAGCAAGTGGCAGCCCACCAGCATGAAGAGTCTAAATCATGGGGGAGGCTCATATGCCAGCTGCACTAAATTTCTGCATTTGTGTTCATCTGCCCCTCAAACCACTCCCATTCAAACATTTAAGACTAGCCATTTGAAAACTGAACTATTGAATTTCACATTCAATTTTGAATTCACAATTCTAGGCTAGTTATGAGGGTCAGTACACATTTATGAGGTACACGTGGCAGGGAAGCATTAAGAGCTGTACAGATGTTTGCAGTTATAGAGAAAAAATAAAATACTTAAAAAAAATGAAATGATTAATCCATATCCAGTTACATGATGTCAAGACCCTTCTAAAGTGACCAATAAAAGTTACTATTTTTAAATTGTTAAATATAATGAAGATATCACCATTTTAACCTGGTTTTTTTTGTCCTACTGGTTTGGACTAACTTGTGTTTTGTAGCAGCATACTCCAGCAAGGACCACATGCCTTTTCTCACCGATTTCACATGACATTTTTTCAGTCTGCAATATTGCTAGAGGACATTCACTTTTGTAAGTATTCAAACACTACGAGACACATACATGATTAGAAGAGTCTAATTATATTCTTAAAACCACTTATTTATGTATTGAAGCATAATAGGTCCATTATTTTCCTAGTGTATAGAGAATTGGAATCTCTGCATCAGTCATGACTTAATTAAGTACTTCAATTATTCTCTTATTGTACTGTAGTGTCTGTAGCACATACCAGAATAGCATCAATCAACTCGTTTTTGTTTTCAAATGAGAAACGTTTTCCTCTATTTTATAGTCATGTCTTCTCTTTAAATTTAGCACCCTTTTCAGTTGTATAAACACAAATAATAAGTACGCACAAATTCACACGGAGGACTAGGACAAATTCACATGGAGGACTCAGACAAATTCACATGGAGGACAAATTCACAATGGCCGTTTCCTTACTCTGATACCATGTCAATGACCAATAGATCCAAAATTTTAACTATTGAGAATAGGGACCCCCGACAATGGTATATGAGTAATCTAACAGTATTATGTCGAATGCTAAACAGTGTCCAGATGTGAATATATGAACTAGCTACATGTGGGGTTACAAGACTGAAGCTATACCATACAAATAAATCTTATCAATGTTTGCATCAATAAGAGTAAGACAAGCCTTAAATGAAGAGTAAACAAATACCAGTAGAAAGGTTGATGCAAAATGTAAGAATAGGCAGTTAAAATGAAAACTTGAATGCACAAATCACAAATCAGATATATTGGCCAGTGACAAGAAGCTTGAAAGAAGAACCAAAATTCTTCCAAAATTAAGGGTGAAAAAAAAAAACACCTCTACCAAAAGGAAAAACAGTAGAACAGCATTCACATCACAATTGTAATGTAAGTAGCTAATTTTTTTGTGTTTTTTTTTTTAAATATTTTCTGTTTTTTCAGGGTTTGCAGATTACCACAAAACAAGGCAGGAGAGCTCTAGCATTGAGCAGATAAAGCTCCTCAATATTTGAATACAGACCAACTTTTCCAGCCAATGAATCAAACCCAGTTTGGCCAGCCATTTCTTGTATATTCTCCAGAGGCCTATGAACTCTCCCAGCAATCACTCTGCATACCATCAAAGCTTTCCTTATAGTAGGATCATCTTCCACGATTTTGATAGCTTCGAAAGCCCTTCCACTCGTAGATGTCGTAAACACGCCTATACCACCCTTGAGCTCCTTCTTCGCAGAGAACCCGTTCCTTATAATTTGACAAACGCAACATTTCTCCGATGCACACAGACTTGATGAACCATTTAGGCCAAGTGAGCATGCCACGGTCGTGCCATAGAACCTCAATAGCTCGTTCCCATCCGCGAGGCACCGAGGGTGTTTCTTGGGGAGTTTACTGGCCCTAATCTTCACCATTTCTCTGTACTCTTCGAACCGAGCAAGAGTTTTTTGCATGTTATGAACTTTCAACACCCTCTCAATCCTACCACAATGGTTCTCAGACTTCAACCAGCTAGTTCGACATATGATTTCGACAATTTTCCTTGATGAATCGCCTTCTACAAGTTCAGTAACTGTCAAACGGACTAATGTCAGGTACTGAAAAAAATAAACACATACATTTGAGTAAAAGAACTTAAACAAAAAAAATCAATTCAGTGCGGTTGACAACAACCCCACAAAATTAAAGCAAATGCAGATTCTGTGCCTTAAATGACATATAATATACCCAACAAAGTACTATTCATCGGTTTAGCTTCAAATCAAGAGATTTAGTACTAAAAATCTGCAAAGAAGTTGGTGTTTTCTTCTTTTTATAAGTTGTTTTATGTTTTGGGGTTTGAGAGATGAACATATTCAAGAAGTGAAGTTTTTCATATTTCTATAAAGAACTTACAGGAGACTCAAGAATCTTTAACAAACAAGCGATCTTTTGCTTAAAAGTAAAAATGTAAGAGGAGGATTCTGGTTTGGTTAGTAAAAGTTGTCACTGGATTTTGTGGTCAGAAGTGAACAAAAAATATATAAGGATAAGAGAAAACAGTAAACCAAAACAAACTTATAGACAAGTTTCAAACAAAACTACAAATAAAAATATTTATATTACAATTAGTCTACGAAGAAGAATGTATGAAGAACAAAATTTAACCAAAAAAAAAAATTGAGGAAAGGTTTCTGACCAGCATGCTTGGAGAGATGATGAGCTTCAGCAGCATCCCATTTGGTGAATTGCTCTCCACATTTATGGCAAGTCACAGAAGAACAACCATTGGAGTCTGTCTCTAGAGAGACTCTATTGCTTGAATGAACACCGCCACCACCGGTAGAGAGATTAGAGCCTTCTCTTTCTGAGAAAAGAAAAGGTGACTTTCTAGGAGGGGTTGATGAGGTGACAAAAGAAGGATTAAAATAATGCATCGTTGGGTGGCCTCCAGGCCCTGGTGTCCCTGGCCTTAAAGTGCCAACAAAAGTTGACCCACCACTACCACCACCACCACCACCACCACCGCCACCATTACCATTACCACCACCACCACCACCATCTCCACCATTACAACCACCTTTGCCACCACCACTTGCAACCCCTTCATGGAACCCTCCAAAGCCAGTTATCTTAAGCTCACACCTTGAGTTACTAAGGATGACTTCATGAGTTATTGGGTTCAAAAACTCACTGCTTCCTATGGATCTTGGACTACAACTTGGTGGCTTCTCTAAATGCCTTTTGCTCCCATGAATGACATCTTTTAGATTTGCTATTGACCTTGAACAACCTGACCTCCCTGCTTTTCTTGTCAATATTGTGCTCAAATGCTTCCTTGACTTTGGATCATGAACATCTGATGGCTCTGACTTGCAATGCAAAGACCTCTTCAAAGAAAACCACACTGTTGGCATGCTTGTTTTTTCTTCACTTTCTTCTTCTTCTTCTTCTTTCTCTTGTTAGCTTCAAAACTCTTCACTCAAGCTCTCTTTCCATCGTCATTTTCTTCCTTCTTCACCATAAATTTTCCTGAAAAGCAGAATCCAAAAGCACTTTCCTTATTACACATTCCATCTTCTAAATTCAACCACCATGGAATACCACAACACAACATAACTTTAAGGAATGTAAGTTATGTAACAACACTCAAAAAGTTCTCTTTAACAAACCCAGAAAAAAAATATCCAGAAAAACTAGCGTGTACTTTGATGCTGTAGGCACCCCATTTTGAGACTTCATCCAACCATCATCACATAAAACACTTTGGATCTTTTACTAAAATGAGTGTCCCCTCCATAGAACAGAAAAAGAGAGAGAGAATGAGAGAAGAGTAGGGTAATACAAGAGAGAGAGAGAGAGAGAGAGAGAATGAGAGAGAGAGAGATCACAAATGGACTCCAAGGCTCAAAGCCAATAAGCTAAAAGAGCCCATTATAAAGAGGGAAAAGATAAAATGCCAAAAAATATATATATAAGAAATAACATGCGAGAATCTTTTAGCTCTTGGAGAAGAGGACAACCAACCTGAACAAACCATGTTCAGTGGCTCCAATAAATGTCAGTTACTGACGAAGGGTTTACTGTTAAATTTACTCTAGAAAGAGACACCGAAAATTGCAACTTATAACTCTGTCCACTGTCTTTCCTTCAGTCTCATGTTGTAATGTGCCTCAATTTTCAAAGCACTCACTGCTTGTTTTGCGTGTTTGATTACTTTGGTTTTATTAGATTTTTATGTGAATGTACGCCATGATAATATGAAAACCATTAATTCAGTCTGATAATGTTGAGGTTAAAAACGATATCATTAGATAATGAAAATAATATGTTTTTATAATCGTCTGATGCAGATATTCATATCATATTTTAGATATCATTATTAGTTTTCAGATTGTATAACAGAGTTATTCAAATAGTAAGAATGGATACAAATCATACATTGTGAAAAGATGATTTCTTTACATATTTTGGATGTAAAAATTAGTTACAACTGTGATAACTGCAACTCATGCTTACATCATTAGTAAATTTTCTGTCACAAAACCTCATAACCTTGTGGTATAAGTAAAAACCTATCTTTGAAAGTAAAATTCAAATATCGTATACAAATTTATTTTGCTTCGTACTTAATTTGATTTTTAAAAAAATAAATTATGTTAACGTATTCGAGATGCTTGATCCTTGACCACGCAAGTTTGTAGAGAAGGGCATGATAATAATATTTAAAGTTTAAATTCTGACATAGAATATTGTTAAATAATTAAGTTACATTAACTAATTGATTATAATTAAAGCTTGTGTCCTTTTTTTTAGTATTGTTATGTTCATTTATTGTCAAAGTCAATAAAAAAATGATAAATTCCTTAGAAGAGTGGGCACATGAAGCTTGGTTTCAAATTTGAATAAATAAATATAACAAAAAAATGTTAGTGAGCTTGACAAAGATTAATTAATCAAATTTTCCACAATGCAATGCTTCTTAATCCTACACGAGTGAATCTCATCTTAATGAAGGGCACCAAAACCAGAGAATATTAAATAATTAAGCTTGAAAATAGGACTATATGAGAAGTTTGAATTCTTACTAGATATATTATGAAAAAAAAAAAAACACTAATGTTTGATCGAATCTGAAAATCAATCTCATTATATGGAATTAGATAAAAAAAAAGTCTTCTAGCATGATAATTTTGACTAACAATAGAATTCAATGACAAGTGTTTTTTACTCGTGACACTCTAGGATGTGTTACTGCCTTTTGACTTTGGTCAAAAAAATGGATTCGAAATCTCCCAAACTATAAACTGTACAATCAAATGACATGAGTATCAATTCATTTTCACCGGTTGATCTCGTGAATCATTAAAGTAAAAACAAATAAAAAATAAAAATGAGATCCACCGTTGAAATAAATAGAAGAGGTGTCGTCACCTTCAAAATTTACCACAGCTGGAAATTGGACCACATGAGTGATCTGTCTGTATACATGTTTATAACTTTCCATCTCTTCCAAGTTTTTTTGTTTCTCTCTTTGTTTTATCCCTTCAAAAACTTTATATATAAAAAAAATAAAATGGTTCTTACTTCTAAGTGAAAAAAGAAAATAAATAAAAAGGAAACCACCTTTGAAGAAAACTAAGATCAGTTCATGAATTTAACGTAATTTTTTCAAATGCTATTTTCTGTTTCAAAAAATTTGGAGACAACAAAAAAGAAATCAAAGACATATAATAGACAAATTTGAAAATGGACTCTTTTACATTGAGTAATGTTACATTATCCAAAAATTTATTCAAATTCATTGTTCATATAATGTAACAAACTTAAAATTACACATAATCAACACATTATCCTAAAATTAATGTGATAATTACAAATCAATTTGTCATATCATTTGAATAAATTTTTAGGAAATATAACATCGTGTGTTTGTCCTAAATTAATAAAAAAAAAATAGTAATGTTACATTGCCCAAAAATTTATTTAAATTCATTGTCTAAATGAGTACACTTGACCTCTCGATGAATTTATTGGAAAGAGATTGAAGAAAAGATAATTAAATTGCATTCACATAGTAAGCAACGAGATGGGCCATTTTTGAAGTAAAAGAAAGTACTTCAATTCTTTAAGAAAACAACAACCAAAAAAAAAACGTACTTCAATTAAACTTGAATCCATGAATGTGATAAGATTAAGCATTTATATATAGAAGGGTAGGAATGAAAGTGATAGCAAAGTAGAGGATGTGTGTTTTTATGAAGTATTGGTTAAAAACTTGTCATGTTTTACAAACCAAAATGTCACAAGACGAAGTTCTGTGAGAAATGATATGTTAAAATATAATTGTATCATAATTTTTAATAGTAGTGTGAAGTCAACTACGACGAAATGTTTATGATATATTAATTGTAGAATCTCTACATATTTATTATTCATTTTATAATATAGATAATTGATTTCAAGATCCATATATATAATTTATTTCAAAACTTAAATAATTAATTCTAACATCTAAATTCTAATAGATATGAAGTGTGGACTAATTTGTACCAAGCTACATTTAAAAGATTAGCCTATCAAGGATTTAGATTTTATTGAGAAAGGATTCTTTCATGATTGAGATGATCAATGGGTTTGCATCAAATTGATGATTTAGGAAGTACTAGTGTGGAACATATAGGCTGTAGTCTAGAAATACTCTAACTGACTTTATAAAGTTTGTGGATTAAAACTTTAGGGAGGCAACAATAATGAAATTCAGACTTCACAAAAAGGTGGGCATTTGGGAAAAGAAGAGCTCATTATTAGCTTTGAATGGTGAAATGCTAATCTCCACACAACTTTGAAAGCTAAAAAGGTAGTGAAAAAGAGGCACCCAGAAACCTTTGAACACTCATTATAAGATTGGGTGTTCTTTTCATGATGTTTAACTAAAGATAATGTTATCATAATTGTTTATAGTTAGTTTTCTTTATTAATACAAAGAAATGCAATCAGTAGATTTTGATATCTTAGATTACTCTTATAAGGTTATTGATTTGATATGGAAAATGTTTATAGAGATAGTTATAATAATTCAAGAAAATTTTCAACAATGGTTTCCTGAAAAGACTTAATATATCATTCTCTAGAGAAATTTTGGCTTCTTTAAGATTTAAACAATAATGTTATTAGAACAATTACGTTTGGAAACATTCTCTATGAGAAGATATTTCCCATCACAAACTTTTTAGAAAGTATAGAAAGTAGTTTTTAAGTTTTGAAATAACATTCTGTAATTATCTCAAAAAGGGAAGAACATTTTTTAATACACTGTAGATGATATGTAGATTTCAATCACTATTCTTGGCTCTTGGCTGCTTCCTTTCTTTGTTCTGTTCATGGGTTCTGTTTTGTCATTTTGCTGTTACAAAAAATAAAGAGAGGCACACAAACACACATGACATTGATGAAATATTAATAAAGTAGTGGAATTAATTAACAACAATCATACAAATTTAAAGATTTAAAATGCAAGACATATGTTGAGTGGTAACAAAAGCCATGAAAGAAGCAAAAAGTGTTGGGGGCCTTGGAATGAGGCACATTTAAGGGGTGGGCATGTGTTGATGCGCCCATTTAATGCATGCACATGATGCCCTTTGAGGTTTCTATTCTGCCCTTTCACATTTATTCAAAATCTCATCATTTCATTGACTTGGTCTATCTAGTATGTTAGTATGTATAATATATTATAAACTTTTTCAATCAAAATACCAGCTCATTTATTATTATTATTTTTTTGGGTTCTTGTAGATAATCTCACTGTGGGTCTAGTGCACTATATGTTACCATCTGCTTGCTAAGTTGACAAGAAAATTAGTAAAATTAACAGGGTGAGATATTTTACCATTTTTGAAAAAATGGATATTAATTTGGAATTAAACCTTAATTTAGTAGATGCATTTAATGATAAGTAGGGAAAAAAAAGTAAAGATTTATTGTTAATTTTTTGTTTGTGCTAATATTTTTATAAGAGAAATTTAAATTTGAGTGATGTATAAGAGAAAAATAAAATCTAACAATCTTAGCAATCCATGTTGATGTATACTAGATTATCAAAAATTTAGTGAAAAATAAATGATGATAAATAATTCTTGTTCGGGAAAAAAATACAAACAAAGAAGAACTCATTTTTAATATTTTAACTGGTTAACAGTCAAATGCAATGGGATCCCCATGTAACAAACAAACTCTATTTGGTTTTGCATTATTTGTCACATGAAAGATTCTAAGTATTTATTTGTGTGCTACATACATGAGGGCTTTGAGGTGACTGTACAGATTGAATAGACACCGATTGCCCGGCCAATTCCAACACAAAGCCTAGGTATGCATCCCAGTTGAAAAAGAACAGAAAAGGGCAGCCCAATATCAGCCCACGTTGAACAGACTCATCTTATAAATTCTATTCTATTCTATTTACTTTATTTTGTCTGTTTGCAGTTAACAAATTGCTAGGGTAGGGGGTAGTTAATATTATTCACAATACCCATATTTTGCTTCACATATTTTCAGTGAAACATAGATGAAATGCATGGATATATAAGAGATGTAAAAGTGACAAATAATTGGTATGTTGTGAATATATATATATATATATATATCTTTTTGGGGTAAGAAAAAAGGATATGATATTGGAATTTTCCAAGTTTGTTAGTAATGGGATAAGTGAAATTTTGAGGGCATGACATTCGCTCTCGTTTAATTATATACAATAATCTAGGGATCTCAATTCGTAAATCCAAAGCAAGGGGTCATTTTAATGTTCAATAGAAGGTTAGAACTTAGAAGAACTACAGTATGTTCTCAGTTGGACTCTCGTCCTTACCACTTACTCTGACAAATCCATAGGATTAGTTTGGTCTACCTCATATGCAAAACAAAATAAAAAGGTATAGACAAATTATTTCATAATTAATATTTTATCAAGATATCAATGTAATGAAACTATGAAAGTGACACTTCGCATATTAACTATTAAAACTTGCTGAAAAACCTTGGCTATTAATATTTGTTACCGAGATCAAGGTTTGGGCACATAATTGAGTCGAGAATCCTTTGTAGATAAAGACAACTTAATTTTTGGTTTATGATTATAGTGTTCTACATTTATTAAAATATTGTTGGGGAAACAAGTTATATATACTTTACACACAAATAGGGGATTAAATTCCCATTGCGATGATAACTTAATTCCACCCTACTACTCAATAATTAAGTTCCCTTTTTCAACTATCTTCATAAAGCTTTATTCACTTTCATTTTGATTCCCAACACTTTCGATTAGTCAACGTGCATTAAAGTATTTATAGAGAATCCTTGTGGTTAAATAGTGCTCGATTTTAATCTCACCATATATTTTTACCAATATAAATGAGATTGATTTGACCTTGATAATATGGAAGTAAATCTTTATATTATGCATACAATGTTTAATCTCAGCATCCCCAAAAATGCAAAAAGATGAAAGTGATTGCGGAGAATCATAGTGATACCAACTAGGTTTTGCACCCCAGCCCTTTTTAACACACCCACAATCAAATTGGGTCAGATTCGGCCAGTAATGAAGTCCACAAGCCCACAAAAAATTTCCATGCTTTTCACGGGAGTAAAATTGAAATGGAGCAGGAAAGGCCAGCCCAAAGAAGCCCATATTTGAGTTAAGGCCTTCAGTGTGAGTCCATTTAGCAATTTCAGGCCATTAAATTCTTTTGTATTTTGATTGTTTTTAGCAAATTACAAGTTGATTAAGGGCAGTTGATATTAGTTCTAACTTCTGAATACCCACTTTTTCTGCTTTATAATTTTAGAAGAGATGCTTATTCTGGTAATGAGAAAGTACAAATTTCATTTCAAAAAGCTAATGAAAAATGGTTAGTTAACTGTGCCCATTAACTGATGTTGATTTTGCAAGAGCCGCACATTCTTTGAAAAACCACTCACTAATAGCCACATTTAATTATACAAACATAATGTAATATCATGTCATTAATTGTCTTACAATCTACATTATTAGTCAAATATGACATCCAATAACTTACAAAAAAAACTTGTTACGATTAAGTATATATAGGCATTCTGACTAATGAAAAATGAATCTTTAATAAGAGGGACCCAGTCTTTGAAAATAACTCACTAAGAGCCACTTTCCATTGCAAAATCACAATTACATTATCATGTAACGAAATTTGTTGTACTCCACATTATTAGTGAAATATGATATGTAACAATTTCTTAAGAGTTAAAATCTATCAAGATTAATCATAACATAAGTATTTTGGATGTCTATTTCCATAAATATCGAGAAAAATTTTGCACATCACTTAAGCTAAATGGACATATGCTAATCTACATTATTTTTTACAATATTATAAATTTTGAGAGTTGAAGAAACAGATAGAATCAGAAGTCAGAACCCACAATTTTAAAATTAACATTAACATCACTTATGCATCTTTTTTGAAAATATCATCAATGACAACAATCCTAATACATAATTTGAGTTCATATATTAATAACGAATGTTTACATAGCAAAATGTTATCGAATCAGTTATGTATATAAAAACAAGACATAAATAGTACATATTTTTATACAGTACGATACATGAAAAGTAGATCAAATAAAAAAAAATATATGAACATAATAGAAGTAGAGATGGCATAACAGTAAGCTTCTCACAAACACCTAACAGTAAGCTTCTCATAAACGTTGAAGTAATTAATAGTCCAGAACTGTCACAATTTATCAGTCATCTCAAAATGAATATATAAAAAAAAAAAAAAAAAAAAAAAAATTGTGAATTGTAATGTAACACAAAAAGATGACGACTTGCATGGATTGTGCGAAGTGTGAAGTCTACGAATTCCAATCACATGACTGACATGCAGTTTCCCTTTTACAAGTATCATCTGTCCGTATCTCTCTATTCTCAGCTGTGTTTGCAATCTATACTTCACATCATCATAAACTTTAATAATAGCTTCAACAAAATTAATTAATTAATTAATTAATTAATTACTTAAAAGGAGTGGCAGTCAATTTGTGCTTTATATGAATTAGTCATATAACTAATTTAAGTAATCAAAATTTGTTACCAACCACCACAAAGCCCCTCTTGATATTTTTATTAAGAATAATATTATATCATCTAAAAAAATTATCTAAATTTATTGTCCAAATGATGTGATAAACTTATATGTAATTACTATATTATCAATACATCATTCAAAATTAATGTGATACCAATAAATCAGTTTGTCATATCATTTAAATAAAATTTTTAGATAAATTTTTAAAAAAGTATAATGTTATTCTTTTATTAATACATATTTTTTCTTTTTGAGTTTTTATCTTTGGTTTTAATTTGCTTCCAAACATTTTAATTTACCGATTGAGTGAGAAACTTACACAATTAAAAATGATTATATCGTGGAAAAGACTGTATAAAAGAATAATAGAAGATTAGAAGATGAGGACAAAACAAGGTGGGATTTCTTTATCACACGCAAAAGTCCTTTTTCATACAAAAAAGAAAATTCAAACACCGTTTGTGCTTGTAGCCCACTATTATTATATATGTTTTTTTATCATCATGATTGGAGACATCTATTTTAATTTTTTCCATACAAAGAGTAAGTGGAAATTCTCATAACAAGAACCTCTCTCCTCCTACTTCTTTTCTTTCTATCATCATCTTCTTCTTCACATACCACATTCCTCTCTCAAAAAATTTGCATATATATAGAGAGAGAGAGAGATCATGACAGAAGTTGGTGTTTTTGTTAGTCTAGTCACTCTAGTGATTGTGGCCATGGATGTTGCTGCAGGTACTCTAGGCATCGAAGCAGAAGTAGCCAAAAACAAGGTAACGTTATATATATACACACACACACTAAAAATATGTTTTGGTAAAAAAATTTGTCATTGTGATGATGAATTGTTAATTATTATTGAATAGGTATTAATACATATGAGTCAAATGAGAAATTCTGGGTGTAAAGAATCAAGTCCTGAGGCTTTCAAGCTGGGTTTGGCAGCAGCTGTATTGCTGGCTCTAGCTCACATTGTTGCTAATTTGCTTGGAGGGTGTGTGTGTATCTCCTGCGCAGAAGAGATTGAAAGATCTTCTACTAACAGGCAATTGTTGTTTGCTTCTCTGATTTTATCATGGTATGCGGTTTTTTTTTTTAAACATCATCATACTCTTTTGTTTATATGATCCAGTGATTATCACTATATATTTAATTAATTTTCTACATAGTAAGTAGTAGAGTGTTTAATGGGTGTTGGTTAGCATTAATGTGATTAATGCTTGTTCAACCTTAAGTCACATAATTGGAGAATCCAAATTCACTCAATAAACTGTAACTCCTGTACAATATTTTTGGTAATTTAGTGTTAACAATGTTAGACATTTTATTTTCGTATAATAACGTGATACCAACTCATTGTGAGCTAAACGACAATGAATATATATATATATATATATATTTTTAATTGAAATAATTATTATTAATGAGTATTTATTTATTAATCGGTACATTGAGATCAAAGTTAGGATACAAAACATTATTTTAGTGTAAGCTAAAAATAACGGTTTCCAAAATCTATTGTAAATTTCAAAATAAATAAAAGAAAACTTGTGTTTGGTAATTGGCACTGTGTTTTTGGAAACTGCTTATTTGAAAGGCATAAATGTCATTATTAAAGTACGCAATTTTTGTGTCTTTCGAAATAAGATTTATAGACAATATGCAATGTCCATTTTTCTTATATATTTAGTACACATAAAAATTTTATTACTTGTTTTTTTTTTTTTTTAAAAATATATATATATGTTACTGAAAAAGAGCTTTCAAATTTTACAAAAATATACAAAATATTTTTTATCTCAAAAATTTAATTTTTAATTTCTGAAAGAAAGGGTAAGACAATACTAATGAAATGGGTTGTGCTACAATACATGGTTAATCATTATATAAAAGTAATTCAAGACTATTAGATTTTGATCAATAATTCAAATAAATGAGGAGTTTAAAATAAATTAAAAAGATTAAAAATAGATGTCTCTTTCTTAAAAAATATATATATATATATATATATGTATGTCTTTATTGTGTATAGTTTCTGATTTTGTATACTAATAAATCCTGTGATAAAAAGAAAAAAAAAAGCCTTCAATGTTTTTGGATAAATTGGTGAGATGCAATTCCAACCTTCAAATTCCTGATAGAGTGATTGATTTCAGGATTGTGGTGGCCATTGGATTTCCAGTGCTGATAATAGGCATGTTAGAGAACTCCAAATCAAAACAATCATGTGGGATCTTGCACAATCATTTTCTGCTGATTGGTGGACTTTTCTGCTTTCTACATAGCCTCTTCTGCATTGCATTCTTTGTTTCGACCACTGTCAAATTTGGAAGTGAAAGCACTGAGAGCTTTCATCAGAGTCACGATCCCTAATATACAATATTTCAAGCATTTTGGATAACCAGGAAATGTTGAAATTAAACAAAGTTTAGTTTCATTAGGATAATAATTTGTTATGTTTATCAAGTTGAATTTCCTGATCCAAGTTAGAATAGGATTATCAAGTTGAACAAACATGAAAAAAATACAAATATTCATTAGGACAAAGAGCCTAATTAATGAAATGTAGGTAAAAAAACCAATAAAAGCCAACAACAGTAAAAGAAATAAAGTTCGAAAGATCGTTTTCGACCCAAAGGAGTATTCTTTTGCTATGTTTCGATATTTGTTTTATTTTTATTTTTTTGAGCGTTGACATCTCATAGATCAAATGATTGTCAGGACCTATCGAAATGAATTATTAACAGCACAGTCCGGATGACTCCTCCCATAACTGAGGGGAGGGCAAGATGGATACACTTACTAAAGAGTGGTGTGTATTTATTTTAAATTCTATAATGGCTATCACGGATTTGTTTCCTAATCCTAACATAAAATTCAAACTTTAGACAACGCTTTTGTTGGATCTCGAATATATTTAGAGCAAATTAATAAAATGCATATTCATTTTATGAAACTTTAGGACAATTCAACTCTATAATTATTTATTTATAGGTATAGAGAAGTATGAAAATTCCTTGTCAAAGAAGTACATTGAACTAATTAATTTTGAAGTTCAAGTTAATTTCAACCATTTGCCTACTTTGACAACTATTTATTAAAGCATTTATAAATGGTTACGAAATAAAAATATTTATGTGTGATCAAACTAATCACATGAAAGTCTCATACCAGGTAAAATTAATGGCCCATTGTGTTTCCGCATGACAAAATGTATTGAAAACTTGCAATTTAATATTTGTCTTAAAACGAATGATTGATGAATTATTTATGTTTTCAATCAATAACATGCCTGAAGATTCAAAATAATAAACCATAAACAATAATTAAACGACTATCTAATGAGGTTTGATAGTAAAAAGTACTCTCATTCATTCAAATAACGATTTAGTTTTGAGTTGTGCTAGAACAATTAGTACTAAAAAAAATTAAACCATTGTAGAAGACCAATGTTTAGGGAAAAAAGAGATTTAGTTGATATTTACACATGTGCGTCAATTTTACAAAACTCCTTTCTTTCCAAAACAAAATCAATAAAATTTAAAAAATTTTTATATATGTAAAGCTAACAAAACTATCACATAAGTATTAATTAGCTTGGTAAAACTAAGAAAAAGGAAAAAGAAAAAGCTATAAGATTTCACTGAACATTTTAATTTATTATTATTTAGATGAAGAAATTATTTTGTTGAGTGGTACTATATTGCCAACATTTTCTTGAAAAAAATTCTTTAAAAAAAAACACATTTTCTTGAAAAAAAAGGTTGTTTTCAAGGTCAATCCAAGTCAACCATAGAAATGCTTGAAACTTGCTTTGTGGAATAGATTATTGATTTGATGCAATTGTCGCGGTAAAGGCCCATGCCCATTAGATTTCCCACCTCACTTTTGGTATTTGAAATTTGGCTCGACCCATCAAGTGGACTGGGTGCATTAAACACTTATCAGCAAATATACATATACCTTTTATATATTAAATTCCTTAAAGAATAGCAACTATTTTGACTTGACAATTTGTTTATACTTCAAAAGTAATTTACTTAAAACCTCGAAAAAAAAAATAACTATTTAAGTAATACACAATTACCATCATTCAATATAACTTAATATTATTTTGAGAGCACTAATTTAATTTATTAATCTTATTCATTTAAATTATTACGTCGGTAATAATATTTAAAAAAATACATTATTAAGATATAATTTAAAAGAATCCTATGTCAAAAAAAAAAATCCTTTTTTATTATTTGTATGTTTAAATAATTATTTCAAAAAGAATATGTTAATAGATGTCTCAATATGCGCTGAATTTTATAAAAATGAATAAAACATTGATATTTATTTTCTTATCATACAAACATTAGTATTTTTTTAGAAGACATATAAACATTAGCATATTGATATATCAAAAACATAAATTTATAATTTTATTGTCTTTAAGGATATTTAGATGATCATTTGTAAAATGCTCTGAATTAAATAAGTTTTCAAAAATTTTATGCATCCATTATATTTTACTTTTTAAAAAATTTATACAAAATTATATTCTGAATCACAAATGGAATATTTCCTAATATTTTTTCATGTAGGAATAATATCTAAAAAAAACTTAATAAAAAAACCAAAATCGTAATAACCATCAATTCACCAGGGCAAGACGGTAATTCCGTAAATCTCACATCGATCCTCTCGTTGTCCCACGTAAACAAACTCAGTTCAAAATCAAAAGCCAAAACAAACAACGACGCCGCTTAAAAGCGGTAAACCAAACATACTCAAATCCCAACCGTCCACACCAATTCCCAATCCAACGGCTACAAACCCCGATCCGCGTACTTGACTCCCATTGGCTAGTCCCCGACCCCCGAATCCCTCTATATAAACCGTCGACCCGCCTCTCTCACCTCTCCATTAAAACACGCGAGTCCCCACCTCTCCCTCTCTCCGAAGTCAGTATATTTTTGGTCCTCTCTCTCCCTCTCTCTCGCACTTAATCTATTTTGTCGTGTTGCGATGGCGGGTCGGGGCAAGACACTTGGGTCCGGAGCCTCCAAGAAGGCCACCTCACGGAGTAGCAAGGCCGGCCTCCAGTTCCCCGTCGGTCGTATCGCTAGGTTCCTCAAGGCCGGCAAGTACGCTGAGCGTGTTGGCGCCGGCGCCCCCGTTTACCTCGCCGCCGTCCTCGAATACCTCGCCGCCGAGGTAACCCCTTCTCTTTCAAGATTTTTTTTTCCCAAATTTTGTATTTTTTTTATCTGCTCGTAGATCTAGGGTTTTCGATTTCATGATTCTTTTTATCGTACAATTGGGTTTTTTTTAAAAAAACTTGGATATTTGTAGATCTACTTTGTCTTCTGTTTGATTTTATATATTAAAATTTTATCCTTTTTACAATTTGGTGAAATTAGGGTTTGCATCGATCTATCTATGTTTGAGACAATTTTTTTCTCTTAGTTTTTTTTTTTTTTTTTAATTTTTTTAAATTTGTTTTTTTTTTTAATTAAAATTAATTTTCCATAATCAATTTTTTCCAAAAAAAAGGGTTTTTATTTTTGTTTGGTGTTAAATCGTTGTGTATTATTATGATGGCTTCAGGTTCTTGAATTGGCTGGAAACGCCGCAAGAGACAACAAGAAGACTCGCATTGTGCCCCGCCACATCCAGCTGGCAGTGAGAAACGACGAGGAGCTGAGCAAGCTTCTTGGAGACGTAACAATCGCCAATGGTGGTGTCATGCCCAACATCCACAATCTCCTCCTCCCCAAGAAGACTGGAACATCCGGCTCCAAGGCTGCTGGTGATGATGACAGTTAAATCATAACATACCTCAATTTCAAACAATGAAAAGTCAAAATGGGCAAGGATGTTGTTATGGTGCTGATAATGTGGTTCTAATTGTCTTAGTTTTAGTTTTTGTTGTTCCTTGTTGAATCTTTAAAAAACTAGGGAGTCTTTTAAGTCAACAACCATTTACTTGTCTCTTTTTAGTGTTTAGATTTTTGTTTTTTGTTTTTTTGACTAGTATTGTGAATATAATGATCATCTTCTAGTTGCTCAATAGAAGAAGAGTTGTCTATTTTTTGTCTTGTGGGGTGTTTAATTTTAGTTACATGAATGCATTATTTCAAAGTGATTCCAAATTTGGGTGTGTTTTGTGAGATGGTGTTTTTACTTTTGCCTGGTTTCGTGTTTTTCATTTCTTGAATGCAGAATCTTGTTGAAGATCCATGCAATTTAGCAAATATGTGAATTGTAAATAAATTGCAACAACTTAATGGCCTCATTGGACCTGCAACAAAAACTAGTAAAACCATTTATGTGTTTTATTTTGGTTCTCTTTGGCTAAGAATGGTTATTGGTTTGAAGATTCTAGTTGTTGAGTTTTGTTTGAAATTTATAGATAATATCTGAAGGTGATAAGCTAGTTTATATTTGTATCCTACAAAATCGTAACATGTAATCAACTAGCTCTTGCACCTGTATTGGCACATGCTTTAGCTACCTAGTCAAATTAGAATTCTTATGTTTGGCATTACAAGTTGAAGAACGAACGAGTCTTGAAGGATCACATTACCAAGTAGCAGCTTCAGTATAATTGAATTGAAGTTGGCTTTGACAAATATAATATGTTGTTTAAGACTCTTGAAGACAGTAGTACTAATTTTAGATTCATGCTTGTATGATGAAGCAAACCCATTGAGCAGGAAAAACACAACTCTGTTTTCGCACTGCATGATCATTTAGCTATCACAAAGTTTAAATAAATGAAAATTGTTTGATTAAAAAATAATAAAGCAAAATAGCAAGTCACACCCCTGAGTGGTGGACCTAACCTTTTGGACTTAGAAAAGCCCGTTAAAACAGGGCGGGTTCGAAGCGCTTCAAATGGGGCGGGTTTGAGGGTGGGGATAAGTTTTATAATTAATTGACTATGCTTGTTCAAGCTTTCTTAATTTTACTTGTCATTGATTATTGTCGAATTAAGGGTGGGGGCAAATTTTATAATTGACTGACTATGATTGTTCAAGCTTTCTTAATTTTGCTTGTCATTGATTATTGTGGAATCAACTGGGGTTGTAAATCTTCTGCAACAAACTTTTATAGAATTTTTACTAAAAATGTCTTTGTACGAAGGGGCTGGAATAGATCTTCCTAGTGGTCCCGGGTTAGGAACCATCAACCAAAACGGGCTCGATGGGGCAGGGATCCCCACCCAAAAGACACTGGAGAAACAAATATACGTTAAGCAAATATATTATTAGAGTCGAGTAGGTATGTTACTACTAGAAGGAGTTTTAGAAGCAGAAACTTAATGAAAAATGTTCATGAAAATTTTAGATTGTTTGTTAAAAAAATACTTTTAAACTAGTAAATTCTTTGATTTTCTAATTGGAAAAGTGCTTTGGTATTATTGCTAAAATGTTAATGATAGAATGAACATGGTGAAATAAAAATAGGTTCAAAAGTTTAAAATTAAAAAAAATATAAAAAATTTCTGAAAGAAGCCTAAATTTGAGGAATTTTTATTTTTTAAAAACCATTTGGGCGTAACTATTCAAACTTACGACATTCTTACATTAAATTAGGATTTCCTATTACTAAACTACACTGGATAGTAGTCGAAATTCAGACATTTTAGAAGTAAAACAATTTTTCTTATTATTAACAAATTAAGGTGTTAAACTTTATTGATTGATAAAAACATTAGCAGACTAAGGTATTAGAAAATTAAGAAGTAGTAAAGAAAAGTATAATCATATAAAGGAATATAAAATCCTAAAAGTGAACTTGGAATGGTTATTGTAATTGGATCCTACATCAAACTCCTTTTTCTTGCTTTGGATCAATCATGGAATATGATTTGTCTCTCTTAGTTCTTGGTATGAATATTATGATATCATATCTTGATTATCTTTTCTTATTGTTTGATCGCAGCTGAAGACATTTTGCTAGTATACACTATTTTGATCTTGGTATAATATGAATGAATACCTCTTCCCTCTTTAATTTCTTTTTTTTTTTTTTTTCATTTGGTGATCCTTATGCTTGGATCAATGAAAATTGTTAATGAAAATTTACATAGTTGTTATGGGATTCAAAACAAGTGACATTTAATATTAATAACAAAACTTTACCTGTTGTGGTGGTCATGAATAAAAACAAATAAATAAATAAATCCTCTAACAATAAAGAAAAATAAATATATTATAAAACAATAACGATATTTAGTATTTAAAGAAAATCCTAAACAAACACACACACACATATATATATATATATATATATATTTTACAAGGATATTATCATCACTCCATGGGAATGAGATCCATTTATATTAGGAATCCTTGATTGGACCTCTAATTGTGGCTTAATTTCCTTCACACATATTTCCTCTTTTACCTCTATCGATTGTGCGATTTTCATATTCTCATTTATTTTCATTCCTTCTAAAGCTCACTAATTACTTCTTTTGTATTTTTCCATGTAAAGTTCTTTTTCTGTTTTGTATATACATAGGTAGAACAAAAGAATAATACATTGCTCTTTTTGCCCATTACAAGATCAAAGGTTTCATGGTATTAGAGCACTTTCGTTGTGCATAGGTCACGCAATCTCGTCGATCCTTTCATTCTATTATTCTTTCAGGAATATATATATATATATATATATATTTTCTTTTCTTTACATGCTTTCACCATGACAAAGTCTTCTACTGGTACTCAAAAGGGCCAAGAGAGTATAGATGTAAACAACCCATTTCATCTCCATCATTCTGACAAACCAGGATCTATTCTTGTGTCATAACTTTTGACCGGTGGAAACCACTCAGCTTGGAGCAGGGCCATGCTTATGGCCTTGAGCGTAAAGAACAAAGTCGGTTTCATTGATGGATCGATTACAAAACCTTCTTCAACGGATTCAACCTACGACCTTTGGAATCGTTGCAACGATATGGCAAAATCTTGGATTCTCAATTCTTTATCTCAAGATTTAGCTAGTAGTGTTATTTATGTTGATACAGGAGTCGAAATTTGGTAAGATCTTAAGGACCGTTTTCGTGAACTCAATACTTCTTGCCCCTTCCAAATCAAGAGAGATATTATGTCTCTAAGACAAGAACATGTATCTGTTGTTACCTATTATACCCGTCTGAAGGCTTTATGGGATGAACTTGCAAATTTGCAACTTTTTCCCACATGTAAGTGCTCAGTGAAAAAGGCATGCACAGACTACCAACAGCAACACCGCCTCGTTCAGTTCTTAATAGGTCTAAGTGAGTCATATGCTGCTGTACGAGGACAGATTCTTCTTATGGATCCTCTTCCCTCTATGAACCGGGCATATTCTTTAATTTTACAAGAAAAGAGCAGAGGAATGTGGTTACAACAGGACAACCAAACGTTGAAACCACTGAATTAGCAACACAACAACAAAATCAGATGGCAAGGAAAGTAAATATTAAGGCCCCTATGCCTAGTTTCAAAGGAGCGACCAACTCACTTGAACGAAACAAGTCACAAAAGGAACGACCTACCTGTTCTCATTGCGGTTGGGTTGGCCACACAATTGACAAGTGTTACAAACTTCATAGATACCCTCTCGGGCATCGTCTTTATAAGGAGACTTCTCAATCTGCTGCAAACCAAGTATCACAACAACCGTCTCCTCGTGATGGATCCACAAGCAACAATTCTCTTGCTTCTCCTTTCACTACAGAACAAGTCCAACAACTCTTTGCTCTTCTCAAGCCTCAAGTCATGGCAAATCAAGTAGGTGGTAGCCCTTCCGCTGCTCACCTCTCAGGTATTTGTTTAAACTCTTCTTTTCATAATATTCCTTGGATATTGGATAGTGGTGCAATAGATCACATTGTGAGTTCTGTCACTTTTTTCTCTTCCATAACATCTACTTCTTCTGCTACTATTAAGCTCCCTGATGGTAGTCTTACACCTATAACCCATATTGGTACTATTTCATTATCGCTATCTCTTACTCTTTATAATGTTCTTTGTGTGCCTTCATTCCATTTCAACCTTATCTCAGCTAGCAAAATCACTCGTTCTTCAAATTGTTCTCTCACTTTTCATTCAATTTTCTGTCTTATCTAGGACCTTACCTCGAGGAAGATGATTGGCAAGGGTGAAGAACGCAATGGATTGTACTGTTTTGTTTCCAACAATGCTCCAATATATAATTCTGCAGTATCTATTTCTTCAACTGATGTTTGACATAGACGTTTAGGACATTTATCTCTAAAAACTTCGAATTTATTGTCATCTTTTGTTCATGAAATAAATGTTTCAGATATTAATCACTGCAATATTTGCCCACTAGCTAAACAAACATGCTTACCTTTTCCACGTAGTTCTATTAGTACTCATGCAATTTTTGAAATTATTCATTGTGGTATTAGGGGTTCTCATCGTACAGAGTCTATTTCTGGTGCATGATATTTTTTAACCATTGTTGATGATTATAGTCGTGCAACTTGGGTCTATCTCGTGTCCGACAAATCTAAAACTTGTCCCTTTTTACAGTCCTTTATTAAGCTTGTTACAAATCAATTTGATCGAAAAGTTAAAAGAGTTTAATCTGACAATGGGGAAGAATTTGCCATGAAAGTTTTTTTTTTTTTTTTCAAGAGAATGGGATTATTCATCAAACCAGTTGTGTGGACACTCTCCAACAAAATGGGTTGTTGAACGCAAACATCGACATCTTCTTAATGTTGCCCGTGCTTTGCGATTTCAAGCTCACATTCCTGTTCTTTTTTAGGGTGATTGCATTTTTACTACTGCATATTTGATCAATAGAACTTCATCATTGGTTCTCTCTGGCCAAACTCCCTCTGAAAGGCTTTTTTTTTGCAAAACCCTCATATTCACACTTAAGAGTTTTTGGCCGCCTTTGTTATGCCTCCACTCATGTTTTGAAAAAAACTAAATTTGATCCATGTGCCAAACGTTGTATACTTATCGGGTATCCATATGGTAAAAAGGGTTACAAACTTTATGATCTTAAGGACAACAAAACCTTTATTTCACGTGATGTCATTTTTCATGAAAATATCTTTCCATTTTCTAACATGCCCTCAACTTCTCCTTCACATTTAATTCTTCCCTCGCCAACAACAGATGTTATTGATTTTCCTTCATCAAATGTTCCACCACCATCTAATTCTCCATTGTCAACAGTACTTTGTCGTTCTCAGCGTTCACATCACAAACCCACTTACCAATAGGATTTTCATTACGGTTTGACTACCTTTTCTAATCAATTATCTTGTTCGACTAATGGTCTTCTGGTAAGTACTTCTTTTTTTTTTATCTCATTATTTATCATATTCCTCCTTTTCCCCTACTCACTTTGCCTTTATGAGTCCATTTCATTATTATCAAAGCCTAGATCCTTCAAACAAGCTATCCAAGATCCAAAATGGTGCGACACCATGACTACTGAAATTCATGCTCTTGAGGCTAATAAGACTTGGAGTTTGGTTGAACTTCCTGCTGCAAAGAATGCAATTAGTTATAAGTGGGTTTATAAGATCAAATATAAGTTGGATGGTTCAATTGAGCGATATAAGGCTCGACTTGTTGCGAAGGGATATAGCCAACAAGAAGAACTTGATTTTCATGAGACATTTGCTCCCGTTGCCAAGTTAGTCATTGTCAAAGCTCTCTTGGCTATTGCTTCCATTTGAAATTGGCATCTTCATCATCTGGATGTCAATAATGCCTTTCTCCATGGTGGTTTGGATGAAGATATTTATATGCAAATTCCACTAGGTTTTCATTGAAAGGTGGAGACTCGAGTTTGCAAACTTCATAAGTCTCTCTACGGTCTTAAGCAAGCATCTCGATAGTGGTTTCCAAAATTCTCTAGTGCTTTACTTGCTAAAGGATATTTTCAGTCTAAAGTTGATTACTCCGTTTTCATAAAGACTTCTGATAATTCCTTCATTGCTCTTGTTATTTATGTGGATGACATCTTGGTTTGTAGCAATTTTGCCATTTCATCTTTGAAAAACTATCTCCATGATTGTTTTTCATTGAAAGATCTTGGTCCACTCAAATATTTTCTTGGATTTGAAATTGCACGATCTAAGCATGGCATTTACCTTTTCCAGTGGAAATACATTTTGGAGGATACTGGCTTCCTTGGTTCTCAACCTGCGAAGACACCTGTGGAACCTAACCTCCGGCTTACTTCAACCGATGGAGAACTTTTGCAGGATGCTTCTTTATATCATCTACTTATTGGACGTCTTATTTATCTCACTATCAGCAGGCTAGACATTGTTTTTTCATTTTAGATCCTTAGCTAGTTCATGGCTAATCCTAGACAACCACATCTAAATGCTGCTCTTCACTTGGTTCGATATATTGAACAATCTCCTAGCCAAGGCATCTTTTTTTCTTCATCTAGTACACTTCAGCTTAATGCCTTTTGTGACTCTGATTAAGCAACTTGTCCAGAAACTCGTCGCTCTGTTATTGGTTATTGCATATTGTTAGGTTCTTCCCTTATATCCTAGAAATCCAAAAAGCAACACACGGTTTCTCGCTTTTCTGCTGAAGCTGAATATCGTGCAATGGTTATAACTTCTTGTGAAATCCAATAACTTATTTCATTGCTTCACGACCTGTATGTTACTCATCTGTAACCTATCAATATGTTTTGCATAACAAAGCTGCTCTTCACATTGCTGCAAATCTAGTATTCTATGAACGCACAAAGCATATCGAAGTTGATTGCCATCTGATTCATGAAAGAATCCAAGCTGGTATAGTTTGTACTGCATATGTTCATACCCAAAACCAACTAGCTGATGTTTTTATCAAGTCTTTGGGAGCTGCAGTTTTTCCTTCCATGATTCACAAGCTGGGTGTTTGTAACCTCCACAATCCAACTTGAGGGGGAGTATTAGGAATCCTTGATTGGACCTCTAATTGTGACTTAATTTCCTTTACACATATTTCCTCTTTTACCTCCACCGATTGTGCCGTTTGCATATTCTCATTTATTTTCATTCCTTGTAAAGCTTACTAATTACTTCTTTTGTATTTTTTCATGTACAGTTCTTTTTCTGTTTTGTATATATACATGTAGAACAAAAGAATAATACATTGCCCTTTTCGCCCATTACAAGATCAAAGGTTTCAATTTATTCTGAAAAATTTTTAATTATGTGAGGCTAACACTAAATTTGATACAACTTTCATAAAATGCAAACTTAAATCATATTACATTTTTTTTTTTTTCTTTTAATGGGACAGTTTTGCAATTTATTCCTTAACATAGACTAAGAACCACATCCCTGTAGATGATTTCACCTATTAATTTAAAAGCGATTTATGTACCTTCTAAATTTCACTTAAAGTTATTTTTGTTTTTCAAAAAAGTACTTGTTTAGTTTTGTACTGCACCATTCTCTGACTCAAACACTTAATATATTTTTTTCTTTTTAGAGAACTTAAACACTCAATATTAACGTAACAAAGTAAAACTAAAATAATTTATGGCTTTAAGGAATATAAGTTTGGTATAGATATTATCTATATACATTATAATAATAACAAACAAAAACCCATAAATAATAATTGAGGAAACAAAAAGTACAATATCATATTATCTCAGATAAGTACATTGTTTCATTATACTTATCATTTTAAGGAAATCAATATCATCAAGAAAAGCTAAAACAAAAAATGAGAAGTACATTGTTTGATGGTTTGAACAAACAAATGAACCTGAACCTATACCTTTGGATTTGCGTTGATGACCATTGAATCCTCAATCAAATGAACCTTACATTGTTTGATGGTTTGAACAAACAAATGAACCTGAACCTACACCTTTGGACTTAGCTTGATGGCCATTGAATCCTCAATCAAATGAACCTAAACCACTTCATGCACCTTTGGACTTGGGTTGAACACGAAAAGCTCTTGACAACTCTATCAGCAAACAGTCTTCAGTTTGAGAAATATGTTCCGGGGACGATCCTGGTTGCTCCATCTGTTCTTGCTTCAAGTTGTTCCAGGTTTGCTCCAAATCTTGAAGTTTCAATCGTCCAATTTTCTTGACCACATCGTTTAGAAGTGCAAGATCGTCTATCCTCTAAAACTTAGTGAGAATATTGTAGTTGTTGTTTGATTCTTTCTTTACCTTTCGAATCTTTATCCTTCTCACTTCGACTCTATTGTAAGACTCTTTCTGAAAATAGTTGTCTCATCTTCAAGATCCAAGCAGGAAAGAACGATGTTTGTAGTAACATCATCAACGCAATCCGACAATATTGCAAGAAATTATTAGTGAATGATTTCCAATCTTGGAGCAAAACTTTTATGTAGTAAAAGATCAACTTTTAGGATGAAACGAATTCCTTTTTCATTATTAGGAGGATCAAAATACAATAGAACGACCTCACTAGCATTGTCTCCACCTATCAATCCCATAATTTTTTAGAATTTGTCTTCTATAAGTCTTCTAGCAACATTTGGCGAGATGTTGCCTTCTTGTGGTAGTGGTGGTTCTTAGGGAGATAGTGGCATGAGGTCTTCTGCTTGTAGTGGTGGACGCTGTGGCATGACTTGTAGTAGTGGTCACAGTTGGTTAACATGCTAATTTCACTTTTTTGGGACATTTTTAAGGAAAAGAAAACAAACCCAAAAACTTGAAATCATACTAGAAACTAGAAATGAGTAGAGAACAAGAATGCAGTGAAGAGTGATTTGTTTTGGTTTTTCTTATATACTATATGTATGTAATCCCATGTACATAGAAACAGCTTGGTATCATATAACCCTCCCCCATTATAAAGTTTTAATCGTTGGATAAGTAAAAAAGAGATCCAAGGGTAAAAAATAAGACTATTAAAATAGGCAACCGATTAAATAAAAACGCTCTCTCCTACCAATTACTCATTCCCTTTCATCACCAGCTATTCTTTTGGCAATGAAGACCTCAAGTGTTGTGTTGTTAAGAGAAAAGAGTAGAGGAATTTAAATGGGTTTTACGGTCATTGTCTTTGACAAAGAAGCCTTCAATTATCTTACAATTTAAAAAAGACAAGATTCTACAGATTTGTGAAATTTTAAATAAATGAACCTGAACATAAACCTAGAAACCAATGTCATCAAGAAAAGTTACAACAAAAAATTAGAAGTACATTGTTTAATGGTTTGAACAATCAAATGAACTTAAACCTGGTCCTATGGACTTGGGTTGATGACCATTGAATCCTCACATCAAATTAACCTAAACCACTTTATGCACCTTTGGACCTAGGTTCATCATAAAAGGCTCTTGACAACTCTATCAGCAAATGGTCTTCAGCCTACGAAATAAGCTCCGGGGACGATCTTGGTTGCTCCATCTTTTCTTGCTTCAAGTTGTTTCGAGTTGCTCCAAATCTTGAAGCTTCAATCGTCCAATTTTCTTCACCATACCGTCTAGAAGTGCAGGATCATCTGTCTTCCAAAACTTAGTGAGAATAGTATCATTATTGTCTGATTCTTTCTCTGCCTCCTGAATCTTTATCCTTCTCAGTTAAACTCTATTGTTGGACTCCTTTATGAAAATAGGTGTCTCATCTTCAAGTTTCAAGCAGGAAAGAACGATGTATGTAGCAACATCATCACCACAATATGACGTTGTTGCAATAAATTATTGTTGAATGATTTCCAATCTTAGAGCCAAACTTTCATATAATAAAAGCTTAACTTTTAGGATGGAACAACTTTCTTTTTCATCATCAGGAGGATCAAAATACTGTAGAACCACCTCATGAGCTCTGTCTTCACTTATCAATCTTACAATTTTTTGGAATTCTTCTTCTATGAGTCTTCTTCCAGCATTTGTCGAGACGTTGTCTTGTTGTAGTGGTGCTGGTTCTTGGGGAGACAGTGACATGGGGTATTCTACTTGTGGTAATGGAGGTTGTGGCATGGGATCTTCTGTTTGTAGTGGTGGAGGTTATGACATGGGTTCTTCTGCTTGTAGTGGTAGAGGCAGTGACATTACTTGTAGTGGTGGTGGCAGTTGGTTAACGCTAGGCTCGCTTTCTTGGGCCATTTTCAAGAAAAAGAAAGGAAACCTATAAACTTGAAATCGGACTAGAAACCAGAATTGAGTCAAGAAATAAGAATACAGTGAACAATGATTTGTTTTGGTTTTACTTATATATTATATGTATGTAATACCATGTACATGGAAACAACTTGGTATTATACAACCCTCCGTGAGAAATTGCCTTCTTATGGTAGTAGTGGTTTCTAGGGAAGCAGTGGCATGAGGTCTCCTGCTTGTAGTGGTGGAGGCCGTCACATGGGCTCTCTTGCTTGTGGTGGTAGAGACAGTGGCATGACTTGTGGTGGTGGTGGCAGTTGGTTAACACTAGATTCGCTTTGTTTGGATATTTTCAAGAAAAAGAAAGCAAACCTAGAAACTTGATATTAGACTAGAAACTAGAAATGAGTCGAGAAACAAAAAGGTAGTGAAAAGTGAGTTGTTTTTGTTTTACTTATATACTATATGTATATAATCCCATGTACATGAAAACAACTTGGTATCATATAACTTTCCGTGAGACATTACATTTTTGTGGTAGTGGTAGTTCTTCGGGAGGTAATGACATGAGGTCTTCTACTTATGGTGATGGAGGCCATGGTATGAGTTCTCCTGCTTGTGGTGGATGAGGCAGTAACATGACTTGTAGTGGTGGTGGTAGTTGGTATTAACTAGGTTTGTTTTCTTAGGACATTTTCAAGAAAAAGAAAGCAAACCTAGAAACTTAAAATCAGACTATTTTCTATTGTGAGACTTATTTATGGAAACAATTGTCTCGTCCTCAGGTTTCAGGTAGGGAAAAAAGATGTCCGTAACAACATCATCATTAGGAGGATGGAGCGGATTTCCTTTTCATCTAATAAATTATTGTTGAATGATTTCCAATCTTATAGCCAAACTTTCATCTAATAAAAGCTCAACTTTTAGGATGGAACGAATTTCCTTTTCATCATCAAGAGGATCAAAATACTGTAGAACCACTTCATGAGCTCTGTCTTCACCTATCAGTCCTACAATTTTTTGGAATTCTTTTTCTATGAGTCTTCTGCAAGCATTTGTCGAGACGTTGCCTTGTTGTGGTGGTGCTAGTTCTCGGGGAGACAGTGGCATGGGATTTTCTACTTGTGGTAGCGGAGGCTGTGGCATGGGGTTTTCCGCTTATAGTGGTGGAGGTTGTGGCATGTGTTTTCCTGCTTGTGGTGGTAGAGGCAGTGACATTGGTTGTAGTGCTGGTGACAGTTGGTTAACGCTAGGTTCACTTTCTTGAGCCATTTTCAAGAAAAAGAAATGAAACCTATAAACTTGAAAACAGACTAGAAACCAGAAATGAGTCGAGAAACAAAAATGCAGTGAACGGTGATTTGTTTTGGTTTTACTTATATACTATATATGTAATCTCATGTAAATGGAAACAGTTTGGTATCATACAACTCTCCGTGAGAAATTACCTTTTCGTGGTAATGGTGGTTCTTGGGGAGGCAGTGACATGGGGTCTCCTGCTTATGGTGGTGGAGGCCGTCGCATGGGTTCTTCTCCTCATGGTGGTGGAGGCAGTGACATGGCTTGTGATGGTCGTGGTAGTTGGTTAACACTAGATTCATTTTTTTGGGATATTTTCAAGAAAAAGAAAGCAAGCCTAGAAACTTGAAATTAGACTGGAAACCAGAAATGAGTCAAGAAACAAGAATGCAAGGAAAAGTGAGTTGTTTTGGTTTTACTTATATACTATATATATGTAATCCGACGTATATGAAAACAGCTTATTATCATACAACTTTCCATAAGACATTATCTTTTTATGGTAGTGGCGGTTCATGGGAAGGTAGTGGCATGAGGTCTTCTACTTATGGTGGTGGAGGCCATGGCATGAGGTCTCTTACTTATGGTGATAGAGGCCGTGGCATGGGTTCTCCTTCTTGTGGAGGTAGAGCTAGTGACATGACTTGTAGTGGTTGTGGTAGTTGGTTAACACTAGGTTCGTTTTCTTAGGCCATTTTCAAGAAAAAGAAAGCAGATCTATAAACTTGAAATTAGATTAGAAACTAGAGATGAGTCGAGAAACAAGAATGCATTGAACAATGATTTGTTTTGGTTTTACTTATATATTATATGTATGTAATCCCATGTATATGGAAACAACTTGGTATCATACAACCTTTCGCGAGACATTGTCTTCTCATGGTAGTAGTGGTTTTTTGGGAGACAGTGGCATGAGGTCTCATGCTTGTGGTAGTGGAGGCCGTCGTATGGGTTTTCCTGCTTGTGGTGGTGGAGGCAGTGGCATGGCTTGTGGTGGTGGTGGCAGTTGATTAACACTAGGTTCGCTTTCTTGGGATATTTTCAAGAAAAAAAAAACAAACCCAGAAACTTGAAATTAGACTAGAAACTGGAAATGAGTCGAGCAACAAGAATGCAGCGAAAAGTGAGTTATTTTGGTTTTACTTATATCCTATATATATGTAATCCCATGTACATGAAAATAGTTTAGTATCATACAACTTTCCGTAAGACATTGCATTTTTATGGTAGTGGCAATCTATGGGGAGGTAGTGGCATGAGTTCTTCTACTTATGATGGTGGAGGTCATGGCATGGGGTCTCTTACTTATGGTGGTAGAGGCCGTGGCAGGGGTTCTCCTGCTTGTGGTGGTGGAGGCAGTGACATGACTTGTAGTGGTGGTGGTAGCTGGTTAATACTAGATTCGCTTTCTTGAGACATTTTCAAGAAAAAGAAAACAAACATAGAAACTTGAAATCAGACTCGAAACCAAAAATAAATCGAGAAACAAAAATGTAGTGAAAAATGATTTGGTTTGGGTTTACTTATATACTATATGTATGTAATCCCATTTACATGGAAATAACTTGGTATCATACAATCTTTCCCATTATAAAATCTAAACCACTGGATGAGTACAAAGGATATCAAAGTGTAAAAATTAAACTATTAAAACAGGCAATCGGTTAAATAAAAAATGCTCTTTTCTGCCAATTACTCATTCTCTTTCACCATCAGGTCATTTTTTGGAAATGAATACCTCATGTGCTGTATTATTGCAAGAGAAGAGTGAAGGGATTTAAAAGGGATTTCTAGTCACTCTCTTTGACAACGAAGCCTCTAATCGGTTTACTAGGGAAAAGAAGACAAAATTCTACAGATTTGTCAAATTTTGAACAAATGAATTTGAACTTGAACCTCGAAACCAATATCATCAAAGAAGGCTAAAACAAAAAATTAGAAATACATTGTTTGATAGTTTGAACAATCAAATGAACCTGAACCTGCACCTTTAGACTTGAGTTGACGGCCATCGAATCCTCACATCAAATGAACCTGAACCACTTCATGTAGTTGATTAACACTAGGTTCGCTTTCTTGGGATATTTTCAGTTTATTATTCTTTGGGAGACAGTGGCATGAGGTCTCCTGCTTGTGGTGGTGGAGGCAATGGCATGACTTGTGGTGGTGGTGACAGTTGATTAACACTAGTTTCGCTTTCTTGGGATATTTTCAAGAAAAAGAAAGTAAACCCAGAAACTTGAAATTAGACTAGAAACTAGAAATGAGTCGAGCAACAAGAATATAGCGAAAAGTGAGTTGTTTTGGTTTTACTTATGTACTATATATATGTAATCCCATGTACATCAAAACAGCTTAGTATCATACAACTTTCCGTAAGACATTGCCTTTTTATGGTAGTGGCGACTCATGGGGAGGTAGTGGCATGAGGTATTCTACTTGTGGTGGTGGAGGCCATGGCATGGGGTCTCTTACTTATGGTGATAGAGGCCGTTGCATGGGTTCTCCTTCTTGTGGTGGTAGAGGCAGTGACATGACTTGTAGTGGTTGCGGTAGTTGGTTAACCCTAGGTTCGTTTTCTTAGGCCATTTTCAAGAAAAAGAAAGCAAATCTGTAAACTTGAAATTAGATTAGAAACCAGAGATGAGTCGAGAAACAAGAATGCATTGAACAATGATTTGTTTTGGTTTTACTTATATATTATATGTATGTAATCCCATGTATATGGAAACAACTTGGTATCATACAACCCTTCGCGAGACATTGTCTTCTCATGGTAGTAGTGGTTTTTTGGGAGACAGTGGCATGAGGTCTCATGCTTGTGGTGGCTGAGGCCGTCGTATGAGTTTTCCATCTTGTGGTGGTGGAGGCAATGGCATGGCTTGAGGTGGTGGTGGCAGTTGATTAACACTAGGTTCGCTTTCTTGAGATATTTTCAAGAAAAAAAAAACAAACCCAGAAACTTGAAATTAGACTAAAAACTGGAAATGAGTCGAGCAACAAGAATGCAGCGAAAAGTGAGTTATTTTGGTTTTACTTATATCCTATATATATGTAATCCCATGTACATGAAAATAGCTTAGTATCATACAACTTTCCGTAAGACATTGCATTTTTATGGTAGTGGCATGGGTTCTTCTACTTATGATGGTGGAGGTCATGGCATGGGGTCTCTTACTTATGGTGGTAGAGGCCGTGGCATGGGTTCTGCTGCTTGTGGTGGTAGAGGCAGTGACATGGCTTGTAGTGGTGGTGGTAGATGGTTAATACTAGATTCGCTTTCTTGAGACATTTTCAAGAAAAAGAAAACAAACATAGAAACTTGAAATCAGTTAGAAACCAAAAATAAATCGAGAAACAAAAATATAGTGAAAAATCATTTGGTTTGGGTTTACTTATATACTATATGTAAGTAATCCCATTTACATGGAAATAACTTGGTATCATACAATCTTTCCCATTATAAAATCTCAACCACTGGATGAGTACAAAAGATATCAAAGTGTAAAAATTAAACTATTAAAACAAGTAATCAGTTAAATAAAAAATGCTCTTTTCTGCCAATTACTCATTCTCTTTCACCATCAGGTCTTTTTTTGGAAATGAATACCTCATGTGTTGTGTTATTGCAAGAGAAGAGTGAAGGGATTTAAAAGGGATTTCTAGTCACTCTCTTTGACAATGAAGCCTCTAATCGGTTTACCAGGGAAAAGAAGACAAAATTCTACAGATTTGTCAAATTTTGAACAAATGAATCTGAACCTGAACCTCGAAACCAATATCATCAAGGAAGGCTAAAACAAAAAATTAGAAATACATTGTTTGATAGTTTGAACAATCAAATGAACTTCAACCTGCACCTTTAGACTTGAGTTGACGGCCATCGAATCCTCACATCAAATGAACCTGAACCACTTCATGTAGTTGATTAACACTAGGTTCGCTTTCTTGGGATATTTTCAGTTTATTATTCTTTGGGAGACAGTGGCATGAGGTCTCCTGCTTGTGGTGGTGGTGACAGTTGATTAATACTAGTTTCACTTTCTTGGGATATTTTCAAGAAAAAGAAGGTAAATCCAGAAACTTGAAATTAGACTAGAAACTAGAAATGAGTCGAGCAACAAGAATATAGCGAAAAGTGAGTTGTTTTGGTTTTACTTATGTACTATATATATGTAATCCCATGTACATCAAAACAGCTTAGTATCATACAACTTTCCGCAAGACATTGCCTTTTTACGGTAGTGGAGATTCATGGGGAGGTAGTGGCATGAGGTCTTTTATTTATGGTGGTGGAGGCCATGGCATGGGGTATCTTACTTATGGTGATAGAGGCCGTGGCATGGGTTCTCCTGCTTGTGGTGGTAGAGGCAGTGACATGACTTGTCGTGGTTGTGGTAGTTGGTTAACACTAGGTTCGTTTTCTTAGGCCATTTTCAAGAAAAAGAAAGCAAATCTATAAACTTGAAATTAGATTAGAAACCAGAGATGAGTCGAGAAACAAGAATGCATTGAACAATGATTTGCTTTGGTTTTACTTATATATTATATGTATGTAATCCCATGTATATGGAAACAACTTGGTATCATACAACCATTCGCGAGACATTGTCTTCGCATGGTAGTAGTGATTTTTTGGAAGACAGTGGCATGAGGTCTCATGCTTGTGGTAGTGGAGGCCGTCGTATGGGTTTTCCTGCTTGTGGTGGTGGAGGCAGTGGCATGACTTGTGGTGGTGGTGGCGGTTGATTAACACTAGGTTCGCTTTCTTGGTATATTTTCAAGAAAAAAAAACAAACCCAGAAACTTGAAATTAGACTAGAAACTGGAAATGAGTCGAGCAACAAGAATGCAGCGAAAAGTGAGTTATTTTGGTTTTACTTATATCCTATATATATGTAATCCCATGTACATGAAAATAGTTTAGTATCATACAACTTTCCGTAAGACATTGCATTTTTATGGTAGTGGCAATCTATGGGGAGGTAGTGGCATGAGTTCTTCTACTTATGATGGTGGAGGTCATGGCATGGGGTCTCTTACTTATGGTGGTAAAGGCCGTGGCATGGGTTCTCCTGCTTGTGGTGGTAGAGGCAGTGACATGGCTTGTAGTGGTGGTGGTAGATGGTTAATACTAGATTCGCTTTCTTGAGACATTTTCAAGAAAAAGAAAACAAACATAGAAACTTGAAATCAGTTAGAAACCAAAAATAAATCGAGAAACAAAAATATAGTGAAAAATCATTTGGTTTGGGTTTACTTATATACTATATGTAAGTAATCCCATTTGCATGGAAATAACTTGGTATCATACAATCTTTCCCATTATAAAATCTCAACCACTGGATGAGTACAAAAGATATCAAAGTGTAAAAATTAAACTATTAAAACAGGCAATCGGTTAAATAAAAAATGCTCTTTTCTGCCAATTACTCATTCTCTTTCACCATCAGGTCTTTTTTTGGAAATGAATACCTCATGTGTTGTGTTATTGCAAGAGAAGAGTGAAGGGATTTAAAAGGGATTTCTAGTCACTCTCTTTGACAATGAAGCCTCTAATCGGTTTACCAGGGAAAAGAAGACAAAATTCTACAGATTTGTCAAATTTTGAACAAATGAATCTGAACCTGAACCTCGAAACCAATATCATCAAAGAAGGCTAAAACAAAAAATTAGAAATACATTGTTTGATAGTTTGAACAATCAAATGAACCTGAACCTGCACCTTTAGACTTGAGTTGACGGCCATCGAATCCTCACATCAAATGAACCTGAACCACTTCATGTAGTTGATTAATACTAGGTTCGCTTTCTTGGGATATTTTCAGTTTATTATTCTTTGGGAGACAGTGGCATGAGGTCTCCTGCTTGTGGTGGTGGAGGCAATGGCATGGCTTGTGGTGGTGGTGACAGTTGATTAACACTAGTTTCGCTTTCTTGGGATATTTTCAAGAAAAAGAAAGTAAACCCAGAAACTTGAAATTAGACTAGAAACTAGAAATGAGTCGAGCAACAAGAATATAGCGAAAAGTGAGTTGTTTTGGTTTTACTTATGTACTATATATATGTAATCCCATGTACATGAAAACAGCTTAGTATCATACAACTTTTCGTAAGACATTGCATTTTTATGGTAGTGGCGATTCATGGGGAGGTAGTGGCATGGGGTCTTCTACTTATGATGGTGGAGGCCATGACATAGGGTCTCTTACTTATGGTGGTAGAGGTCGTGGCATGGGTTCTCCTGCTTGTGGTGGTGGAGGCAATGACATGACTTGTAATGGTGGTGGTAGCTGGTTAACACTAGGTTCGCTTTCTTGAGACATTTTCAAGAAAAAGAAAACAAACCTAGAAACTTGAAATTAGACTAGAAACTAGAAATAAATCGAGAAACAAGAATGTAGTGAAAAATGGTTAGTTTTGGGTTTACTTATATACTATATGTATGTAATCTCATATACATGGAAATAACTTGGTATCATACAACCCTTTCCATTATAAAATTTCAACCATTGGATGAGTAAAAAAGATATCAAAGGGCAAAAATTAAACTATTAAAACGGGCAATCGTTTAAATGAAAAATGTTCTTTTCTGCCAATTACTCATTCTTTTTCACCATCAAGTCTTTTTTTGGAAATGAATACCTCATATGTTGTGTTATTGCAAGAGAAAAGTGAAGGGATTTAAAAGGGATTTCTAGTCACTATCTCTGACAATGAAGCCTCTAATCGGTTTACCAAGGATAGGAAGACAAAATTCTACAGATTTGTCAAATTTTGAACAAATGAATATGAACCTGAACCTCGAAACCAATATCATCAAGGAAGGCTAAAACAAAAAATTAGAAATACATTGTTTGATAGTTTGAACAATCAAATGAACCTGAACCTGCACCTTTAGACTTGGGTTGACGACCATCAAATCCTCACATCAAATGAACCTGAACCACTTCATGCACCTTTGACTTGGGTTGGTCATGAATAGGTCTTGACAACTCTATTAGCAAATGGTCTTCAGTTTGCAAAATATGCTCTGAAGACAATCCTGGTTGCCCCATCTTTTCTTGCTTTAAGTTGTTCCAGGTTTGCTCTAAATCGTTAAGCTTCGATGGTTCGATTTTCTTAACCACACCGTCTGGAAGTGTAAGATTGTCTATCTTCCAAAACCCAGTGAGAATAGTGTAGTTATTGTTCGATTCTTTCTCTGACTCCAGAATCTTTATCCTTCTTAGTTCGACTCTATTGTGAGACTTATTTGTGAAAACAATTGTCTAGTCTTCAGGTTTCAAGTAGGAAAGAAAGATGTCCAGAACAACATCATCACTGCAATCCGACGATATTGTAAGAAATTGTTATTGAATGATTCCAATTTTAGAGCGAAACTTTCATCTAGTAAAAGCTCAATGTTCAGGATGAAGTGGATTTCCTTTTCATCATTTAAAGGATCAAAATGTTGTAGAACCACTCACAAGCTTTGTCTTTACCTATCAATCCCATAATTTTTTGGAATTGCTTTTCTTTGAGCCTTTTAGCAGCATTTGGCGAGACGTTGACTTCTTACAGTGGACGTTGTTCTGAGGAGGTAGTGGCATGGGGTTTTTTACTTATGGTGGTGGAGGTTATGGTATGGGTTCTCCGGTTTGTCGTGGTTGAGCCAGTGGCATGGCTTGTAATGGTGGTGGCAGTTGGTTAACACTGGGTTCGCTTTCTTAGGCCATTTTCAAGAAAAAGAAAGCAAACCTAGAAACTTGAAATTAGACTAGAAACCAGAGATGAGTCGAGAAACAAGAATACAATGAACAATGATTTGTTTTGGTTTTACTTATATATTATATGTATGTAATCCCATGTATATGGAAACAGCTTGGTATCATACAACAATCCGCGAGACATTGTCTTCTCATGGCAGTGGTGTTTCTTTGGGAGACAGTGGCATAGGGTCTCCTGCTTGCGGTGGTGGAGGCAGTGACATGGCTTGTGGTGATGGTAGCAGTTGATTAACACTAGGTTCACTTTCTTGGGATATTTTTAAGAAAAATAAAGCAAACCTAGAAACTTGAAATTAGACTAGAAACTAGAAATGAGTCAAGCAACAAGAATACAACGAAAGGTGAGTTGTTTTAGTTTTACTTAGATACTATATATATGTAATCCCATGTACATGAAAACAGCTTAGTATCATACAACTTTTCGTAAGACATTGCCTTTTTATGGTAATGGCGATTCATGGTGAGGTAGTGGCATGTGGTCTTCTACTTATGATGATGGAGGCCATGGCATGGGTCTCTTACTTATGGTGTAGAGGCCGTGGCATAGGTTCTCCTGCTTGTGGTGGTGGAGGCAGTGACATGGCTTGTAATGGTTGTGGTAGCTGGTTAACACTAAGTTCGCTTTCTTGAGACATTTTCAAGAAAAAGAAAACAAACCTAGAAACTTGAAATCAGACTAGAAACCAGAAATAAATCGAGAAACAAGAATGTAGTGAAAAATTGTTAGGTTTGGGTTTACTTATACACTATATGTATGTAATCCCATATACATAGAAATAACATGGTATCATACAACCTTTTCCATTATAAAATCTCAACCATTGGATGAGTACAAAAGGTATCAAAGGGTAAAAATCAAACTATTAAAACAGGTAATCGGTTAAATAAAATATGCTCTTTTCTGCCAATTACTCATTCTCTTTCACCATCAGGTCCTTTTTTGGAAATGAATACCTCATGTGTTGTGTTATTGCAAGAGAAGAGTGAAGGGATTTAAAAGGGATTTCTAGTCACTCTCTTTGACAATGAAGCCTCTAATTGGTTTACCAGGGAAAAGAAGACAAAATTCTACAGATTTGTCAAATTTTGAACAAATGAATCTGAACCTGAACCTCGAAACCAATATCATCAAGGAAGGCTAAAACAAAAAATTAGAAATACATTGTTTGATAGTTTGAACAATCAAATGAACCTGAACCTGCACCTTTGGACTTGGGTTGACGACTATCGAATCCTTACATCAAATGAACCTGAACCACTTCATGCACCTTTAACTTGGGTTGATCACGAATAGATCTTGACAACTCTATCAACAAACGGTCTTCAGTTTGCAAAATATGCTCCGAAGACGATCTTGGTTGCTCCATCTTTTCTTTCTTCAAGTTGTTCCAGGTTTCTCTAAATCGTTAAGCCTCGATAGTCCGATTTTCTTGACCACACCGTCTGGAAGTGTAAGATCGTCTATCTTCCAAAACTCAGTGAGAATAGTATAGTTGTTGTTCGATTCTTTCTCTGACTCCAGAATCTTTATCCTTCTCAGTTCGACTCTATTGTGGGACTTATTTGTAAAAACAATTGTCTCGTCTTCAGGTTTCAGGTAGGAAAGAAAGATGTCCACAATAACATCATCATTGCAATCCGACGATATTGCAAGAAATTGTTGTTGAATGATTCCAATCTTAGAGCGAAACTTTCATCTAGTAAAAGCTCAATGTTCAGGATGAAGTGGATTTCCTTTTCATCATTAAAAGGATCAAAATGCTGTAGAACCACTCACAAGCTCTGTCTTTATCTATCAATCCCATAATTTTTTTGAATTACTTTTCTTTGAGCCTTTTAGCAGCATTTGGCGAGACGTTGCCTTCTTACAGTGGACGTTGTTCTGAGGAGGTAGTGGCATGGGGTTTTTTACTTATGGTGGTGGAGGTTATGGTATAGGTTCTCTGGTTTGTGGTGGTGGAGCCAGTGGCATGGCTTGTAATGGTGGTGGCAGTTGGTTAACACTGGGTTCGCTTTCTTAGGCCATTTTCAAGAAAAAGAAAGCAAACCTAGAAACTTGAAATTAGACTAGAAACCAAAGATGAGTCGAGAAACAAGAATACAGTGAACAATGATTTGTTTTGGTTTTACTTATATATTATATGTATGTAATCCCATGTATATGAAAACAGCTTGGTATCATACAACCCTCCGCGAGACATTGTCTTCTCATGGTAGTGGTGGTTCTTTGGGAGACAGTGGCATGGGGTCTCCTGCTTGTGGTGGTGGAGGCCGTCGCATGGGTTTTCCTGCTTGTGTTGGTGGTGGCAGTTGATTAACACTAGGTTCGCTTTCTTGGGATATTTTCAAGAAAAATAAAGCAAACCTAGAAACTTGAAATTAGACTAGAAACTAGAAATGAGTCAAGCAACAAGAATACAACGAAAAGTGGGTTGTTTTGGTTTTATTTAGATACTATATATATGTAATCCCATTTACATAAAAACAACTTAGTATCATACAACTTTTCGTAAGACATTGCCTTTTTATGGTAGTGGTGATTCATGGTGAGGTAGTGGCATGTGGTCTTCTACTTATGATGGTGGAGGCCATGGCATGGGTCTCTTACTTATAGTGGTAGAGGCCGTGGCATGGGTTCTCCTGCTTGTGGTGGTGGAGGCAGTGACATGGCTTTTAGTGGTGGTGGTAGCTGGTTAACACTAGGTTCGCTTTCTTGAGACATTTTCAAGAAAAAGAAAATAAACCTAGAAACTTGAAATCAGACTAGAAACCAGAAATAAATCGAGAAACAAGAATGTAGTGAAAAATGTCATATTACGGTTGGTAAAAAATATCTTCGCATTTAAATCATATTGGTGGTCCCTTTCAAAAAGGAGATATCTCCAAATCCACATCATAACAGTGGTAGAGTAGAAAATATACCCACGTTCAAGTTATATTCATGACAAGTAAGAATATTATATCAGTTAGGTGTCCGCGTTATATTAATGGAATCTTTAATAAATGAAAATATCTCATTTATATATTATAATAATAACAAACAAAAATCCATCAATTATAATTAAGGAAACAAAAAGTTAAATATGGGGTATTATTTCATATAAGCACATTGTTTGATTATACTTATCATTTTAAGGAAACCAATATCATCAAGAAAGGCTAAAACAAAATTTTAGAAGTACATTAATTGATGGTTTAAATAAATGAAAATTGCTTGATAGGAAAATAGTAAAGGAAAATTGCAGTTGCACTCAGACTGGTAGACCTAATCTCTTGGGTTTAGAAGCCCATTAAAATAATGAGTGGCGATATTTCCACCCCCAAAAAAAATTGTATGTACCCCCAAATTAGCTTTTTTTTTTTTTTTTTTTTTTCTTTTTTTAAATATAAAATATTAGCCTTGAGTAAAATGGTAAATATATTATAAGGTAAAAATCATTTTAGTCCCTGAATTTTGAGGAATGGTTAAATTTTTTATTATATTTTGAAAAAAGATCAAATGATTCCTAACTTTTCGGAAAAAATGTCAAATTAGTCTCTCCTGTTAGTCAATTGACGATCAAACCTAACTAACAGCATAGTGGACGAGAGTAAAATTATCATTTTAATCAAGATCCAGAATGGTGACACGTGTACGGTATAGATAAATTGAGAAAAAAATTAAAAGGGAACCATCAATTTATTCTGTGACACGTGTTCAAACGATGGTGGAAAAATGAATGGAAGTGGATCCACCACCACCACCACGACAAAAACATCGACGACGACGACGTCCACCACGTGCAAGCGAGAGCTTTCTAGACATCGATATCGGGCCCGGTTTACATAATCGAAAGCATAAGTGGGTGGAGTATAACGTATAGGAGTACTAGTTGGCCGTCGCCGGGACCTCTTGCCAATATATTTGGTCACATGAAAAAAAACAAAAAACAAAAGAAAAAGGCCAAGATTTTTCAATTTTTAATTTAAAATTCTTGGAAAAGTATAGTTTTTAAGGTCACATTGGCTTTGCTTTGGCTATGATGGAGGTGGGTTTAGGTTATCTTTTTCTGGGTATGGTGTTTGGACCCTCCATTTTGGGTATGAATATTGACTGCAAAGGTGTTTTGATAAATTGAAGTAGTGGAGGAAAAAGGCTATCAATCCTCTCATTTTATTTATTTTGAAGAAAATTTGGGTTCCATAAACCTAGATTTTTTCAAACCCTTCAAATCTGGGTTCACTGTTCAATGAACCCAGATTTGTTTTTAATATACTGATAACCATAAGAACCATTATCTAAACTCATAATTTCATATCAAACACCCATAAAAAGTATTACTCAATTGAAATACACAATACTGCACATACTCAATTTAAGACCAGAATTTCTTTAATTTTTTTTTCTCTCTCTCTCTCTGTTCTTTTTTTTTTTTTTTTTTTTTTCCTTTTAAATTTTGTTCTTTTGTTAATTAGAAACCTTGAAGATCTTCCATTTTTAATTTTTCTTTTAATTTTCTCTTTTTCTTAATAAATTATATATATAAATATATATTTATAATTTACAAAATGGTGATGTGAGGAGGACGGCAAAAATTAGTAGAGACTAGTGATTTGGTTTTTTTCACTTTTATTTTTAATTAATTGATTTTTTGTTCAATTAGATCTCAACTATCCCATCCTAACTTGATGGATGATGGAGGTCTAAAATTGTCTATCTTTTTATTTAATTTTAAAAAGGTTGAAATTGTATGTTCAAGTTTTATCGGGACAAAATGATCATTTAATGTGTTGTAATTGAAGTAAGGGGTAAATTGGTCTTTTTCATGTTTTTGTTTGGTTTGACTATCAGTTGACTAATAGGAAGGGCCAATTTGACATTTTTTCCAATAATTAAAGTTTATTTTGTCGTTCTTCAAAATATAGTTAAAAATTTGAACATTTCCTAAAACTTAGAGACTAAAATGATTTTTACCCTATATTATATGTACACCCATCAACTATTAATTAAAATATCATTTATATCGTAAACCATTTTTACTCTCAAACTCTAAACTTTTTTTCTAAATTCTAATCTTAAACACCAATTGATGACCTTGTTGACAAGGTTGTTGCAATGGGCATTTGAAGAGACTTCGTGAGAGCAACAATGAGGAAACTAACAGAAAATGGGCAATCTCGGAATGTGACTGCAGGTGGCTATTTCATGCTGCTTGTGTGCATCGTCTGTTCTGTATAGAATTTTGAACTACATGTCAGTACTTGCATTCTTCAGTTGAGGGTTTCCATATTTTCCTTTGCTAATATGAAAATTAGACATTGTAATGAGACATCAATGTGCCTTATATTGATGGTGGATGTAAGTAGTCTCGGAGCATTCATAAATTCCCCTGCTTTTTTTTTTTTTTTTGGGCATGTCTGAACTATTTAAATGGTAGAATGTTACTATGGGGTTGCTGTTGATGTATTCGGCCTCAATTTGTAAGTGAATGTAAAATATTTGCAGCATATCTTATTTTAGAAGGAAAAATTTATTGCTGTCCTGACCTTCTTTAGTAGGTTTATTTAATTGGATATTTAAGTTGAAGTTAATTAGGTAAAAAAAAAAAAAAAATTGAATTACACGTTATCTGTTTACTTAAAAATGCTTTTAGGGTTGCTATTTCAGTTTGCCTAATTAATTAATAATGTGTTTTACATTAGTTTATAGGTGAGCTGGATCCAAAGTGCTTGCAACAGGTTTGATTTTTAAAGAAATTTGGAAACTAATAATTGAAAACCAATGTCAGTCTCTCTCCGCTTCTTCATTTGCAAGTTCAATTTATCGAACGTCATATATTGGGAGTAAAATAAATACCTCCAACCGGTTGTCCTTCTCTTTCACCTACAGAAATACTAGATTAATTAGTGACAGAATTCTGATGGCTTCTCAGTCTCACTCTGTTTTGTTGTGTTAGTGGCTGGACTTACAGCTTTAATCTTCTTTATAGTTGTTATGATTTCTTTTCTTCCTTCAGCTTGAAAGTGCTACCTTGGAGCACAAGAAAGCTAATGGGGGATTTTTTGAGGCTGGCAGAAGATCAAAAGGTGTTCTCGTTTTTTTTTTTTTTTTTTTTTAATTTTTTAATGTAATCTAAAGAATGACTACAGATGCAAGTTTTAGGAAATCTGTTTATTTGACATGACTGACTGTAATTGGCAAATAGAAAAAGAAAAACTTGATAGACAAATAATTGAGTTACAAGAGAAGCTCGATGCCAAACAGCCAGCATTTGAGAGGGGCTTTGCAAGTGATGAAGCACATGAAGATACAGAAGTTAAAATAAGATTGATAAAATTCAAAACAGATTTAAAGGAGAAGGAAGAAGAATATGAAGAAACAGAACAACTTCATCAAGCTCTTATTATTAAGGAGAGAAAAGTCAACGATGAGTTGCTAGATGCTTATGTGATGAATCAAACCCATTGAGCAGGAAAAACAACTCTACGTGTCTTCTATTGTAAGATACCATTCTGCCATGCTGGTACAAGTTTAAACGAAGACTAGTGTACATAGCATCTAGCATGAATTCAGCATCAAATTGTGTCCTAGGTTCATTTGTTCTGCTTTGCTTTATTGACTGTGTTTACTTAGACCCCTAGAAGACTGTTTTACTACCAAGTTTGACTTCAACGTGAATCACAACAAATATATCAGAAAAAAACAAATATCATTTGCAAAACAATAATGCTAACAGGACAAGAGTGCAATTGTGAAGCCCCGCTTGATCAAAGAATTTACTGTAATATTATTGAACATCAAATGAAACTACTTAACTTGGACTAACAACGAAACAACTACTGTGCGTTTGAACAATCAGATGAGAGTCACAGAACCTGAACATTGACCACTTGGACTTGTGTTTGCGTTAATACTAACACATAGATTTTGACAACTCCAATAACAAATGAGTTTCAATCTGAGAAATCTTCTCCGGGGATAATCCTGATTGGTTCATCTTCAAGTAGTTCCACGTTTGTTCTAAATCTCGAAGCTTGGAGGGTCCGATTTTCTTGACTATAAAGTCTAGCAATGCAGGATCCTCTACATTCCAAAACTCACTGACAACAGTGCAAGTCTTGGCAATGGACAGATTCTTCATCAACGTCTCAAGTTCTTCCGCTGACATTGTCGATCAAATCTGCAAGAATTTATCAACGGAATAAACTTTGTTACCTTGATTTATGAGAAAAGTTACCAGTTTTTTCTCCTTTTTCAATACTATTTATGGTGTAGCTACACAAAGCTGTGTCAAACAATGTTATTTATAGAATAATCATCTTAATCTTTTTAAAATTAAAAAAAAAAAAAAAGTAATTGTAAAACATGGTAATCAAAATTCAATCAAATTTGATTGGGTTCAAACACATTGGGATGAGAATTCTAGTCATGTTGAGTTTCACAATGTTTATCTTATTGAAGAGTCCTGCCATGTCTAGACATGCTCCTTTTAATCCTTTTAGTTAACACAGAAGTCAAACCTAAATTACAATTTATTAAAGCTATTTCAGGATTTCAAGGGCACATGAAAAACTCAAATCCAAAACTGTTTCAGGTCTCGAAATTTCTTTCTTGAAAGCAAGTATTTACATATTTTATCCACAATGACCAGATTTCCAATTACAAAAAATCCAACAAACAACCAAATACGCCTGACGATATCAAAAGCACAGACCGAAGAGACCCTTAAGCAGACCGAAATCAAACAAACCTAAATTACAACCACAAACAATACATACAAATTAATTGACAGGAATTACTGTTAGAAACATACAAAATCAACAGAGAGTTCTTACTTTGTTTGAGAAGCGACAACCAAAATCAACCACCAGCGACGAAAAGCACGGCGAGGGGAGAGAGAGTCGTCCGCGTGAGGGGAGAGAGACTTGTTAGGGTTTCTTTTTATTTTTATGTTTATATATAGATATAATAGACGGGTTAAAAACAAACTTCTTTTTAATTTTTGACTAAATCATGTTTTTTTTTAACTGAAAGTTATCCTGGATGAAATAGGAATACTACTATTGGACGGAAACTGAATGCGATTTGGCAAAGAGATTACAAACATAAATCAAACAAAATATTAATATGAAAAAGAGTAGCATTAATATGGTCGAGATATTTTACGATTTATCTACTTATTAAACTTCCTTGTTGTTTTAGGATTGTATATCCTTATTTGAAAAAGAGTAGAATTATTGTGCTCTAAGAAAATTAAGTCCTACCTCATGAAGTAATAAGAAAAAAATACATATGGACTCAGACAAAATAAAGACTTTTTAGGTATGAGATTCCCCATGGAATTTTAATTTTTCGTGTTATAAAATCAATTTCATGGAGAACCTTGAAGGACTAGTAAAACGTTAGACCTAGTTTCAAACTCAAATTGATGCTTGAATATGGGTTTGTAAAATTTCTGAATTATCGACCAAAAAAAAATCAGTTTTGTGTGGAAGTTTGATTTAGTGCCGATACAGTCATCCACAATAATGGATTTTGTACAATCACAAAATTAAAGTCCCACACAAATTTACATGAGGGATCCTATCAGTAAGATATCACTCGCAAAATCAAGCTTTCTCGTATGCAAAATAAAATAACCAAAACCCAAAATTATTTTACTTTTAGTTGATTTTGGTAAAAAAAAGAAAAAAGAAAAAATATTATTTTTATTATTATTATTATTATTATTATTGTTGTTGTTGTTATTATTATTGTTCATTATGTTCATATCATCCTCACACGATTACACAACTATATGAGTATATTTCTATCTTATATGGATTATGTTATTTTATTGGGCTCCGATCTCATAACATACTTCTCTCGATATTATCATATTTTTAAGATGTAATCAATTAACGGATCCAAATTAATCGATTAGTATTATGCACCAATAAAATAGAATCATTAAATGAATTATAATTATGGTCGAGTTACATTGTAACATAGATATGAGAATTTTGTTGATCATCATTCAAATAACTAAAACAAGAATCATCAATATATTTAAATAATTAAAAATAGAGAGAACTTCATTTTAGTCATCGAGGTTTTAGAAAATATCAAAATTTTAAACATCTTTTTGAAATAACTTTTTTAGTCCTTAACTTTTCCAAAACTCTTCAAAATAGTTCAAACCGTTAGTCAACTAATGATCAAACTAAACAGAAAGATTAAAAAGACTCAATTATCTCTCATAACTTAAAATGACTGTTCTACCCCTACTAAAACCAGAATATTACATATTATTTGACCAATGAAAAACTAACACGTGTACAAAATAATATGATTATTTTCTTTTTTGAAAAAATTTGATTATTATTATTTTTTAAATTAAACAATAATTTAAAAAATAGAAAAAAAAAAATAATTCAATCTGGATTCTTCCAGATCAATGTCATTTCCTTCATCTCTTTTCCCTCTCATTCTTCTCATTCGTCCTTCTACTTCTCTTCCATCTCCCCCATCTGCCATCATCTCCTCCGCCTCTATCTCTTCTCATTCTTCCTCAGTCTCTTCTAGCCACCATTTCCTCGGCCTCAAATGAAGCACCTCATCTCCGTTGGTAATGGAGCCGATCTAGGTTCGATCTAACCCAGAGTCGAACCCAGATGAAGAGCAACTATGGATCTGGGTTCGATCAAACCCAGTTGAAGAGACTCTCTTCAACTGGGTTCAATCGAACCCAAATGAAGAGATTGAACCTAGATGATTAACGAGAGTCTCTTCATATACGATCCCCTCATTTCTAATGTTGGATTCGACCCTCCAACTCAACTCCCAATATGTTGCAACTCTTGTGTCTCCAATTGTTGATAATGACTCAAAAGCTCCAAAGACTGTTATTGAAAATCATGATTGAGGGCTTTTCCCACGCGAAGCTCTCTCACTCTTCTCTTCTCTACTGCTCTCTCTCCTTGAATTATGTATTGAATGAATGGTGAGAGCAATTATTTATAGTGTCGACAAAAAGAAGAAAATTTGGAGAAAAAGCAAAGCAATTAATGCACGAGTGAAAATTAGAAATTTACCAAATGCAGGTGTCGCTACTTCGAAATTGTGACACAAAATAGTCGCACATTATTTACGCATTTTTTTACTCTGATTTGACTAGCGAATTATAGATTCGACCTTTGAACTTGTTCTACTTATCTTTAAGCTTCAATAATATTCAGACTTTGCAATTAAGTCTCTGACTATAAAAATAAATAAAAACATTAAATAATTAACGAGATTGACTCGAATATTCATCACAAATGCTAGGCATACGGGTATAAAATAAGAACATATTTTAGCATTATTAGGATGATTAAAACTTTGTTGTAATTAATTACCTCAATTTTCACTAATATCTAGTAATATTTTACTGAAATTTAAACCATCTACTTCCCTATTTATGATTATGTATAGTCAAATTCATTGATAAATCATGTCGAATAAGTTGGACTGTTCTAATGCAGTGAAATTTGTTTAATGATTTGGGATTCCAACTAGATTTTTCTCAATAAAACTTGTAAAAGTACTCATTTTGTTAGCACATATTGGAGGAATCAAAACAAGAGAAAGCAAACTAATATTGAATTACCAATAATTTACTTAGTTGAATTTCACATTTGCAAGTTTAGAAAATCAATTGTTCAAAAAAAAAAAAAAGAAAATTAAGTCCTACCTGATGAAAGTAATAAGAAGAAAATACATATGGACTCAGATAAAATAAAGATTTTTAGGTATGGGATCCCCCCATGGAATTTCATATGGAATTTTAAGTTTGTCTTGCTACAAAATTAATTTCATGTAGAACCTTGAAGGACTAGTAAAATTTTAGACCTAGTTTTAAACTCAAATTGATGCTCGAATATGGATTTGTAAAATTTCTGAATTATCGATATAATAAAAAGAAAAATAAATCAACTTTGTGCGGAAGTTTGATTTAGTATTGATACAGAATCAATTATCATTATCTACAATAATGGATTTTGTAGAATCACAAAATTAGAGTCTCCCACACAAATTACATGAGGGATCCTACCAACAAGACATCACTCACAAAATCAAGCCTTCTCTTATGCTTAGTGAAATAACCGAAATCCAAAATTATTTTACTTTTAGTTGATTTTGGTAAAACAAAAAAAAATTATTATTATTATTATTATATGAAAGTTAATTTACCCTTTTTTAATTATATATATATCATTAATATTAGAACAAGTGGAAAATAGTGGGCATAACAATTTGGGCTTATGAATCCATTCACATAAAATCCAAAATTAGTTTATTTTTAGTTAATTTTGTTGGTAAAAAAATTATACATATATATAAGAGAATTTACCCTATTTCAAAAAAAAAAAATTAATTTACCTTTTTTTTTAATTTTAAAAAAAAAATGTCGCTATTTGAAATAAGTAGAAAATGGTGGGCCTAACCTAACAATTTGGGCTTATGAATCGAATCACACAAAAATAAAATTTTAAATGGTGGAATTGTCAGAAGTGGGATTTGAACCCACGCCCTCGTTAGAGGACCAGAACTTGAGTCTGGCGCCTTAGACCACTCGGCCATCCTGACTGGATGCACATCTTTTGTACAATTAAATTGACATCGTTTATTTTTTCATCTTTAAAATACCACAGTCACCGTGTCTGTAAAGTTGTTACCGATTGAGGTATCAAGCTCTACTTAGTGGTTTGGCCTCCATTGGTCATGCAAATTGTTATAGAAGACACTGAAAAGCTTATAGTGAAACCATTATCATCCTGAACATCCAAACTCTAATTAGGGAAGAACAAGTTGTTATATTGCCATCTTATTCAAAAGAAAATGTTGTTATAGTGCAATCTTTTATGTTTAGTGGCAACATAATTTGTATAAGCCAATAGTGCATATAAAAAGGTAGAAAGAATAGCTTCAAAATTGATACGTCAAAGGACCATAACTTATGCATCTTTTTAGAATATAAACAAAATAAAAACTCATGAAAACTTTTAAAATCTCATCTCATCACCAAACTTCTGACCATACGTAGTGTCAGATTCAACCACTTTGTACGATTGAAGTTTCGAATTATTCATCTCAATTGATACAAACACCTATTTAATGTTTTAATTACTTCTTTACCCTTTCAATCTCTCTTTTATTTTCTACTCTATTTTTCTGTCCTCTGTTTTGATTACTATTTCTTCTCAAGACAAATAAGTCAATTATCAATTATAATAAAACTAAATTACTTTTCTACCATTTCTGTTTCATCAATCACTAAGGATTCTATAGGGATAAATATGTAATTTCCTGTTGAAACAAATACCAAGGGGTCTAGAATTCTGATACTAATCAACATTCTCATCACACTTTTTATTTGTAGTTAATAGAATTTGTATCACCAATCGAATTGCATATCAATGTAATATACTTTCCAATTATCTGCTTAATTTTACAGAATTGAAAAGTTCCTCGTCCTAATTAAAGAAAGTGAATCTACTAAAGATACAATTGGCTAAAATCATCTTCCAACCATACATATTAGAATCAGAATAACCAATATCTAACAATAACCAATAGCTAACATCACATCAATGACTTCTTTAAACTGAAAGAATGTACTAATTTTCGCGACAACCCCTCATAACCAACAGTGAAAAATCAAATCACTGCCTCGAAACCTGAATCATTGTTTCTTAGTATCCTTATTCTCTTCTCCACCACACTTCGGTTTCTCAGGTGCCTCACTTCCACCTTCAGGATTCTCATCATGGGGTTTCTCAGAGTCAGGATCACCACCTGGACTACTGGCTCCCCCTGGATCAGTTCTGTTCCCTGAGCTTGAATCTTCACCACTATCAGCCTTCTGTTGGTTCTTGTCTTCCTTTTTAGCATCTTGGAATCGCGGTACTGGTGGTATTGGCCTCCATAACATGTCTTCTCTTTTACTATCCTGAGATTGTGGTGCTGGTGGCATTCCTCGTAACATTGTCTGAGGACCAATTCTCTTCACCTTCTGTTGGTTCTTGTCTACCTTTTCGGTATCCTGAAATCCTTGTACTCGTGGTATTCCCTTGCGTAATACTCTCCGAGGAAGAATTCTCTTCACTGAGCTTGAATCTTCACCACTACCATCCTTCTGTTGCTTATTGTCTTCCTTTTTAGTATCGTTAAATCGAAATACTGGTGGTATTGGTGGCCGTAACATTCTCAGAGGAACAGGATTGTCTACAGGCATAAGATCCGGGACAATTTCGGGACCCTGCTCGAAAGTACTCCCAATCAAAAACGGCAACAGAGGACGCATTGCAGGATCATATTCAGGTTCTGAAAAATCAAGATGTTGTTGATCATCAGGACTCTTCTCCTTCAGGTTTCCTCCTTCATCACTCGAATCTTTCTTCTCCTCCTCCTCCTCGTCTCCTTCATCATCTGAATTCATATGTGCCTCCATATTCCATAGAACATCTGCACAGATATACAACTGTTCCTGCTTCTGATTCCTGAAATGGAACCCGTTATCAATTGCCACCCAAAACATCTTCTTGAAATTCTTCTTCAACCTCTTGATCACTCCTACGCAATCACTCACAGAAATATCAAGTCCGACCCAATTCTTGATAAACTCTTCCATGTCATTCACATCATCATAGGGAAACTTAGACAACTTAAAGTTGTAATCTGCCAGGGACTGCAAGATACTAATCAAAGTCTCGAAATTTGCTTCGCTCCAGGCCTCCTCCTCCTCATCTTCTTCACTTGGTTTCTCCTCAGGAGGGTTTTCTCTCTTTTGCTCTTCAGGCTTTTCTCTCGGTTCCTCTACCTTCTTCTCCTGATACTCTGAGATGAACTTCAGCTTCAGCTTATTAGTTTCAACAACCATTTTCCACTTCTTGTCAACTTTTTTATATTGCTTTAGACCCATTTCAGGTTCTAACTTCTTGTCACCTTCTTTGTATTTCTTTAGACCCTTTTCAGGTTCTTTGTCCGGAGGTACATTTGATCCACCGATTTTTACTCCTTTATTACTTGAACATGCTGCACCATGAGTCTCCTGGATTTTTCTCTTCTTAGCTTTCTTTTCACTAAAATAAGCAAACAAAATCCCATTTGCGGACAAAAACACTTGTCTATCAGCAGGACTCAAAGCATTCAAGTTCTCACCAATGGCAGTCCCTGTCTCCGCATATCTCCCCCACACTCTTTGAAGTGTTTGCTGGAAATCCAGCGGCGGAACACGGACTTGAAGCCAATTATTGATGAAATCTTCCATTGCCTCCTTTCTCTCAAAAGGGTATTCTTTATTTAGTCGATGGAAGTTAATCATGCCCTTGAAGAAGCCAATCTGTGTCTGCTGATCATGTTCCAATCTCACAAGAAACGGCGCCAATGGATCAGGCTCCAACGCAACATTTCTTGGATTCCTAACAGTCTTCCTTTCTTCTACTTCTTCTTCGGGATTGGATTCCTGTTGTGGGGTTTCAGGAGAGTTTTCTTGGTTCGCTTCATCTGAAGATGTCGCCATTTGAGTCTCCTTGTTTGGAGGAGTTACTTTTTGCTCCGACATTTTCTCGGAAAGTGAAAGAAAATATGGGGTTTTGGAGAGAATTGTTGGAGAAAAAATGTTGCTTACAAATCTGTTAAAAGTCATTAGAAGAATCTTGAGATTCAGGTAGTTTTAAAAGTGAGTATGAGATCAGGTGCGGTTGTGTTTACTTTAACACAATTTATAACCACCTTTGGATTCACTTTGTAGATGTAATCTGAATACATCTGCCAGGTGATATATTAGTAGTTAGTGATATTTACTTATATTAATCTGTATTGTTTTAGACATAATTAACCTTTATGGATGCCACATTACCATCTATAAAAGTGATTTTTACACTCAATTTTTAAACTTTTATGGGGTTTAGAAGTTGTTTATCAGAAGTAGTAATAAATAAATAAATAAATTTGTACCATATCAAATTTTGATATTTAAAAATAAAAATATGTTATTATTAGGAGGATACTCTTGGAAGAAAAAATTTTAAATATAATTCAATAATTTAGAATTAATTGAAAATTCATAATCTTGTACTTTTTTTTCTATTTTTTAATTATTTTTTATTCTGTTTTACCATTTAAAGGGAAAATCCTAAAAAACAACTGGCGATTTAAAACATTATCCAATTTATAACTTATTGTTTTATATTTATTCAAAATACAACTTAACATTAACATAAATATCCAAAATCCTCCTTGGAGGTATACAAAAGGATTTTAATACCCCTGATAGTAACGAAATTCATTAAGTTGATATAGTTGACCGTTTAATTCTAGGGGCAAAAAGGGAAAAACAATGAATAATTAATTAAAATAATATTAATTCACATATAAAAATAAAATAACTAATATTAATATAAAATTATAAAAAATGAGATATTTTTATTTAAAAATAAAAAAATATATAAATATCTTTTTTCTCACAACTCTCTCTCTTGCTCTCTCTCTCCTCTCATCTCTTCCTCTTTTTCTCTATCTTCGACCGGTACTCTTCTCTATCTTTCTCTATCTTCGGTCAGTGATGATGGTGATGGACATTTCAATGGCGACATCTGGGTCTCCACGATGGAGACCCAGATCTCATCCACCATTAGAGAGCCAGGTTCTCTCTCTCGGTCTTTTATCTACCCCTTTATCTCTCTCTTTCCTCTGTTTCTTCTCCAGTCGATAATGATGGTGGCAGTGTTATGGGTTCGACGACAAACCCAGTGGTCTGGTGTTTGGTTGTTAATGATTGATGGGTGGGTTTGGTGTTGGTGGTTGATGATTGATGGGTGGGTTTGGTTTTCAGTGGTTTGATGGTTGATGATTGATGATTGGGTTGATGAATTTTTTTTTGTGAGATTGATGAATTTTTCTGGGTGGGATTGATGATTGATGATGATGGTGGTTTTCAGCCACTTGAAAACCATTCAAGAACTGGGTTTCTAGTGCGACTAGAAACCCAAAGCAACTAGAAACCCAGAAAAACCAAATGATGATGATTTTTTTTTTAATTTTAAAATACTTTTTTATCAATTTATTTATTTATTTTAATTTGATGGTTGATCTCCACCATCTAGCTATCATAGATAGACGGTGGAGATCGATTTTTATTCATTTATAATTTTTTTATTTTAGATTATTATATTATGATTATTATTATTTTTAATACAAATTTTGGGGGTAAAAAGGTCTTTTTAATTTTTTAAAAACTTTTATGTTAAAATTAACATTTGTTGAATTTTGAATAAAAACAAAACCTTTGTGGGTAAAAGGATAATGTTTCAAACCTTAGGTTGTTTTTGAGATTTTCCATTTAAAAAAAATTAAAATATATTACTGACTCCTATTAAACCCATTTAGTGATAAGTTGTAAAAACAATCTTTAAGCAGTGTTGCTATTAGCAATCCACCAAATATATTTTGTAAGCCTTAAGGCTTTGTATGTTTAATTTTGATAATAATAATTATTGATGAATTTCTAATGTTGTTTGTTTTACTTTTTGACTTAAGAAGGTTTCAATTTTTATGATAGGCATGAGCAAAGCCACATGCAAGATTTTACTCTCTGGATAAATGAATTTAGTGCATGAAGAGCTAAAATATCAAGGACCACCAATTTGCAATTTCGAATAGAGAAGTCTCTTATAGATTAAGATTTTGAATTTTGAATGTAATTGTTGCACAATATTGCTTAAGACTTACTTAATCACAAGGTTAGTCATCCTTGGCTAAGCTAAAACATCATAAACTTTTAGCTAAGCTAAAAGATCATAATTAAACTTAGAACCCTAAACCCATTCGGAGATCCTAGATTGGTCATTCTTTATGTTCATAAATTCTGTTGGAATTGGGTCTAAGCAATCAAAGTATGGTCACAAGCTAGGTGGCCCTAGGGGTTAACAGAAGTCTTAAAAGGTTGAAGAGATGCTAGCAGTTAAATTCAAGTTCAAGAACCTGATTTTGTATCATCATAGGCCTCAAGAGAAAGAGATGCAGGTTTCTCTTTCCCAGAATTCTCAGACAAATTTGGCAAAAGCCATCACGCACACACACACACAAAATAAATAAATAAATAAATTATGACACCAACTAATACATTCTCAGAATTCAACTCCAGGTGTTTCATCCTTCGGTGCTGCCTTTAGTTTTTATACAAGAATTTGGCAATTTAAGAATTATCCGTCAGAACAAAAAATGTTAACACAATTTTGTCCCACGCTTCTGTTTGACATGATCTCTCTTTCCACCTTGCGGGCTATACAGATTTACCTAAGACTAGTCCTTATAAATTGTTGCCAGGCATAGACTTAATATTATGTTTAAAAAATCAAATATAAGTTTGGTACCTGTGTTATATCAATAGTCCCATTTATAAATGGTGACATCTCCACGTAATAGTTATGTCTGAAATTGAACAGTGAAATATCAATCGAATATCAATTAATTAAATGGATCTACGTTATATCAGTAGTCCATTTTATAATCGAAAATAACTCCGAATAAACTTCATATTTGAGGTTGGTGGAAATATCCACATCCATGTCATGGTAGTGGTAGTGGTCCCTTTCAAAAATGGAAATATTTCCAAATCCATGTCATAATGGTTGTAGGTTGAAAAATATATATATCCACAGTCATATTTATAGTAAGTGGGGATATTATGTCAGTCCTATTATATTAATGGAACCATTAATAAATGAAAATATCTCTACGGTGGTATTGCTTTTTAAAGTTAAGGATACCATACTAGACCGTAATTCCCACAAAAGAAACAATATCAAGTCAAAACGTGATTCTCGCAGGAACATGCATGATATGCATCACTTCGAATATTTTAAACTTACAGGCTGTATTTCTAATGCTTTCGAGTTGGTATTTTGGTAAACCAAATCACTGTCAACCTTGATACGGTTGTAATGTAAACTCAAAATATTTTTGATGATCACAAAACCTAAAGCTAAATACTATTTGGACCATAACTTTTGAAAACTAATTATAAATTAAACTCTAAACACAATAAATACAAATAAATAAACACACTAATTTTTTTGGCTTTAGACGCAGCTTGATCTCCAGTGGATTCCTTTTCATCAGTTGTCTGATTTCCGGCATCGGGAACTTGATCTTGGGGATTCTGAGAACGATGGGTTCTCTGCGTTGAGCTTGAAGTGCTTCCAACATTACCATCGCCAGCAGGAAATCGGTTTCTCCAGGATTCAAGAAAACGAGACAGTTCACCAGGATTTTGAGGAGGACACGTACAAGAACTACAAGGATCACGGGTGCTTTCTATGTAACTTTTAAACGTAATTGGCATCAAAGGAAGCAATTCTTCAACTGTGAACCCTGGAAAAAGATGCATGTAAGGCCTGATGTTAGCCGCAGGATCCCTCTCCACAGGCCTGAACTCGTCATTCCATTCCACCTCCTCATCTTCCGAACTCTCTTCTTCCCGGGGAGAATCAGACATATTAATCTCTTCTTCCGAATTCTGTTCATGGCTTGACTCATTTCCACCTTCAGGATCTTCATCGTGGAAATCACTTTTGTTGGTTTTTGCCATTGAACTTAAAGTTTTTGGATGCTACAAAGACACTTACAGTTCAGATGAGAGTGGACAATTTATATCACTGTTGTTTCGAGACTTCTCCTAATCCTTGTAGTAGTCAAATTTAGTAAATTATATTCCTTGATAGTCAAATTAGTAAAACTAGAATCCTTGATAGTCAATTAGTCATATTTAGTTAAAGTACTGTCTTTTTTCCCATTTTTTGTATGTCCAATTAGTAAAATTGCTGTCCTTTTCACTGTTACTCTGTAGCCAAATTTAGTGAAAGTTTAACAGGTCATGTGTTTTTTTTTATTTCTTCCCCTTCTTATTTGAATACCAAATAGTTTTGAATTTTATTGAAAACTTAATAGGAATCGAAACTTAAAACTTGAAAATATGTTTGTTTTCTTTTCCACGAAATTATAGCATCAACTTATTTGTTTTATAAAGTTGAAGTTTTCTGAAAATAAGTTATTTGGTACTTGTATATATCCTTGTTACCAATAGTTGCTATATATACTTATTTGATATGAAACAAACAATTAATTAAAAACAAATAAATTAACAAATCCTAATCCATTTTATGTAAATACTATTAAGATTTTATTCTTGATCAAAATATGATAAATAATGATAAAGAAGTGACTTTTATTTGTTTTTTTTATAAGAACAAAAAAATTAATTCAACAATGGTGTTGAAACTTGAAAGTAACGGCATCAACTATTTAGAAGTTGTTTATCATAAAAAGTGATAAAAGAAATAAATTTGTACAATATCATGGAATTAGGATAAAAATGGTAATATGTTGTTATTATTAGGAAGAAATATTTTAAAATTATAATCCATTCATTTAAAATTAACTGAAAAGTCATAATGCTTTACTTTTCATTTATATTTTATTATTTTTAAGTTATTTGGCTACTTTAAGAAAAGTAACTTAGTGAGTCCAAGTGGAAAAAACAAATAACCCTTAAGTGGTGTTGCCATTCGCAATTCACTAAATATCTTTTTGGTTAGCCTCAAGGCTTTTTATGTGTTCGATTTTGATAATTACATTGATGAAGCTCTAACACTGTTTGCAGCTCTTTTTGACTTAAAAATGTTTCAATGATAATGAACATGAACAAAGCCTCATGCCAGATTTTAACTCTTTGGATAAATCAATTGTAGTGTATGAAGAATTAAAAGTAGCAAGAATCATCAAATTGCAATTTCAAATAAGAAGTTTCTTGTAGATTATAAGAATTTCAATTTAAGTGTAACCGAAGCACAATGTTGCTAAGAGTTGCTTAAGAGGTTAATCATCCTTAACTAAAGCTAAACCATCATGAACTTAGACTATCGAACTCATTTGGAGGTCCTAAGTTGTTTGTAAGTTTCTCGAGTTTATAAAGCTTATTGGAATTGGGTTTAAATTTAAAATTCAATGTGTGGTCACAAGGTGGCTTAAATTTGTACCCCTTTTTTTCCGTTGAATATTAAGAATTTTGAACTACATTGTGCGTTGAAATTTTGCAAGACATAACTAATTTTGCTTGTCGATTTATGTAACAAAATATTCCATAGAATCCAGTCTTCGAAATGGGTATAATTCATTTTGTTCGAAGTAATCTAGCATGCCTCTCAAGAAGCTCCTTTGTATCTGCTCATCATATTGCAAATGCAATGACACAAGAAACGGCAGCAATGAATCAGCTTCTGATGGAACATTTCTTGGACTCTCACCTAAGCACCAAGGATTTCATAATTATATATCTAGGATTCAAATTCTCATTTCACTTCTCAAATTCATAATATGAATTCCGAAATTTGAGAATAATCTGTCAGAATGAATAATGTTAACACTCAATTTTGTCCCTCGCATCTGTTTGATATGCTCTCTCTTTCCATTCGACCTTGTGGGCTCTACAGATTTACCTAGGACTAGTCCTTATAAATTGTTGCCATCTAGGTATAGTCTCAATATTATGTTTGAAAGATCTATTATCAGTCCAATGCCCGCAAATATATCGATAGTCCATTTTATAGATGGTGATATGGAGAGTTATATTTGAAGTTGAATAGTGAAATATCAGTTAAATATCATCTAGTTAAATTAAAAATAACTCCGCATAAAGGTCATATTTATGGCTGGTGGGAAATATCTTCTCCGCATTCAAATCATATTGGTGGTCCCTTTCAAAAATGAGATATCTCCAGATCCACATCATAACAGTGGTAGGTAGAAAATATATCTACGTTTAAGTTATATCCATGACAAGTAAGAATATTATATTAGTTAGGTGTCTGCATTATATTAATGGAACCTTTAATAAATGAGAATCTATCTACGGTGGCACTACTTTTTAAAAGGTAACGATATTGTGTTAGACCGTACTCCCCGTAAAAGCATATATAACATATCAAACTGTGATTTTCACAAAAGTATATATAATATTATTCACTTTGAAGATTTTGAACTTATAAATTGTATTTCTAAAGCTTTCGAGTTGATACCTTTGGTAAAAGTTTCTCAATAACAAACAAAATTAAACATAATTAAAAAAAAAAAAAAATTAGAATCAATGAATGATTTTCAAAGTTAAGACACTTTGTTCTTCATTCAAATAAATAAACATAAACCAAATCACTGTCAACCTTGATATGGTTGTAACTTAAACTCAAAATATTGCTAATACTTGCTCTAGAGAGTAATCATCCTAAAGTAAACTAAACCATTATAAACTTAAGCAATTGAACTCATTTGCACATGCTAGATTGGAATTTGCCAAAATTATCAGACTAGAATGAAGTTATTCAACTTTGACCTTCAAGAAGCTCCTCTGAGTCTTCCCATCATATGCAAATGAATCAGTGACAATAAATGGCTCCAATAAACCAAGCTCGAATGTAACATTTCTTGGTGAGTTCTAGGAGCACCATCGATTTCATAATTATATTACAGAGATTGAAAATCTCTTATCAGGTTGATGGTATAAAATATGGACCAATGAAAAGACATGATCAAGAAGAGTTGGTGTTGTCTATGAAATCAACCACCTTTTAATCATTTGAAAGCCCTTTGCGAACAAAGAAAACGAACATACAACTTTGGCATACACTTCCTCAAAGGCTTTTTGGTGACTTTGCAGCAGGATTTATAATGGCTGGACCAGGCACTGGAAAAGTTGAACTATGAAATGAAATAAATCTTTTTTTCCAAAATGTCATTGTACAACAAATCCTAATCTCAGTACTATCTAACTAGTTACACCACTTTCCAAACATCAAAATTATTGACATAATCCCTTTGAAAAAGAATTATAAACAAAATATATATATTTGAAGACATTACTATATCCAACTATTAATGCACAAGTTAGGCTGCATGAAGGCATAGCCGCCATTGTGAACCATGAATCTGCTCTCAGCCAGACCTTCAATGACAAGGCGGGTATATCTGCCAGAGGTCAGCTCTGTCCAGTTGTCTGCTCCGCTGACACAGCCCCAACAAAAACAATATATTCACATGGGGTTACCTCCTTTCAGCTGTTCAGTAAACTTGGATCGTTTTCAACCAATGACATGCAATTTAAGGAGGTAGACTCCTAGCGAACAATCATCTTTGGTCGAAGTTCCATCATACCATTGGCCTAAATAAATTATAGCACCAATTAATACATGCTCAGAATTCAACATTAATGCAAAGCATCCAAGAGTTTCAGATTTTCACAGCCTTTAGTTTTCTTCTTTCACAACTCAGAATTTTCACATGCACTGTAAGTGGAATAACAAAATAGACTGCTAATTTATAGTTTAAGAATGGCAGTACCTTCTCCAAAGGAAATTCATGACATCTCATCATCTGAACTAGAATCATCCATCCGCCTCTCTGCAATTGCAGGGAACAGCTTCTGACGAGGATCAATAAAATTTTGGTGGATATCAGAAGAAGACGATGCAGTAGAAGACTCCTTTTTCAGTGTTTTTGCAGGCTTCTTTGGTGCCTCTCTCACCTCTCTGCATACCTTATCTAAAATTATTAAAAAGTCCCTTACTATAGCAAACAAACGCAAACCCTCATCCTTCCCTGCATTCCCATGGAAATAATCACCGGTGTTCTTCACTATGCCCATAATTCTCTTTTCTTCCTCTACCAGCCACTTGACATCAGCTTCAGCATTCTGCACAAAACTCTTCAATGTTTCATGGAACCCACTATCTTCTTCTAAACTCTTCATATCCGAGTTCAGGAAATTTCGGGTTTTTAACAGCGAATAGTTGAGTTTTGCAACAGAACCCGTTAAGCCTTCAGCATCCAAAGCTGACGCTTTCTTGACATTTTCAAGTTCACTGCTCAAACGTGAAACTACCTGAAGACCAAGGTTTCTATAGTGATCTTCTGTTTCATGTGAAACTTCCTTAAGAAGATCTTCTGTTTTCATGCTGGAGAAGCTCTGGCTCTCTCTCATTGTACGAGCAGCTCTCACACCTTCAGAACGGATTATTTCCTGAACAACAAAATGCAATAGTGTGGTCTTGCCATCTACACCTTTTACATCTGCTAATTTTAATAGTGTATCAAGTTTGAAAGCTTGCGCGCCACCACGGAAAGTTCCATCATTCATGCGATTGCCAGTTTTAAGAACAGCTTCTAGAAGCTTGAGGAAAAGTCGGCTATTTCTAAGTTCCTTGCAAGCAACCTATGCAAAAGTTTGAGACCAATTCGGGTCAGATAACTGTTCAATCAGAGAAGCAAAAAACCAAGTGAAGCTATGTGCCATTGCATGGAAACCACAGGATATTTTCTGTACAATCCTATTCAGCACGTATTTGAATTTGTTTTTGCAATTTTGCATTTTAAATACTTGTGTGGGTCTAATATAACGGATAATCTACATTTAGTTTCAAGTAACAACCACCCTTCGCCTAAACCAATTTTATAATAAGTTGTATGTTTAGTAATATCATAAATATATGCTAATATAAAACTCAAGGAAATATACTAGCTCCGTAAGCTTGTACACTACAAAATGTGGTTACCTAATGGTGATACTGATCCCAGTCAAAGGTTAGCATCCAAAATTTGAACAGTTCATAAAGGAGACTAGTACAACGAAGACTGCAATATAACCCATTATAATTTTATTTATAGAAACATAAAATGTTCATACAGAAAAATTACTTGAATAGTTAGACAATGTCAAGGAATGCTGCAGAGACGAATATGCAAAAACTAAAATAAATTCCTTTACTACATATTTTCCAGAATAGTCCACAAAAGTTAACCAACAACTACAAGCGAACTTCTTTGCTAGTGTTATACTTCTTTTATTTAGGTTTTCTATTATTTTTTTATTTGTTGCTTTCCAAAACAATTAGATTAATAGCTCATTCAGTATTTAAACACAATCTCCACTTGCTAAAACAGTCCTGATAGATTGCTAGCTCCTGTAGACCAATACTGATTAAAAAACAACAATGCCCTATTAATTTGTTATTTTACATGCATTATGATCAATTACATCTCCCTAAATTATATTTTATAATCAGTTGTACCCTCCATGCTCAGGCAGCATTTTCATTTGTATATAATATGCTTAACTAAGCATTTCAAATATTCCAACAGTGTGCCAATTACTTTTTTATGCCTAATTTGTGTCACTCTCAACATATCTTAAGATACTCCGATCAACCGCACCCAGTCCCCACCAAAAACAGCAACTTTCTTCCTATTGCCTTAATCTAGCCTAATACCTTCTTTCTCCTCTAATATTGGCGGCCCAACTAAAACAGAAATTGTATCTTTCTTCGATACTAGGTCATTACGCCATTGGTTATTTAATATATTAACTAGCCATTCTATGCTGTACAACAAGTAATATTATTTAATGTGTTTCTTGTGATTTCTGATTTCCAAGTAAGAACAATTGATCAGATATATAACCAAATTAGCACTTAGTTACTTTATAGAGATCCATTTACCGAGCATGCAAGGGTGTTTACCTTATATACTAAAGAACTTAATAGCAGAGAAGTAAAATAACATCATGTAAATGAGTTTCTAGACTCTAGATGTGCTCAACCATTAGCAGCCTATTTATGTGTGTCAATAGTTGTTTGTGTTTTCTTTTCCCATATATAACAGAACTCTCTTTTTAATTTGAAAATATAAAAAATGCAAGGTCTTCACCAGACATGTACATGCAATGATCTTCAAGGACAACCATTACCTAGCAAAAAACAACAAACAAGAAATTCAGAACTGACAGGAGTATGAGGTCTTCTATAAATTCAGGGTTGTACTTTTAATAGATCTAGAAGTTATTTAGAAATTTGCACTCCAACCTTTCCATATTATATGACATGCTTGTCTAAATTATAAAAACAATCTAGATCAAGTGTCCATTTATCACTATGGAGTAGCATGGGGAGGGAAAAGAGAACTTTAAGACCAGTGTGGAAATAAAAGCATGTGATATTTTCCATAATAATTCATCACCAAAGCAACATCTAACTTCCTCTTCTCAATATGAACAATCAATATGTATTTCAAAAAGAAAAGAAAAGTTGGATATTAAGAAAAAGTAATAGATGAGTAATGTAAAATTCAAAATCCGGTGTCTTACCTCCAGGGTTTGAAAGGACTCTTTTGTCAGGGCAACCTCCTCATCAAGAGTACACATAAAGAGCAGTGATTCCATACGTTTGAAAGAAAATGGAACATCAACCAAAACTTTCAAGAACCGGTCAGCAGGCCCAAGTTGAGATACTTCACCAGTGAACAACCTAAGCTTTAGTTCTTCATCTGGTGTTGGTGTCATCTTCAACAAAGCTTGAAGGAATTCCACAGGAAGCTCATTGCCTAATTAATTAGAACACGTAAGATTATTGTGATGCACTGAAACCCTCAGCACAATAGTACTGGCAAAATTCTAGAAGTATGAATATGAAATACCATGTTGATGAATAAGGTTTATCCAGAAATAAAAGTTTTTGTCAAATGTTTAGTATAGCATGATTGAGTGAGGCAGCTTTGCTTTTATAATTGTGGAACCCCGGTTTACTAAACCTTATCATTAACATAATTATCATTTTTGGCATAAGAAGTTTTGACTCCTATCCCAGATAATAATGATAATAGATGATTTACTGAGGCACGCCTAGTAGATTCATTTTAGTTAATTTTGCGCCCAGCTCTAGGAATAGGAGAACCAAACATTTTAGTATTTAAATTGCCTATATTGAACTAGTTGTCCCAAAAGTTAAAGCTAATAAGAAATACTCAAATACCTGTTGTGCAAAGATGGATTTAGTCCAAAAAACCAAATTCCTCTGACATGGACTCAGACATAGGACAATGGGGAGTTTCAATATTTGAAAACAAAATCTTGATCAAATGGTTCACATACCATGTTAAACTGTAAACTCGAAGCTCTCACGTTTTGCTTTATTATTTGATGAATAAATTATCAGAGATTTCGAGAATAAAAGTTCAAGTGAAGGCCATCATCATATCAATTAAACCTTAAATTCTTAATGCAATGCCTATGAGAGCCGCAGGTCAATTAACATTGGCAAGGAATTAAGTGCAACTGGATATTTCATGCCTGCTTTAGCTTGAATGAAATGCTGATGTTGTGAATTTCAATCACCAGGCATTATCAAAAATATTGAATATATGAAACATTTTTCACAAGTTAGTTTTCCTGAATAAAGTGCAACATATTAAAATATAAGGAACATACTCAAATCAGTTACAGTTACACTCGTACTGTACACCAAAAACCACAGATATATACTTAATCACTTCCCAGACTCCTATCTCCAGATATTGAATATCAAAACTACCCCAAGATAACACACTACTTTCAAGTTCAAAATGCTGAAACAACATAAGCTTTACAACCTCCAGATTGATTTAATTTCTATGAATGACATTGGCCAATAATGTTTAATTAAATTATGAGATTTATAGGTGAAAAACATTTATTCTGATCAGAGATTTAACTAGATCAGAAGAATCTATTTAACTTTTTATATTATAATGTTCTATTTATTTGACATGATGAGCTTGGCCCAATGGTATGCCGCTCAAACTTCCACCCTTTGAATTGTGCGTTCAAGTCATCTCCCCCTCCCCAAACCCCAAATTTATTGTTATAGTTCAAAAAAAAATAATAATAATGTTATATTTTATATTTACAATATCAACATGTAAGTTTAAGTTCCGGCATCAGAAATTTATGTTCTTTTTCTTGTTTTGTCCTAAGTCAGAAAACACAAATCGCCACAGCTTGAACTCTCTCTCCCTCTCTGTGATACACACTGATGATGCAAATTTGTTTAAAAACAAAAAGGCATAGAAAAAAGGTGGAGAGAAAGTAACCTTCAATAAGTGCATCACAAACTTCTTCAATTGTCACATTCAATGCCCGCAGCATAATTAATAAATTTTGTGCTTTTTTGGAATCAATGATCTGAATATACTGGGGGCCTGGATCCACAGAAGAAGACTCTTTCTTGCTCTCAGGTTTGTTTTTATCAGTGGCTGTATACCCAAATAGTGTTTCTATCATCTCCTCATTGAACCTGTTAATCAGTATAGCGTACTCAGCAACTAATGAACAGTATAGTATATAAATAGAATACTGGAACTAATTTAACTTACTGGAACGATCCTGCTTTAATCTGATGCCAAACCATAGAACTATCTGGATTGGCTAGAACTTTATCCCAGAAAAACGGCTTCAGCTTAGCTTTAGGCTCAGCAGCACTCTCTGTGCCAGCTCCTTCACCGGAAGCAGTATTTGAAGGATGTTTTAGTCCAGGAGGTGGCCGAGGAACCTTTGATCCCAGCGGTGGTGGAGGTCGAGGAGGTCCAGGGCCAGCCTTTGGAGGCGGTGGTGGGGGTGCACCAGGAGTTGGTGGAGCAGGTGGTCGAGGGGGGGGAGGACCAGCACTGCCAGAAGGTTTCATCTGAGGAGGAGCTACAGGTGGGGGTGGAGGAGGCTGGTACAGGAGCTGGAGGTGGAGGTGGTGGAGGACCTGTGCTGCTGGCAGAAGCCCTAAGATAAGCAGGCGGTTCAGGAGGGAGGGGTTGCACCCTGCCAGGAGGCGGCTTCAAAGGAGGCATTCCAGGTGGGTTGGCAACAACCCTTCCAGGAGGAGGCTTCAGAGCTGGTCGAACAGCTCCTAACGATGCACTTTCATCTAGTGAGGTATGCATAACATTAGAATCAAGGTTTTGTTTTCCATCAAATGATGAGGCCTTTATACCATGGCTTGAGTTGTAAACTAAAGATTGATGACCAACCTTCTCTCCTTTAATTGAATTCCCAGAACCTGATGGATTAAATTTTGAAAGGAATCAGATTTGCATAGAAATTAGTAGATGTTGATAACAATAAGCATTAAAATATAGATATATACCAATAGAGTAGTCATTGATGCTTAGGCTGAGAAGGGGCCTCTCATCATTCTGCCTAACTGCAGAACCTTTCCAACAGCACTTCATGCAGCAAAAGAAGAGCAATGCTGCAACAACGAATGTAACTGCAGCTGTTACAGCTACAGCAATAATTACAGGCTTATGGTTATCATTGTTCTTAGTTGCCTGTCCCTCTTCATCAGACAAAGGTGGTGGGGGTGTACCAGGAATAAATGGGAAAAATGGCTTTGTTGGAGCAAGGCCAGGAGGAGGAACATCGACAGATGCAGGGACAGGGGCAGGGACAGGGCAGGGACAGGTTCCAAGACAGGGACAGAGACAGGAACAGGGCCAGGGGCAGCAGCAGGGGTTGAAACAGGACTTGATATCTCTGCAGTGCTCCGACGTAATCTACTACCCAAGTTTTGCTGAGGAGCATCAAGGCGGGTAAATAAGGACTCAAGATACCTGGTAATATGAGAGCCACCTTCTTCTCTAGTAAAGTCAAATAGAAGATTGCTCTTTCTTATACAATCCAAAAGTGTTCTCTTTAAGTGCGGATGCAGCACATTATCCAAATTCTTAAGGTTTCCTGCCCATGACTGACTTCTTAATTGATTTCATCTTCAACAACTTGCTTCAAGAGGATCAAATCTACCCTGCAACTGATCCACAATAATTTTGCCTGCAACAAGAGAATTTTAGTAAATATTAGTGTCTATTTCTGCACCCTGAAGTACTATGGCTCAGGTTTTGCTATTGCATTAACTTGATCTTGCACACAGCTTAGATACAGATACAGCTATTGTTGAAATTTTCCTCAAATTGGTCCTAAGTTACATAAATTGGTCCTAAGTACTATAATGAACATAGGTAGTTCAGTTATAATAGTGTATTAAACTTTCACTCTAATCATACGTTTATATGAATAAAAAATTAGCAAGAGTTAAGGAATGCAGACACAGGTACAAATAGCTGCTCCCTATATTCCTCACATAAAGCAATTCCCCTACATCATTCTCTCAAATTTCAGAAAGGAGTGGCAAATATTGTTCGAGTAGTTAGCTAATGATCACTAAGATTAGCAATGATTTTGGTTTTTCTAAAAAAAGAATGGCGATAAATTAACAATTAGAATCTGCTTAATTTTCAGCTTTATAGGTTTAGCAACAGAACCCTTCTTCTGTATCAAATATTCTTCCACCATTCTATGATACACAAATAATGTTTACTTACTTCAATCAAGGAATCAGCACCTCCTTAAAAAAATGGTTCAGCCAGTATGAATACAAGCAAGATATTCACCAAGTCGTGTGATACACCCAACTCCTTAAAAAAATGGTTCAGCCAGTATGAATACAAGCAAGATATTCACCAAGTTGTGTGATACACCCAATGCAACTTTCGTTCTGACACTTACAAATCAACTCAATGCTCTAAAACTTTGATGCATTTTTGTATTAGTCTATGCTACTAATGCATAATAATCATATAATAAGAATGTTGTTTTTTTTCCTCTCATTTCGAATAAAAGTTACTTTACTAGAAACTTGAAAAGCAATCTGCATTATGAGCTGCATCTTAAAGTTCAAGCAATAAACTTTCAAGCACACATTCACATTTCTTAAAGTTTCATATTTACAACAGTCTCTTAAATACAGATCCTATCAATAGTTATCAGCGTCCATGGCAAAAGCAATTACAAACAAAAATTTGCCTCCATTCTTTTGCCTCTTTCCCAGCAACCTACCCAAAAGCCAAAAATCGTTTGTCTACACATAATCTTCACAACCAAAGTTGGATCCACCACAACAATATATGTTCATTTCTAACCATTACTAATCTAGTTTATCTATGCAAAGAACAAAGCTACTATCTCATTTCCAAAATTGCAACCGCAAATTAATTCTATTACTCGAAAACAAAAACAAAACCAATGTACAACCATATCAAACATCACAATTCACAACAGAAGCAAAAACAAAGTATAGATATTTACCAGGTCCTCATTAACCTCCCCAGTCACTGGATCAACTAATTTGCTAAGAAACACATTCTCTGCCCGCCTCCGGTACCCACAGCTGATCACCAGTGATCCACAAAGCAGAACGACCAAAAACACAAAACAACTTGCTCTCATCACACCCATCTTTTCTTGTAACATAATCACAATCACAATCACATGCTGCAACCCATTTCATTTCACAATAACCTAAACCCACCACAAAACAACCAAAAGCCCTATCAAACCCACCATCAAAACCTCAACTTTACATCAATTTCCAACCAACCTCAATCCAAATCTCCTCTCCTGTGAAACCCTAGAAGAATATCCCAAATACCCACCTCAACAAAAAACCAATCAAAAGCTGAAATTTTATTCCAAAACTCAAAACTATCAAAAACACCAAACAAAACCCACAATTTATATGACCCTAAAAAGGCCAAAACAGGGAATCAGACATCACTTCCAAACCAAAAACCCAGATACTAAATCCCCAAAACATGCTCAAACCGTAATCAAAAATCAAATTAAAAACAACCCATCAAAAGAAAAAAAAAAAAAAAAAACCCAATGTGAATGCACAAAAATAGTTTTTTTCCTTTTTGCCTTCACAGGGAAGGAAACAATGAAATGGAATTGTTGGAATAAGACTGGATCCAATCTAAAATGTGAGCTGTTGATGCTTGTAAAAAGGTGTTGACCTGGAGGAGATTAGCAGGAATCGTCTTCACAGAGACCAGGTTTCGAAGAAAAAGTTGACAACTAGCACAAAAACGTGAGTAAATTTTAGGTGCCTCTGTTTTTCTCTGTTTTTTTATTTTTCGTTTTTAATTTTTGGGCTTTTTTACGTTTTTACCAGATCAACCCAGCTGCGACTCGACCTATTTTAATTTTAACATTTTTAATGCTGTCTAACCTGGTAAAAATGAAAAATAAATAAATATATATATAAGATATTAATAATAACTCACATATCATATTATTTATATATAAATTTAAACAAAATAAAAATTTATATATATCATATAATTTAGATAAAAAAAAATTATAAAATTTAAAAATTTTGGAACATTTACTGTTATATATATTTACTTATCACAATTTTTATATGATGTTATAGAAAACTTAATCCCTAGTAAGAGAGAGAAAATTTTTAATGTTATAAAATTGATTCATTGATGTTAAAATAGAGATTCAGACATCTAAAGTTGTTTAATAATGTTGCCAAAATTTTGTTTTGTACATGTTATGTTTTCTAAAATATTATGGAGTTTTTATTCCGCACATAATAAAGATTAGAAATTGCTGAAATTTTTTGTTTAGGTTAGAGTTCTTTTTTGGACTTGGATCTAATGTAGATCTGATTTTTGCTGATATTTTGATGTGAAAAAGTAAAAATTAAGAAAGTATTGTATTTAAAAGTGGGAAAGAGAAAAAAAGAAACAAACAAAAATTAAAAATTTGTCACATATCACTGAATATTCAAAACATCAACAAAAATTAGATCAGTATTGGATCCGAATTCTTTTTTCCAAGAAAATTCATTTTTATATAAGTTAGAGTTTTATTATTATTATTATTATTTGGATCCTATGCTAATAGGACTTTTGATGATGTTTTGATGTGAGAACAGAGAAATTAAAAAATATGTATTATATTTAAAAGTGGGAGGGAGCAAAAAACGAAAATTAAAAAAATCGAAAATGTAAAATATGTAAGCGTAAATCGAAAATCACACATTCAATTTGTTATATGTACAATGCTTTTGTAATTTATATTAGTATGTAAACGACTATAAATTAAATAAAGTAAGGAAAATTTATATATGCAATTTTTAGTAGAATGTAAATAAACCTGAATTATACAAGTTTTTTTTTTGTTTTTGTTTTTTGATTTATGAACTATACAAGTTTTTGTATTTAGTTTTTAAATAGTAACATATAATTATTACTAAAACATTTATCAACAAACTGATAAAACCGATTTGAAAAAAAAAAATGATGTCATAATTGTAAATTGATTCATAAATGAAAACGATAAAATATTTCCAAACTGTGTATGAATATTTAAGAAGAATGTTTTTAATTGATGTGAGGTGAGGGAGGGCCCAGGCTCTCATTTTTGTCGATTCAACTCTCACCCACCTCTTTCAGGTTGTTCCCTTTAAAAATGTTCAAATTCAAAGTTACTTTTATAATTTTTACATGTTACTTCATTTTAAAATTTGAAAATAAAATGACACGTTACTTTATGAGTGATGCAGTTTGCATCACTTCCTTTATCATTACTTAGAGAGTAAGATTCGAATAGTAATCCTATTTATATATAGATTGTTTTTTAGACATCTTTTTATTTATATATAGATCTCTTTTCTCAATTTATCAAAATTAATTTCTTTTTTATTTATGTATGGATCTCTCTTCTTAATTTATCAGAGTTTATTTTAGACCATGTCTTAAAACATATATCCAAATATCCCGATTGTAATATAATATGTACTTGTAAAAAAAAAAAAAAATCAGATGAGACCCTCTTTTGTTAAATTACTTTGTTAATGGACCAAAATAAAGAAGTCTGGGCTGATCAGCCCAAACAGTATTTACTTATTAATTTTTGCTAGTTTACATTAATAAATATAAATTTCCAATAAATTAAAAAGAAAATAAATAATAATAATAATAATAAATAGATTTAGTTTAAGAATTTGACTTGTGCTGATAGATTTTCTAATGCCGGGCAGCCGTATCGAGTTCATTCCAGAATTCCAGTGTTAATATTTGACCAATTCAAACAAGTTCTGCCGTACCATCTTTTTGAAATGTGATTTGGAATTGGAAGCCCATAATTTTTTTATTTCTTCAATATATTTTACATTACTAAATGCATTTTTTAAATATTTTTTTATTATAAAACTGTACTTAGATTATTTTCATTTTCAGTCTGTTGGAAGAGTGCGAATTTCACAAAATTTCTAATCCATTGTATTTCAAAAAAAAAAAAAAAAAAAGAGAACAATTCTGATCCTATGTATCTAGATTGCACATAATACATAGTATTTAGATTCCTTTTGTTGTAGAAGTAAATTGCTACTATATGTATAGTATGTAATCTTGATAGATCCTTGATTATTGGTGCCAATAAATTATGATAATTTTGTAATATTAAAAAAAAATTGATATACTATGCGGCTTGTATATCAATCTAACAAAATATTATAATATTCAAAGTTTAAGTTTGGTATATTGAAGACTCAATAATAAAAGCATATGTTTGTAGAGTATTATGGGAAATCACATTACAAATGATATAATAAGTGATTTAACTAAATTTTAATAAGAGTGCACATGAAATATTATTAATAGGTCAAATTATATTAGCTTAAAATTTCAATGTAAAGAAGAATATCAGTAATAATCTTTGATGCTTTCCGTACTTTCAAACTATTGAAATTGAAATTGAATTCAACTCATGTTTTGATGTGAGAGGAAAAAATAAAAGGGGGTTTGATCATTACTAATATAATTTTTACAATCAATCTAATAATTATAATTGATGAGTAAAATTATTTTATATATTTTAAAGAGTCATTGACATTCGGTAAATTTTTAAAATAAATAGATAAGAGTAATTTACTTTTTATGTTTTTTCCTCTCCCACTTTTAAATACAATATTCTTTATTCATTTGAATTTAACTACTCTACTCATTGGATAATCTTACCTATCAGTTATAACTATTTGATTGAATAAAATATATATATATAGATAATCTTTCTATAAATTTAGACTAATTACTTTCCTGAAACTGAAACCCATATTTACTTCTTGAACTAGTTACACGATCACCAAAACTCATAATCTGAAACGAAAACATTGTGATAAGCGTTGCCATGTGTACTGTTACAATACTTTTGAATTATCTATCTCATATTGCAGGGGCATGAATCATGATTGGCCTCATGGTTTTAAAAGACTACTGCATCATTCTTATCTTCAATGGAAGGCAAAAATTATGTGCTAGATTGGCTCCACTATCAAAAAATGTCTGAAATTCAGGTGGGCAACAAGCATATACTAATCCTGCTTTTGAAAAAGCATCTCTACAGATGCCAAATCACAACCAGATGGCATTCTAGTACACAAAATTTAATTTTTGCAGCAGTCAAAACAAGGACAACTTTTAGTGCCACTAAAAAAAGACGAGAAAAGTATATATATAGAGACAGCAGATGCATGGAACATGATGAGAGCCAAGGGGCACCTATGATTTTACACCTTCAAAAATATTAATTCCTTTCACACTTGCTTTTCCATCATGATCAAGTGGCCCTTCAAGACGGTGTTTGTTTTCTTGAAAATATGTTTACGTCAATCACCTCTTGTGATCCATATGTAAAATCGCTTTTCGAGAAAATGCTTATCAAACTTCTCTTCAAAGAAGCATCATATATTTTATATATCGTAATGAGAATTAAAAACGTATATGTATATTGTCCATTTCAATTAAACATCATAATATAACTAGTCTAAAATTTTCAAATTCACCTTCTAGATCTTGTTTTAAATAGCCTAGAAATATATATTCAGAAACGTCTCTAATTGTTATCATCAACTACTACCACAAGAAATCAACCTATTAAATCCATATATGTATGATATAAAATAATTAATTCAAAAATTTAAATTAATAGAAAATTATCAAATTATATTATTAAAGACTTAGGTTAATAAGATTCATAATATATTAATACATTTTTTCACGTACAACGTGTAGATATACTATAAACCTCAAACACATGTTACACACCTTTACCGTGTAACATATGTCATATGATGAACAAAAATTTCAAACAAAATGATAAAAAGATATTTGAACCCGAGACCTTTTGACCTTTATACATAGTTAATAACTTGTTAACCAAAAAACTTAAATTAATAAAATATGGTTTATTTATAGTATTCAAGAATACAGGTTAAGATAATTGATGATAATAATATGTTTGTCACCTTGTCACTAAATTTAAACGATCAACTAATGGTAAGATATTACGTGCCTATTTTCAAAATCTTGAGTATACAATTCTGAATTCACTTAAATTTGAACGAGATTTCTGGAACACATCCTGATAAAAAAAAAACTTCTAGAATATTGAATGCTAAAATTATGTGGAAGGCAGTGTGCCTGGTAGTGGATTCCTTCCATGGAATTCTAAAGAGACAAGCTACTGAAGATTCTCATCAAAAGGAAAACTATGAGCACTTGCATGCATACCACCAAATCATCTGTATTTTCTAGAGAAAAGTATTTCAACGGTTTTTCAAATGGCATCAAATAATGCATGGCCTAATCTAGCAATTTGCTTGCCACAAAGCTTGTCACCAATTACCAAAAAACCTAAAAAGTAAAATATTCCTTTTCACTTTACAGCCCTCCAAATATTCCAAAAGAATTTGTCCACCACAGCTTCTTTTTTCAATTTTCTAAGAAGGATTTTTTTTTCCCTGTTTCACACTATAAAGAAAGCACCAGGACACCAAAAATCTCTCCCAGGGAGAGTCCTGAAGAGTTTTCAGGATTTGGATTTTTTGGTCTGAAATGACTAGCAGTTGCATGAAGATTGAAGTCCATCATGCAGAAGACCAAACGAATCCTCAGAAATGGTGTGTTTCGTTAGCGGAAGATGTGTTCAAGAAGTTCCTCTCCCAGGGTAATCCAACAGTGCACAAGGTGTTTGGTGATGGCTCTCTGTTCAGTCCATTGTTGTTCGGAAATTTCTTCGATCCTTCTGATGCGTTTCCTCTCTGGGAATTTGAGTCAGATATCTTGCTGTCTCATCTCCGGAGCACCGGCCAGACCACCGTTGATTGGCATCAGACAGACCAGGGTTATGTGCTCAAAGCAGAACTACCAGGTGAGTGCCCAAGACCAAACTACTGCTTTTTTCCAACTGAAGGGCCTGTTTGATATGAAATTTAGATACAATAACAAGATGTACAGAAAATCTCAAAATCATAAGTCTATTAGAAACTTACAAGTTAGGTGGCATAGTAGTTAGTCATATCTACCTTCTTCTGCCTCTTTAGGTTACAGGTTAAAGTGTCAATAAGTTTCACTCTTTGTGTTAAAGGTGTAGGTAACCCCCTTCCAATATTTGAGAATAGTCATCCGATCTGTGCTACTAGAGTTTTATTTGGATTGGTTTCGACAGTCCTTTAACTCTAATAAGGTGTCAGAGAAAAAAAATATATTAAAAGTATTTAGAAATAATATTTAGATTCAATTTTAAAAATGTATTTAAAATTTATTTGGGTTTAATTTTTTTCTATGGGATTGTATTTTTTGTTAAGTCCAAAAACTTTATATCAACTTCCGGAAAACTGTTTTCTATATCCCAAAGCAATATGCCTGATAGAATTTGCCAGCGGGTCATATGGGGGTCAAAAATATCTCTTCTGCCTGTACCCCCAAGACACTCTTGTTCCGATCTCCACGCCATAATCCTTGTTATAGTTGTCCCTATGCCAGGGAAATCTAATCAGTTAGAGTTGTCTCCATGCCGTGCCATTTGACTTAAACACTCTGAGGTACTTTTGGTTGTAGAATTGATGGTCTAAATGGACAATAACAAATAATCACATCAAAGTATAATTTTTATTCATATAATTCACAAAGTGAAAAAATTATATATAATTTTTGTGTCTCTTATCATCATCCATCACCACAAGATTGAAAGCACCGTGCTAGATAAGAGTTTCAACTATTTAAAAAAGAAAAAATCGGAGATCAAACGTTAAAAAATGTATTAATTTATAATTTACAAGGCTAAAAGAGAATTTCGACTCGAGGAACCACTCGACTCTAAGTGGGGTGGTGCCACTCGTCTTGTTTCCCTACAGAACAAAGGGGCAAGTTCGAATCTGGATCCCATCTTTATCTAGATAATCATCTTCCCTTGTTATCGGAGTCATACATTTAGAGTCATAGTTGGGTTGGTCTCAACAGTAGTATTAAGGTTTTAATATGTATATATATATATATAAAGAAAAAATAAAAGAAAAAGGAAACTTGGGAACCATTTTTGTTCCACTCCCATTAAGAATTTGGGGTTGACACGCACCGTCTCTCCATTCCTAAAAAGGGACACTCCCATCAATCCATCCAAACAAGTGGATCCCATTAATTTTTTTTTTTTTTTTAACTTCCCAAGGAATCATGAGTATGCAATTTTTTTAAAAAAAAAATCCAAAAAAAACCCTCATTATCCATTTTTTTTTTTATATAATTTCAATTTTATTTAAAATATTATCTGACTTTAAAATAAACCCCCAAAATACCTTCTAGAGACATATAAAAGGACAATAATACCTCTGATGGTAACAGATTCCCTAAGGTGAATATAGTTAACCGTTTGACTCCAAGAGTAAAAATGATAATGCGAAGAAAATTAATTAAAATATGAAAAATCAAAATAAATCATATTAAAAATGAATATATAAAAAATAAAGATATTTTTATATAAAAATTAAAAAAATCAAAAAATTTGAATTAAAATAATAATAATAATAATAATAATAATAATAATAATAATAACTTTTTAGTCACTCAAGTCTTTCTCTTCTCTCCATGGCAGCTAACTGCTCTCTGTCCCCTCTATAGTGGTTGATTCATCTCCTTTCTACCTCTATCTCTAGCCGATGAGTGCTAAGTTTAGTGTTGTCACTTACCCCTCTCTCTTTCTATTGCTCGCTCTCTCTCTCTTTCCTCTATGGCAAACGACTGCTCTCTCTCTCTCCCCCTTCTACAACTACCGATTCATCTTTAGTAACTGTTGGGTTCAGAATGGTGGTGGTCTCTACCATGGAGACCATTTGAGTCTCCACAATGGAGACCACTAGAGACAGTGGTTTTTTTTTTTTTTTTATCAGATTGAGTTTTTGTTTTATGATGTTTGTTGATAATTGTGTGAGATTGATGCTTGATGATTATGGGAGACTGATGATTAGAAGAAATGTGAGAGTTTGAAAATGATGATAATGGAGTTCATAGCTATAGATTGGATGGACTATGGAGATCCAATAGGGATCTCTAATTTTTTTTTTTTTGTAATTTTATTTATTTAGTGTGCTTTTATTTTTGATAATATCGTATCTAGGAGCAAGTATGTCTTTTTATGCTATGCACATGTCAAATCCATTTTTCTATTAAAAAAGTGATGGAATGAGATATTTCAGATAAAAACGAAATCACATAAGGGAAAATGAATAATCTGGTTGGCAAAAGGCATACGGTTTTTTGGGATTTTCCCTTTAAAAAATTTATCCAAATTTGAATAATAATTATATGATTTCGTAATTAAAAAGATCAAGAACTAACTATAAATTAAAAAGATCAAAGTTTTCCATTGTTATGAGATTTTTGTACCATTGCAATTAAATCAAGAGTTGGGGAAGGGGTACAATTCACACTCATGATATCTAGGATGTAAATGTGAAGGGTTTATCATTTTGGAATAACAAATTATAGGATATTCCTAATCGAATAACAATCATATGATATTGGAATTAAGAAGATCAAAGTATTAACTGTAAATTAGTCTCTAAAGTTTTGGTTGCTAAAGCAGGAGCTGGGAAGAATCAAGTACAAGTCCTTGTAGAGGACGGCAAGATTGTGGAAATCAGTGGGCAATGGAAGCAGATAAAAGAGTCAACAAACAGGGACTGGAAAAGTGGCCATTGGTGGGAATTCGGGTACGTCCGGAGGCTTGAGCTGCCAAAAGATGCAGATTGGAGAAAAATGGAGGTGTTTTTGAGCAATGACATACTTCTAGAGATGAGAATTCCCAAGAACACTTCAATCTCTGATGTGTCTCAGGGAAATGGTGTAGCAGCCTAAATTTTCTGAATTGGTGTAAGCTAATGTGGGTGATACTTATACATATATACTGCTAATTGAGAAGATTAATTCCAATCTCTGAAATCTTGTATGTGATTAGAGAACATATAGCATTAACATATATAGTCATACCATAACTTCTATAATCATGAACATATACACTAGACAGGTTCAATGACAAATATGAAGGGATTTTAATGGTAGGATTAACAATTTATTTTCGAAAATATATAAATTAAACCATTTTAGAAGTATCCATTCTATTGACTCTTGTGAATAATTTTATAAAAGTTATATGACCTAAACATTATTTGCTCAAGCTACTACAAAGTAATCAAATTAAAACAAGATGAAAATCGTTTTGTAGGTTTAAGACATTAAGTTCTAACAAATGCTAGAAGATATGAATACCCCCTTCATGTGTGAACTCTTATTACTACTTAAGGAGCAGTAATAGCCATTGATGACAGACGAACTATATACATTTTGTACTTAAAACAAAAATATTATAAAGTTATGCTGCATCCCTTTCAATTGGTTTATAGTATAGTAACAATAATAATATTGAGTTATGATTAAAACCACTAAAATAAAGTAAATTAATAGTGAATGTACATGTCCCTTCCATACCCATCTGGGATATTTTAGGTTTGATTCCACTTGTCAAAGCTTGCGAAATTAACATAGAAATAGAAATTATGTGAATCTACTTTAGTCATGCTAAGAAAAATTAGAAATCTTTTTTAAAGTGGTCAATGGAAGTTAGAGAGATAAAAGACAATGTTTGATTTCTAGCGTATAACATGAATGTATGAATAATTGTTTTTGTAAGTAGAACTTGAACTATTAAAGCTAAAAGTTTTTCCTTAAACTACCCCTCACTCAACTTTTTATTTTGAAATTTGACACCAATTGCATTAAAGATTTGTTAGACTTAGAAAGCTAAATCAACACAGTCTGAAATATTACTCTCACTACAAACAAAACACTTCCCACACTTTACGATTTAATTAATAGAGGTATGATTCAAACCCTCATCATAAATATGAATAAAAAATGTTAAACTAGTTTGTTAAGACTAGATATATAGTAACAATCACTCTATTGGTGTTGATGAATTAAACTTCAGCAAAGCTCATAAGAATGTAGGTGCCATAATTTTACTAACATGTACCATGGAGAAATCTGATTCTGATCTACAAAACTACAGTTGAGACCTAGAATTAATTTAACTATATAAATAAAAGATGAAATAAGTGCATCAACATGGGGATGTAGCTCAGATGGTAGAGCGCTCGCTTAGCATGCGAGAGGTACGGGGATCGATACCCCGCATCTCCACTTTTCTTCCCCCATTTTTGTGGATATCGATTCTCATGGGCTGTGTAACAACAAGGCCCATTTGTCCTAAAGAGGCCCATCAAAAACTTTGAAGAATCCAGGTTTACAACAAAACCAACATATGTGGACCGGTAATAAAATCAATATTTGTACATAAATTTTTATAACAAGGCCCATTGGTCCTAAAGAGGCCCGTCATGAGGTTTCGGGTACTCAAATCCCGACCCAATTTAGGGGTTTTTGAGAGATTGTGGATGGGGTGTGATGGAAATTCATCCCCAAACGTAGATGTGAATAGAGAAAGTCATCACCACCCTCATTTTACTGGTCATTTTTAAAAAAATTATTTACATTTTAAATAATTTAATTGATCTCTTTAATACTTCTATGTATATTTTTTTAATCACTCAAATAAATAAATAAATATATATATATATATACATATACACATATATTGAGGTCAAAAAGTCTCTGACCGCCTTATTTTCCTAATCCAACTTTATTCACATCGTGCATGTGGAGGATTAGGGGCAGATAGATGGGAATCTATCCTAGACACCCCTTATTTTTAAAGTGAATAATTAATATCATTAATTTAGTTAATTGTATTGTAACTAGTTTATAAATTAATATTAAGTTTGCATAAGTTTAGTGTAAAATTTCACAAACAGGTGTCAGCTCAACTTTACAAATGATCTTACAACTTAAACAAATCAGAAAGTTTCCACTGTAACTCCACATAATTAATAATCAATATCATAAATTTTTATTTTAATTTCATGGATTTAACATAGATTCCGCTCCCGAACATAACAAGACCTTAGAAAATTCACCAAATTTAGAACAGCCAAACATTGCAGCACAACCAGTAGAAGGATAACCCCACAAACTTCACAATCAATATCACAAATAAACTCAATTTTCTTTGTTATCCCAACATCACTACCAATCCTTAGCAAAACCTTAGAAACTCAACAAAAGCTACATCAAACCAACATAGTAGTTAGTGCAAATGTGCAACCCATAAATCCAACGTCACGTGGCAGTAGAATTGTACTACCAAAACAACACAGCTACAAAATGTGAATCTAGCATTAGATTATCAAACAACAATATTCCTCCAGTCCTTGCACATGTACCTATCTTAGCAGTACCAGCAGCGGCAGCAGGAGGCCCCCCACCCACTTCCTCCAAATCATGGGGCTCTCCAAGGTCTTGGAGACTTGAGACTTCTAGTAGATTGTGTCACTAGTCAATTCACACTGCCCTCCTCAACCGGCCATGCTCCAAGAATGTGCCATGTGCTTGCTGCGTCCTTACCAACACTCATTTAATTAATCATTCAATTAATTGATTACTTTATTTGATTAAAGTTTCTATACTAATAAGACAAGATTGGGATGTGTGATTTTATATTATAAATAATCTCATCTTATTAACCCAAGGTGTGACACCCACTGTGCTACGGATTCAACATCCAGTGGCTTTTCTAGACTGCTTATATCATTCACATTTGCTTGTAGTTTATTAACTACATGCCCAATAGAATAGTGGGTGGATTGATTAATTAATTTATTATTCATTGGTTAAGCCAAAGCATATAAGAGAGACTATTATCAATCTTTTTTTATTGTGACATTTAGAAAAAAAAAATTAGGGCCATTGATTTTTTGTTATGTCATAGAAGTAAACGTTTATTATTATAGTCCCTATTAAAAGAAATGATTTAATTATAATATTTAAGATTTTAAGATTATAATATATTAATATGAATGATGGTTGCATTAGATGTAACTTGTTCGTATCATTTTTGAGGTTAATAAATACTTTATAAGAAGGTCTTCGGTATTTAGTATATTTATGTTTGAACCCAATTAAAAGCTATCATCCATTGCTTAACAAAGAGGCAAATCTAACTAATTAATGTAAAATTGTCAACATGCAACAACCCATATATCTACAACTATCAAAATCAACAATTTTTTTTAATATGGGATATGATTACTCTGTGATATATCATCAATAACACACACCCACAGGTTAATTATTATGGTGAATTACCAATTATATAGAAAAAGGCAAGCCATGAACATCACCAGCTTTGGGAAGAAAGATGTCTGGTCTTTTTTCCATTAGGTAAAGCAGAATAGCAGACGAAATCTGCATTTATAAGCTGGAAAGTGACCATTCATCAGTCACTATCTACTCTTCTTTTTAGTTCGAGGAGTGTTAGTGCAACAAGTTTAGCATATAAAACACTATTAGAGAGTGAGAATAGAAAAAAAAAAAAAGTCCATCTCTTTTTGAGTAACTAAAGAAATTTCCTAAGTGATATTATCAATAGATCTCATATATGTACAACCATATTTACATCGATATGTCAGATTTTAGTTGGGCATTTATTATAAGAAACTTTTATAGGACAACTTGATTTCCAAATTGTAATTACAATGTTTATATAATTAAATTTTACTAAAAACAATTACTTGTCCTGACTGCAGAAGTGATAGAATTTGATTCTCTTTCATTTATAATCCTTAATAGCCGTATCCGAAAATTTGGATTTTCCGTTTCTCTTTTTTTTCATTCTTGATGATTGTGGCACAGGCTAAATGGGATAAAACAATGAGCATGATATGGGCATAAAAAGCCAAATTAAGATGGGTATATGAGGCTAAAGAAGAAGCCTCCAAAAAGGAAATAATAGGAAAATGACCACATGAATGAAGCTGGGTACCAAAACCCCAAATGGATATGCCAACAACTTGCACCACCATGTGAGATGCCTACTTTAACTCTTTCTACATGTAATTGTTGGATTCATTCCTCAACAAAGAGTGAAGAAAAAGTTTTGTAACAAAAGTAAAGGTGAAAGACAGAAAATTCTTGGCACCCATTTGACGCAAGAGCTAAAAAAAAAAAAATTAAAAGTAAAGAAAGTACCTTATCTAATTATTTTCTATACTAGGCTCTGTTTGGTACACGCACAACAAGTACAAAAGGAGTATTAGTCCTTAATTATATATTAATTTTTAGGTGAGATTTTTTTTTGGTTTAATGGGCAATTTTTAAGCTAAGTAAAGGTCATGATACTTGAGTGTTTTTAGAGACTAACAAGCCCAAGTCTTACAGGTTTGTTATTACCTAACAACATGTTACCTAAAAAGGATTTTGATTTGTAAGATTGTGGTATTTTTTAAGCTAGGAGTTATTACCAAAATAAATGTTGATTTGCTATATAAGTTTGGTTCTAACGAGGAAACAATTGGTGATACAGTGTAGGTGTTATAGATTTACAATGATTTTGTTTTCAACAAAAGAAAAAAGGACTTTTGACTTTTTAAACATCAATTTCTTAGGATTTGCACAGTAACCATCTCATAATCTTGTTTTATAGTAATTATCTCCTAATCTAGTTTCCATGTAAGAGAAAGTTGGTTTTGTAAAATTATAAAAGATGATCTAGACATGTAAATTATAATTGATTAAGAATATATTATATCAGTTTACAATTTATATGATTATCAAATATGATTTGATGGTAGAGAGCGTTTATTTATTTTAACTCTGAATTGCTATATAGTATGTGGTATCTAGAAAAAAAATTTTGTCTACATGAAATCACAACTTGATATAACATTATTTAAAAAATAAATTGAATAATTTAGTGTTTATTCAAAAAAAAAATTGAGTCAAACACTTAAATAATAATTATTTTGAAAAATTCTATAGAAATAATTCGTAACTTGCTTTGAATAAGTAATGGTGATATGAGTTATGCATCATAGATTTTTGTGTTTTTTAGCTCTAGTTGTGTATCATAGATTTTCAACTATATTTATGAAAAATTTCATGTATTGATATTTATTTATTTATAGATTTGACCTGTGGCTATGACCTATGATACATCATTTTCACATGACTACCATAAACATCAACTCATCTTCTTTTAATTATTAATTTAAGAGATCAATTCATTTTAAATTTGGTGCTTGTGGCTAACCAAATAACATTTATAATGGAGAAAATAATTAATAAAGCCATAAAGGTTGTTACTTTCTAGTAGTTGAAGTTTAGTTTGTGGGTTGATACGGTTTGGAAGCCGGCCGGCCTCTACCAAATCTCCTTTCAAATACTCCAAAACATGTTATCCAAACTCTAGTCTTAATTAATTAAAAAATCAATTACTAATTTTGTTCAAATACTATTTGATTTCCCCTTTCAAAAGTCTTCATGCTTATTTTTTGTTTTGATATTTAAGATTAAATATTATATACATAATATATACATTAACTATATTACCGAAAAAAAACGAATTTATGTAATTATTATTTCTATCTAGGTTAAGCTAATATAATAATTTGTTACTGATTAAATTAAGAAGTATAAATGTCGTTTTTCAGATATAATAAAAAATAATATAGTAGTTATTTTCAAACATTTAAAATTTTAACACACACCCTTACAGATTACAAAACTCATTTTTTTTAGAAAATTTGTTTACTTAATTTATCCTTAGTATAGGTGTATATTTGTCATTGTCATGATAATAGCCAATTGACATCTTTACCCCCAGAACTCACAAACCACGACAAACAAAACATAACACGTGTCCTACTTAATCAAGCAATTTCAGATAACACAAGGCCAAAACCGACATTTAAAATCCTTTAACCGTCATTTTATATAGAGTAGCGCCAGATCCCATTTCAAAAAAACAAATTCAAAACTTTATTCCAAAAAAAACAAATTTCAAAACCCAACGGTAAGAAATTAATAATCCAACTAAAATGACCAAACTACCCCACTCACCATAATGATCATGACACTACAGTGTATAATCATTCCACAAACTTTTGCTGTAAATAATTAAATAAAACAGAAAACAAAACAATTTTTAAAAACAAAAACAATAATAAAAATAAAAAAAAAAAGAAATGATTTTTATTTATTTATTTAACATTTTAATGTTTTTTCACAGTCTATGTCTGAGTAGTAGCAGCAGGCGGTGACAGAGAGAGGTTCTTTCATTGAATCAACCATCCAAATCTGTTCCTGACCGTAAAAGCAACGGCTGTGATCACCGCTTGGGGTTAGCTTTGGACGCAATCCATGGTCCTACTTCTTTGAACCAAACCTCTCCCTCTCTCTCTCTGTCTCATCATATTAAGTGAAAATGGGTTCTTCTTCTAAAAACCAGAACAAGCCTCCACTGCTCCTCAGCAGCGCTGCAACAAAAGAAAGTCCTTTCTCAAATGTAAGACCTGGGTTTGCTTTCTTTTCCTCTTCTTTTAAATGGGTTGTCTTTGTTTTTCTTGTTTATGGTTAAAGTTCGGATTTTTATTGAGGGTTTTTTTTTTTGGGTGATTTTTTGATAATGCGATTGTTTTGTGCTTGTAAGATTAATGGGGTGCCTTTGTTTTCACGTTTTGGTGTTGTTTTATGGTCAAGACTTGATTTTTATGTGTATGTTTGTGGTGGATTTTTGGAATAGAAGAAGTGTTGTGGTGATGAGGTGAGTTGGGATAGAGAAGACAAGTTTGGAGTAGAGAAAATGGTTGGAACAGCAACTAATGGCAGGATCCGCCAAGCATTTTCAATTGTTAATGGAGTCCAAGATCTTGGACTCACTAGCAACCCAGCTAGTAATGCTGGTTCTGAATGTGGTACTATTGAATTTACAAGGGAGGATGTTGAGGCTTTGTTGAATGAGAAAATGAAGTATAAGAATAAGTATAATTACAAGGTGAGTTGATTTCTTTATTCATTTATTTTTTGAGTTTTGGGAGTGTGTTGGTGGTTTTGTTGTTAATTGGTTTTGATTTGCTTGATTTGGGATGTTTTAGGAGAGATGTGAGAATATGATGGACTATATAAAGCGGCTTAGGCTTTGTATTAGATGGCTTCAAGAGCTAGAGGGAGACTATGCTTTCGAGCATGAGAAGTTGAGGAATGCATTGGAATTGACCGAACAAAGATGCGCTGAGATGGGTATGGTTGGTTTATTTATTGTTCATTGTGTTCTTATTTTATACTGTTTATTGATTCGAATTGATGTGCTTGAATGTAGAGCTGAATTTGCAAAACAAGGAAGAGGAGTTGAATTTGATAATTTTGGAGTTGAGGAAGAGTTTTGCTTCATTACAAGAGAAGCTGGCGAAAGAAGAATCAGAGAAATTGGTAAGAGGGCGATAGCTGAATCTGATATTGTCTAAAAGTTTTGTTTTGTTTGACTTACGTTTAGAAAGTAATTAGTGCTTTTTGTGTCAATGAATAGGCTGCAGTGGACTCTCTTGCAAGAGAGAAAGAGGCTAGAGTTAATATTGAGAGATCGCATGCATCTCTGTCAGAAGACCTTGGGAAAGCTCAAGAGGAGCTCCAAAGTGCTAATCAAAGGGTAATGAAATGATTGTAATATAAATTTCTTGTTTGTTTCCTGTTCATATTCTCTTTCATAGAGTATTCTGGTTTATGTGTTGACACGAGGTTGTTGTGTTTTGCAGATATTGTCTATTAATGATATGTACAAGCTCTTACAGGATTACAACTCGAGCTTACAGACTTACAACACTAAGCTTCAGAAAGACATTGATACAGCTCATGAAAATATTAAGCGTGGAGAGAAAGAGAAAGTTGCTATAGTGGAGAACCTCAGCACTTTAAGGGGTCAATATAAATCATTGCAAGAGCAACTTTCTTCATGTAGAGTGAGTTTCTATTCCTAGATGAACCATATCTTCTCTTGCTTTTAAACACAACGTACTAAGGAACTGATTATGACGTACAGAGGAATGGTTATAGTTCATCAATTTGGAACGTCACTATTTTATTACCTGAATGGGAAAAAAAACTTCAGAATTAGTTATTTATAATGGATTACTACTGACATGGTTGTTGTTATTTTTTTGTTTGGTCTGGATTATGTAGTTGACATTCTCATAATTTGCCTTCTGTCACACTTAGAGAATATGATTATTAGTTAAAATTGTATAATATGATTATTAGTTAAAATTGTAACTTAACTATAGTGAGTTCTGTTTGTCATTACAATTTGGAGCAAGTGCCATTGCATTTATGCAACTAGTGGTTCCTTTGTTACTTATATCGGATTTGTGATATATTTCAAAAACTTTAGGCTTCTCAAGATGAGGTGATGAAACAAAAAGATGCACTGGTGCATGAAGTTGCATGTCTTAGGGTGGAGCTGCAACAGGTCAGAGATGATCGTGATCGCCAGCTATCACAAGTACAGGCTCTGACTTCTGAAGTAGTTAAGTATAAAGAGTTAGCGACAAGCTCAGAAGAACTAGAGGTCCGTTAGAAATTTTTTTTTAATTTGCTCTCCCACTCTGTGATAATACCCTGTGTATTTCTCTCTATATTTCTGAGAAGTTGGATTGCTTTTACAGGCCAAATGTTTATCACAAAGTAACCAGATAAGGACAATGTCAAATCAACTAGAAGCAGCAGAGAAGAAATTGCAGGTTTCACAATCAAGTTTTAATAAAATACTTCTATCCGATGCTTCACTACACCATTCTATTGTTTTAATATGTTTTTACCAATACATTTATCCACCTTTTAGATGTCTGATTTATCTGCATTGGAGAAGAGAACTGAATTTGAAGAGCAAAAGAAGCTCATTAGTGAATTACAAGATCGCTTAGAAGATGCAGAATTTAAACTTATTGAAGGGGAGAAACTACGTAAAAAGTTACATAATACCATCCTGGTAATGCTCTTTTACTGTACTTATGGCTGGCAATTCGAGACATAGTTACTTAAAAGAATTTCCTTATTTTACAGGAACTTAAAGGGAACATTCGCGTATTCTGTAGAGTGCGTCCTTTGTTACCTGACGATAATTCCAGTGCTGAAGGAAAAATTCTATCATATCCTACATCAATGGAGGCTCTTGGGCGGGCTGTTGATATAATTCAAAATGGTAATTCTTTGAGAATAATTATACTGCTACATTTTTCCTATTATCATTCAAATTGAGTTCTCAAGATTGAAAACTTACCTCATGATTATATCGCTATTAGGGCAAAAACATTCTTTCACATTTGATAGAGTTTTTATGCCTGATGCACCTCAAGAGGATGTGTTTGTGGAAATTTCTCAACTTGTTCAAAGTGCTCTTGATGGTTATAAGGTGATTTATCTAGCTTCAAGCTGTGTTTCTTACATTTTAATCTACCTATATCTGTTCATGCAATGCAATTTCTAAGTTAGTATATTTGTAGGTTGCATTAGTTATCAGGTTCTTCCCGGAGTAGTTGAATATCCCTTAGTAGGAATGGTTGAGCACTTCTCTTGATCCTAAGAGATTCAAGGGTTCAAGTTTTACCCTTGTCCTTTAAACCATAAGGTGTGGATAGTTTTCTATGAATTTAAATCACCCCTCTCCCACCTTAAAAAGAAAAAAAAGGGTTCTTCCCAGCGTTGTTTCTTGCAACCTGTTGGCAGAACTCTGAAGAATCTTTTGAATTGGTGGTTTGTTTGATTCCCTTTATTCAATTTATGTTGGAGTTGGCACCATAATGGAATCTTTGTGATTAATTAATGCAGTTATGATGAGCAGGAAGTTTGAAACGTATGCATTGCATGAGTCTTCTTTCTTAGTCTTGTTTATTTTGGATATGCCTAGCATGACAAATGCTTGAAGAGAAGATAGTCCTTTCTTTTTTCAGGTGTGCATTTTTGCCTATGCTTGAAGAGATGATAGTTCTCTCTTTTTTCAGGTGTGCATTTTTGCCTATGGTCAAACAGGTTCGGGTAAAACCTACACCATGATGGGCAAACCTGGACAACCAGACCAGAAAGGCTTAATACCGCGTTCTCTAGAGCAGATATTTCAAACTAGGCAAGCTCTTCAATCTCAAGGCTGGAAATATGAAATGCAGGTAATCACTACTTTCAGTTGTTGATAGTATTTGCTCTTTGTTTAAATGCTAGGACTAACATTTTCTTCTTACCTTTTTAAAAATGATTCTAGGTGTCCATGTTAGAAATATACAATGAAACAATCCGTGATTTATTAGCAACAAATCGAGATTCATCACTAATGGAAAATGGCTCTGCTTCAAAACAATATGCAATAAAACATGATGCAAATGGAAACACACATGTCTCAGACCTTATTGTGGTGGATGTCTGCAGTACTAAGGAGGTCTCATATCTTTTAGATCGGGCTGCACGTAGCAGGTAATTATAAGAATATGCATGCTTTATCAGGGATGCCTACAATTTAAGAAATTTCTAGAAGCATACTAGGACAGCGGTTTTTATCCATATTTTTTGGATTTTACATTAATTTCCTTATTTTGTATATTCTGGTTGGTTATAGTTTGCGTAATGCTTAAATTTGTTATTAACACTACACTCAAAAATTTAAGTTCTAGGAATGAGTCTAACAATAGTATTAAGTACTTTAACCTACCTCGTCATGTCTGATATAAACAAGCTTGCCACGTAGCTAAAGTCTAGCACAAACACAATAAATTCAAATATAATCATATGAAATGACTCAAATCCATGCACTCCTAGTAAGAAGAGCCAGGAAGGAGCCCAACAAAATAGAATTTGAACACTTAACATAATTTTCTTGATGGAACTGATGCTTCCAGATTTTATGAAACTTTTGGCATTGAAGATTCTTTGTTGAAAGAGAAATAGTTTTAGAATTTTTGTATTGACAAATATAGATGTTGTGGCATATGAGGTTTTTAACTTATTTGCTGCAAGTCAAGTAATTTGCATTTATAAATTGTGTTTGTTTTATTAGGTCTGTGGGCAAGACGCAGATGAACGAGCAATCCTCAAGAAGTCATTTTGTTTTCACAATGCGGATATCTGGTGTTAATGAGGTATAATACCCATTAATATGTCTTTGTGCTCTTGTGCTTTCTCTCCTTTTGTCTGATGCACTACAAATCATAACTTTACCATGTCTTCCTAATAAGCCGTTTATTCCTTCTCTAGAGCACTGAACAACAAGTACAAGGTGTATTGAATCTAATTGATCTTGCTGGGAGCGAGCGTCTTTCTAAGAGTGGATCAACTGGGGACCGATTGAAAGAAACTCAAGTATTTATCACATATTACTCTAAATTCAAATTTGTTTCAAATTTTATTTCCTTCATGTGTTTTAGGTAGCTAATATTCTTTGTCTTTCAATTGTGATTAGGCCATCAATAAGAGCTTGTCATCTCTAAGTGATGTTATATTTTCCTTGGCAAAGAAGGAAGACCATGTACCATTTAGAAACTCGAAGCTAACTTACCTTCTTCAGGTAATTGCTGCGTTATCACGGATGGCTTTGGCTTTCATATTCAGTTAACTAAGTCATTGCTTGTGATCTTACTGTTACTTTAAGCAATGACGCATGGGATATAGCAAGGAATTTATAGAGTATGCTTTGCTTTGCGTGAAACATCTTTCATTGTTTTTGTGATTCTACTATGTTGGTTAGTTGGATTTTTTTAGCAGTATAATGTGGGGAGTAGAAAAGAACAATGGTTACCCGTGTTACGTTTTCTTGGTTCTGTTTGATTCTTGCTCATTACGATGTTACTAATTTTCTCTGAACCCATTCATTGTTAACCAGCCTTGTCTAGGAGGTGACTCAAAGACATTGATGTTTGTAAATATCTCTCCTGAGCCTGCCTCAGTGGGTGAGTCGCTATGCTCACTCCGTTTTGCTGCCAGGGTGAATGCTTGTGAGATTGGAACTCCTCGGCGCTATACTAACTCACGGCCATCAGACTCGCGCTTGAGCTTTGGCTAATCTTTAATGATAACAACTATACAAGATTTGTTTTCTTTCCATTTGAGGCTATCTGTATCTATATCAGTAGGAACCGACAAATTGAGATATGAGAGTGAATTCTAACATGAACTGCATGTAATTTGTATAGTACAGAAATTATTGTCATTCTATCTCAAAAATTGATTTCCCTACCAAATTTGCTTTTTCTCTTGTTCTGGGATTGATTTCTAACATTCTGTTTGTAAACTTCGATGTGTCATCGTACAACCTCTATATTAAATTATTAAGTTATGTGATATCTTTTCATTTCTAAACTTAGACCTTTGAATTGAAAGTTGCATCTCACCGTATCTATTTTTTAGAATTACAACCAAGAGAACATGTATTTGAGAAGAAAAAATTGAACAAACAACCTGAGATATATATATAGGCAATATTAGATCAAAGGATTCTGCAGATTTAAGCCATCCTATCCATAACCTCTTGAAGAAGAACAGTTGTGTTTGCATAATGTGCTTCTGTCTGTTGCAGGTTCTTTATCCTTGAAGCTTCTTCAAGCTGCCATTGCATTCAAAGTTTTACTTTTACACAATCATGCATAGGTTGATTGAAGGGTTTGAAACCAGATTCTATTTTAGAAATCTGAACATGAATAAAAATGAGTTCTATATCGTTCTTAAAAAGTATTTTCAAAACTTTTTGGGAACAGTATTATAACTTACACTATCAGGTATATTTTTAAATTTAAATAAATTTACAAAAAATCATATGAACAGTCCCGCACCTTCTCAAAATTGTCAAACAATCTGTTGGCCAAATCATTGAGAGATTGCTTTTCATCACCGGCTGCAGCAGAGATGACTTTGTCAAAATCATAGTACATGAAAGTGCCCTTGAGTCTCAAATACTTCCTGACATAGTTAAGAGTGTCAGGTCCAATCAAGTCGGCCATCGCAAGAAGATCAAATGCATATCTCCTCAGCCTGCGAATGCTGCCTTCCACTCCAATATTTGCAATGTAAATTCCATTCCTCACAAATGAACGTGTGCCTGTTTTCTCATTAGCAATGTCTGCATGCAACCCCATCGAAGTCAGAAAGAGTGTTTTGATTAAAATCAGAAACAGCTTTTTGCGTATAAAAAAATATCATAAGTACTTTTGCATGGTCAATATGTTGTTACTTTTTTAAATAACAATATGTTGTTGCATGTTATCTCTATTTTGTAGTACTTGTCATGTGTTTGTATAGAAAACACTTTTCTGGACAAAAGAATTTCTCTAAAAAGTCTTTGTAAGTACTTTTATCAAAAGCATCTAACTCAGAAACACTTTCAACAAAAGCACTTTTTAATGCAGATTGCTTACTGTTGTAAACAGGGGGAACAGGCAAAGGGCCAGTGATCCAGTAACCATTGTCTTCAGCAAAAGAGACATCATTGCAAGTACTTCCAACGATAGCTATAGAGCCAAGGCTCAATGCTGCTCTTCTTGTGGTTTGCAATAGTGGCTGCTGCTGGTCTTGGAAATTGTCTTCTTTGTTGCTTGACAAACCAACTATTTTGGCTCTCTTTTGTGGCCTTTTCGAACCTAGGCAGCTTTGGGATGGCTGGTAAGGTGTCAGCAACACAATTTAAGTTGGTTAAATGGGCCATTAATAGAGAATAACTGTAAGTGGAAGTGGCAGTGGCAGTGTTGTGGTTCTGATAAGAGCTTCAAGTTTGGTTGGGTTTTGTTATATCCAATTGAAGAGGTGATGGCCACTACTGACCACCAGAAGTATATCCTTATTGAGGCTAGTCTGGTCATTTGGTCAGGTCATTTTTAGTTTATAAAACTTTCTCAAACTATACTTCTTTTGTATTCTTATACTCTTGTAAAAGATAGATAAACAATTACTTTAAACTATAAATTCAATTTTCCTATATAGCCACATTTACTAAATGAGAATGAAAATTAAATGGAATCAAGTTTCTTCATAAATGGAATGTAAAAGGAAATTTGGCACCAAATTCCAATTTAGGTGTGAGATTTACGTAATTTGATTCACAACCGTTTTTAATAAACAGGAATCACAATTAATGAATCAAGTGTCATTTCCCTCCAAAAGGCTCCCAATTTGTAAATGCGTGAATAAATCTATTGGAAATCAAATTATTTGGATTCCACAAAAAATTTTCGAGTACGGTAATCTCACATTAGGATTTTAACGAAGATAAAACGATTTGAAATTTCATATGTGTTTATTAATAAAAAGTTGTTAGAAATGAAAGAGAACTTAATTTTTGATTTGTGAATATTGTGTTTACTAAAATCTATTGGAAATCAAATTACATAGAGCCACATAAATTATAATTTAAATTCTTGTTGTAAAGAGAATTTATCCTTCCTCCCCCCACCCAAGAAATCAAGTTACTTCTCTTGATTTCCTTTATAATGAAAATTGATTCCTTTCTAATTTTAGAGGGGTGTATTCAATCCAAACTTTTAATGACTTTTATAAAATTTAAAAGTTTGGATGTATTCAATATAAACTTTTAAAGACTTTATAAAAGTTATATGGTATTCAATATAGACTTTTAATGATTTTTAAAAAGTCTACAAAAGTTATGAGTTATTTAATCAAGACTTTTGAAGAGTTTATAAAAGTTATGGGGTATTTAAAATGTTAATGATTTTTATTGAATTTTAAATTTTAATAATTTTGGAAGACTTTTATGTTAAATTTATAATAATCAAACTCTACAAATTCTCTTCCACTCCCTTCAAAAACTTTTATAGACTTTTATTATTGATTACAAAAAACAAATCTCTTCTCATCCAAAAAAAACAAAAACAAAAACAAAAACAAAAACAAAATAAAACAAAAAAAAAAAAACTTTATAATCTCTTTTATATTTAAATCTCTCCAAACTTAGTGATAGTCATAAAAATATTTTAGGTATTATTTTTTTTTTAAAAAAATACACACAAATATATATATATATATATCACTCCTATTTTTTTGTGAATTATAATAATCAATGTTTTTTTCCTACGTTCAAATTGTTAGCTTTTTAGTTTTTGAATCTTATTAGGCCATTTCTTTTTCAAAGGACATCAATTTATTATTTTGTAGAAGATTTCAAGTTTGAATCAAAGTTGAGGAGTTAGATGTCAACAAAATAAATTTAAGAAATGAAACATTTTATAGTTTATATTTATATATATAAAATACCCAAAAAAAAAAAGTCTAGATAAATATTGATTTAAATCATCTTATTATTCTTATGATAAATAGTGCAACTATTATTAACGATTGTGTTGTAAGCTAATATATTAACATTTCTTATGTACAAATAATGAAAATACAACTCACAAATGTATAGATAAACAATATCATTGCTTTAAAATCAATGAAATTAGTAAATGAAATCTTTGTTTTTTATACTAAAAAATAAGAGAAAAAACCTCTATTTCAAATAAAAAAGGAAAAAAAAAATTAATATTTGGAGATTTTTTAGCTAGTGGTTTATTTAAAAAAATTAAAATTTTAAATTTGATTGTTTAATTGTATCTATGTATGGGATATTATTTTTCAATTTTTATCGGGGAATTTCTTGAACTATTACTTTTAATTAGTTAATTTGATTAGTATAGTAATCAATTTTGATATTTGTAACATATCATAAAATTAACAAACTCGAATTTTGTAAACCATTAGTTTTGATAGTTGTTTTTCTCAAGTTTATTTACACTATATCAAAAGAAAATTTTTTTATTGAAATGAGAAATATAACTTAAAAAAAAATATAATTTGCAGCACGAGTTTGTCAAAGGAATATATTGTTATTTTAGAAGTAAATGAAAATCTATTAAAATTTTATTAATATCTATAAATCTTCATCATTTTCATCATTATTAGTTCATGAAATGACGATTTTAACTCATTTCTTGAGACTCAAGAACAATAAAGAAAATATGCTAATAAATGAAAGACTGTTATAGGTACTGATATGTGGAGAGATGTTGGGATTATTGATAAGACATTAGAGATTTTATTTTTCATAAAAGACATAAATAAATAATGAAACGCTTAAAATACTTGATATTTTGGTTATCAATTTATGTAATTGAAATGATTTTACTTTTATTTTATATACCATAATTTTTCATCATTATTGACATGATAATATAGTTTTATTAACTTAGAAAATATATATTATATTATAAGTTTGTGAAAAGTTCATTTATGAAAGTATGTAGAAGTCTATAAAAACTTGTGAAAGTTTATAAAAGTCTTTCATAATTTTTTTTTAAAAATTTATTAAAGTTAATGAAAGTATTTTTAAAAAAAAAGTTTATAAAAGTCTGTGAGAGTCTTTTATAAATTTGTAAAGTTATTAAAAGTCTAAGAAATTCTACAAAAGTCATTCAATAAAAATAGTCTATAAAAGTTTTTCAAAATTATGATTGAATACACCCCTTTTATTCTCAATTAGTAAATGTAATATATATACATATATATAAAAATATTTTATGATATTGTTTGTACTGAAAGTTATTCGAATCGAGGATGATGTTAGAATGAATAAACACTCTTTGCTATCAAACTATATTGAGCAATGAAAGATGCAATATATCTGTATGATGATAAAATTAATTCTTTTTATTGTTGTTCTTTAAACACTAAATAATTATAAATAAATCAAATTTATTAGCCATATATTTTAAAAAAGTAAGAACTTAATATTTTAAATGTTTATTAAAATTAAGACGTGCTAGGATCACTTTTTCTTCAGGCGAATAGACACTACAAGTACGTATATTTTTTTAAAAGTAGAAATTTAATATTTTAAATGTTTATTAAAATTAAGACGTGCTAGAATTAGTTAACTCTTTTTTTTTTTTTTAAATTTATAAGTATATATTACAAGTACGGATATTATATCCGAAACTTTTTTATATATATTCTAAAACATGGTCCAGGAACAAGCTTTAATAAGTTGGAAAGAGAGACTCACACATAAATGACAATGTGCCTTAAACAGAACCCACACATCAGTTGAATAAGTGCTTCAACTTTACACTCTAAGCACAGGCAACCACTCCCTAGTAAGCCAGTTAACTTTATTAAACAAACTATATTTTCTTAAATTCAACTCCAATCCAGCAAACAGGAAGGTGATGAGGATGAGATCCAATCATCGATGTATACCTAGTTACTTAACGAAACAAGGTCATGGGTAGGCAAGACTCAGGAGAGCAGCATCAATCATGCATGACATTGACTTGTGTGCCAATTGCCCAATACATAAATTGCCTTAATATACGTATTAAAGTTTTCGTGACTAACCGTCTTTATCTAAATATCGTCGGCTCAATCCTAGCATCAGCAGTTTTTCCAGAAAAATTAGCAAGAAAGAAAAACAAAACTCTTATCATTTTATGACAACCAAGTTCCCATATACATACGCTTGATATAAATACATAATGCTCCTAGAAACAGTAGTGCAATGGTTGTTAGTTTGAAATTTGTAATCTAGTAAATATTTTGATATGTGGGCACGTTTTGCTATTGTTTAAACATGATAATTGTTACATATCAACTTCAAGTTTTAAATATTATAGTTAGATCATTTTATATCAATTTAAGCTTTTAGGTCTAATAGTGACTAACTTGATATCAAAGTTTAAAGGTTTGTGGCTCAAACTCTCTTTCCCTCATTTATTTGAAAATCTTTTTCGTTACACATATTATATGGTAGGAGGCGTTTAGCGTGTATCTGTCATCTGTCATATATCCACATTACATGTGAGAGTACGCATCATGTGTTAATTTCAAGTGTTAAATATTATAATTGAGTTATTTTCTATCCGCTTAAACTTTTGAATTTGATGGTAACCAACTATAATTATGGCCGCTAATGTTGTTATTAATCATCCATTAAAATATATATGTTGTTCTTGTCGGTATATCAATATCGCCATTTCTAAACTATGGTTTAGTTGTATATCAATGTATGTCATCTTCATAAAAGAAAGTTTCAAGTTAAAAATTTGTTTTGTTTATTAAAAAAGTAGATCTTTATAGAGAAAAAATTATTATAAATGGATGATTAATCAAATTAATGCATGATTATGGCGACCAACAGGAATTAGATAAGAGTAGTGTTACACTTTTAAAAAATTTATCCAAATTCATTGTCTAAATAATGTGGCAAATGACAAGTTGATCTATAGTTACCACATTAATTTTAAGATGATATGATAATTACACATAAATTTATCATATTATTCGGATAATAAATTTATGATAACTACAAACATGTTATTATTAGATAATCGATAACATGTTTTAGATAATGTGAGATTAGTTTCTATCAAAAGTGGGTCCTATGGTTGATCCATTTATTAATCTTTCTTATCAAATTAGAAGGAGAAGAAAAAATTAAAGACATTGACAAAAAGAAAAAGGGAAGAAGTCTATAAATTGTATCTTCTCATTTGAGGAAGTAATAGAAGATACAAGAGAGAAGATCAAAGATGAAAGGCCATAGAAGAAAGACAATGAAGTCTAGAGTTAACAAAATAGACTCGGAAGAATCATGGAATTCTTTTATCACTCAAGGATGCCTTGTGAGTCTTGAAATTTTACGTTCTTTGTTGCTCTTTTGAAATTTATCAAAAGTTTATTAGTATTTTTTGGAAGAGATTATGTTGTAAACTGTTCGTATTTTTATTTTTTATGTGTGAATTAAACTTGAAGTTGTAGATTATTAATAGCTTTTGCGATAAAATTTTGCAGGTTGTGGTACACTTTACAGCTGCATGGTGCATGCCCTCGGTAGCCATGAATCATTTCTATGAAGAACTAGCTCTGTCCTACAAAGATGTCATGTTTCTCTTAGTGGATGTGGATGAGGTCAAGGTAATTAATTACATTTTTGAACACTAATGTAAGTACTAATTTCTTAGATTTGTTATCACATGAATCGCGCGGCTAATGTTATTGGATAGTTAATATTAAATTAATTAAGATTAAAGTTTAAGGGTTTTATAAATAATATTAAGATTGAAACATCAGTAGATTCTCTACTGCAATTATTATAATACATGATTGTATTGTTTTAATTTAGAATGATTCCATTCCTTGAAGCTTCATAATTAAAATCAACCTTGTGTTCATTGATTTAGGTCATCTGATAGACAAATGGAGTTGTCTTATTAAATTTATATTTAGTAAAATAAGAATAATGCTAGATTTTTAAAATATTTTGTCAAAATTCAGATACAAATAATATGATATATAAGTTGTTAAAATCCTATTAATTATCATATCGTCTCCTGATTTATAAAATATTGATAATTTACATATGATATTATTTGGACAAATTTTTGGATAGTATAACATTACTCATAAAATAAATAGTAATGGTTTCCATGTTGATTCAAGAGGAAACAAGTCCATATTGTAAATAAAATAAATAAATAAATAAGTAAGGTTACTAAGAAAGTGCTTCACTTGTTTATCTTTAATGTGTCATATATCTAATTGGTGCCAAATTGTATTATTATTCTTTAAACATATCATTAGTTAAAGATGGTGTTAAAGCTTATCTCTAAACTTTTTGTCCAATAAATAAATGAATATATATATATATATGTGTGTATATATTTAAAAATAAAAATAAAAAAGGTAATATTGCATTACACCTAAACCAATATTTGAGTTTGACTAAATTATCTATTAATAATTCTAAAGTTGTCCTTTTTATTTTATTTTATTTTATTTTTATAAAGGATTCAATATTATCATGTTCACCCCAAATATAAATGATGAATTTGTTTTATTTGACCTAATATAACATAAATATAGTAAATTTAATTATGTTATACCAAACTAGATAATATTTTATAAAAATAAGTCGAATCTAATCTTATAAGAAAAACATAGAGAGTAATTCTTGTTTTTGATGTTAATTGAACATATTGTCCTGTTGTTTCTCGTAGTCTTGTAGGTCCTGATTTTTTACTTGTACCATGCAAATTATTCATGCTTATAAAATGTTAATTTTGTGCTATACATATGTATGTTTGTGTGTTTTTATTGTAATTAATTAGGAGGTAGCAACCATGATGGAAATAAAGGCCATGCCTACCTTTTTAATGATGAAGAAAGGAGCCCAAATGGACAAGCTTGTTGGTGCCAATCCCGAAGAGATAAAGAGAAGACTCAATGGTTTTGTCCACTCCATTAATCCAGACAAAAATTAGTTAAACCGTGTGATTGTTATTTTAATTATTAATATTTTTATATTTTTAGGCTTCAAAATATTTATTTTATTTTTATATTTTTAAATTATATTGATCAGTAAGATAGAGAAATCTGTTTGTATGTATAAATATATGTATAATAGTTTGTGAGCTTTACCATGTAAGATTTGGGGTGTGCTCAATTTTTTCTTTTGTGGCTTTCTAGTTTCTACTATTGTTTTATTAATGAGATTTTATTATTTGTTTTGTGTTAATATTTTTTATTAAATAAATATATATATTTTTTACTAAAATCATATATAGTAACTATTATCATAAAAATAATATATTACCATTCAAAAAAGTTCTTCCATCATCGCTTCGCAGTTGGCATCGTTGGTATAGACGTCAGCTACTCTTTGTCGACAGCCAGGTTCGACATGGAGAGTAAACAAATAAATAATATGTTCTCCCACCTCATGTGTGGGTTGTCTTCCTACCCTCGTATGAGTCTTTCTTCACCTTTGTGTGAGTAGATTCCTCTAATTTAGGAGCAACATCCAGAGCCACACCTCAGTATTTTTATCCTGGTAGGTCATGATTGTTCTATTAGCTAATCTCAGTCATTAAAAAAAAAGAAAGTTATTCTTCAATCCATTTTTCGCTATACTCATCATTTAAATTGTAAAATCAAAATTTACCCATTATAATTCTAAAAATAACCCTAATTGCATTTGTCTCTCATGTAAATTTATTTGTTGGTTTTATTTTACCAGATTTTGATCAAAAGATAGACTAATTAGACATAAACAAATCAATTAATTGTGTTACAATATTTGTTTCTTGCTTAAAATTTATTTCAAGCCTCAAACAAATTTTATTTCAAGTTTATATCAGTTATTCTGGAAAAAAAAAAAAAAGAAAGAGAGTTAGGTTTGAAATGAATGTAAAGTTTAATTTTAATTTTACTAAAATTACCTTGTCCTCATAAGTAAATTTTTCTAAAGACATTTTTATTACAACAAATTTATTAAATTATGAGTGTCAGAAGAAGTTTATTGGGTGCCAATAGTGGCTCCTATTATCAAAATGACCATAGTTTCTTCATCTTTTAATATTATTACAAACGAATTGTATAGAAGTAATCGATCGTATATCAGAAGACGCATAGCGTGCTATTTTACAACCATCTACAGCATCACAACCAAAGACATCGAATTGATGGTTCGTGGTCACTCACCATCTATACCATCATATAAAATCACCATCTACAGCATCACAACCAAAGGCATTGAATTGATGGTTCGTGGTCACTCACCACCTTAATAATCACTTTAGAATATATTTTATGTTGATAAAATGATTCAAAAATTTAGCTACCAATGAGTGAGCATGGTTGAGTATGAGCATGTGGCCACTTTGTAAAGCCAAGTGAATTATTAGATGCATAGTTGAACAACTAGTAGGTTAAGGAATATGTAAAATATGGGAATTTGATGCTCACAAGCTCCACCTTACTCATTTGTCCAATCATGTTTAATACATGTTTAGATTTGCTAATTGAATATTAAGAAAAAAGTGCAGACAAAAAGTAGCATTGCTGACTAAGGATGCATTTAATTAGTTGTTTTTGGTTAAAACCATTTTCAGAAAGTGTTTTTCTTTATTATCCATTTATGATATATTTAATTATACTTGAGAACAACAATAAGAATTAGAAAACTAGTTATGAATTATGGTATATCTGGAAGTGCTTTTAACAACATTTTTCACCTTTATGTTTTTTTTTGACATTCTTTTTGATTCGATGTAGGTAAAATGGCTTTTTACTATAAAGAGACATTGAACTTTGGTTCAAAGAAATTGAATTGATATTTTTACTTAAAATGATATTTGAAACAGAGAGAAAAGACCCCAAATGTTTCTCAAGGGAAAGCGCATTCATGATTCCAATCTTTTATGACAAGAAGTCCACGCTTTCAAGAAGGAGCTATTTAGGAATTTCATTTTATAGAACAAATTAATTTAATAGTAATTACTATCATAATATGAGTTTAATTATCTTATGGGTTAGTTAAGGAAATCTATCAATAACAACCATTGAATATTCTTTAATAACCACTTTAACAACTAATCTAAGAGTTATTAATGATAAATAATTTTACGAAATTAATAAGATAGCCAAACTCTTTTAATATTATAGTTAAAAAGAAAAAAAAAAAGATCTCATCTAACTTCATAATAAATCGGGTTTAAGTAGCTCTCACTGCAAGTGGTATTTAAAGATTAAAAAAAAAAAAAAATTCTCACCATAATTTAAGAGTTATTGCTATTGAGTTTTGCTTATACAAAATAAAGAATAATTTTATTGGAAAACAAATTTGTACACAAACATTCTCAAAAGTGCTATTTAATACCTTTCTAGGAGTAAATTTTATTTTTAAACACTTGTTAACTTAACCGATAACATCTCTTTTTGTTGTATAAATTATATTAAGTTTGAGTTCTAATCTCACCAAAGAGTCTAGAGGGGTTTAGACTTATATTCAAACTTATGATACATCCATTCCATTCAATTGTTATAAACATACATTAATTTTACTTTTCACATGTGAGTTAAATGAAATTGTCACATCTCAAATTGGTATACAAGACAGCATCCCTTTGAGAATTGTGGCTTGGTTTGGTGGCAAAACTTTGGCCTAGCCACATCTTATCTCAAAGCTGTGGGTTCAATCTCATGTCGTCCCATATTTATTGGTAATTTTTTTCACATGTTGTAGGTTGCTCTCCCCACTTGATATAGATTATGCTTTCCCGCTTTTAGAAGATGATCTTCAGGTCATGCTTCAGAGTTATATCTCACCTAATCTGAATTATTATTTGAGCATGTAGCAGTACTCAAGAAACAAAAAAAAAAAAAAAAAAGCCAGCATCTTTACATTATTGTTGGTTTATGGTTATATATATAAATTTTTGTTGTAAAAATAAGTGGAAATTATAAAAAAAAAATGATAATTCTAGAAAAAAAAATTGTTTTTACGCAATTTTTTTTTTCAAATTCGTTTTTAACCCCTCAATAATGGTATGATATCTTGGACTTCCTTAGTTGATTATTTAAGTCTTGTTGGGACTTTTTTAGGGGTTTTTTTTTTTTGGTGTTTTAGATGTTGGGTATTGATGTTTATGATTAGATTTGATTAGATTTAATTTGAAAATGAAGGTTTTTGATAAGATACAGTAATAAAGATAATGATCGGATTTATCAGATTTTGTGGGGTCACAAAACCCAATTTGGGTTTTATGATCCCACAAAACTCGATTTTGAGTTTTATGGGCACCGGGTTTTATGGGACCACAAAATCTAATTGGGATTTGTGGCCCCATAAAACCTGATGTAGGGTTTAAATTTTATATATTTAAAACTTTGATTTGAAGGTGGTTTGATAAATTTAAATATAAAATAAAAATAGTTCATTTGAGGGTTTAAAAATAAATTTTTATAGAAAAATGGATAAAAACAAATTTTTCTATTGAAATGGGCGGCAAGTGAAAAGCTCCCTAAAAAAATATATAAAACTGAAAATTAGGCCTGATAGATGGACTTGAAAACAGAACTTGGGCCACCCAATTGGTTGCTTTGCATACTCTGATAGTCGGACCCACCTCACCCTTTAGAGAAGTCGAACGGGTAAGAATATAAAGATCAAAAAACCACCTCTATGCCACCATCGCTATTTGCTAGCATAACTGCTGACCAATAATTGCCCTCCACATCAGCGGCCGTGTTTGTTTTCGTTATCCGCAAGCGCTTCGAACAAAAGAAATGGTGCGCAGTTTTCACATGGCGTTGTCATCCCTTCATTCTTACGCACATGTAACTCTGACCATTCTTTTTTTTCGGTGGGGGGTGGGTCCATCCATCAACACTTTTTCAATCGAGGCACAAAAAGGGCAAACCCCCCCATCGTGATATGATTTTAATCAAATACTTTTTAACCATATGAAAATGCCTTTTTAGGTATACATCGAATCTGTCAATTATTCATGACTCATGTAACGAATGTATAATAAATTCCCTCGAGGGATGTTGCTTTAAGTCTTTTACTTTCACTGTAAGAGCTCTAATCAATTGTATTGTTCTAAGCATCATTATTGATGGATGGTTTCGTTGTATCTCACACGTGCTCCAATAACATTAGAGAATCAAATCATTCAATTTTGGTAGGCACAACGACACTTTTCAATCTTCCCAAATTGAGGATATAATCAAGTAAAATACTTTTAGCTATTTGATAGTGTCTTCAATATACATTTAATACAACAATTACTCATAAAACATGATACAAATGAATAGTCATCTGTTTGGAGATCACTTGAAATAATTTTTTTTTTTAATTTCATTTACTAACATTTGTCAAGATTAGAGTATTGCATAGACTAACCTAGATAGGGCTTTAGAAGTGTGACTCGGATAATTATTTTCAAACATGGGAAGATAGCTAACTAGATAAAGGTGGGACTTATTGATAGTAGTGCTATTCGAACCTATACCTTAGTTTATTAGAGAGCAAAGACATTAGGGTGTCACCCCACTTGCGAGTAACTTGAAATGATCTTATTCCTTTGTCTCTAAAATGTTTCAATGATATTGAGTTTTTGTGACTTTATTAAGTCATATTTATTATACATTGTTTATATTGGAGTACTAAACTTAGTATTGCGATTTTATACTAATTATTTTGTATATCTTGTGAACCTAAGAGATAACCTAATATTTTCCTAATGTTACAATCTTCATTACATGGATTTAATTTTAGTAAACTCAATCTTTATAATTATTATCACCGTCCACTATGATTTAATGACAAAAAAAAACTTACTCGGTCTGACAATACCAAGTCAAGCAAATTATAGAGAGTATATCACATATGTTCAAGAATCTTTTCCATATATCAACAAATATACATCATGCAATTGAGAAAGTTGATGTTTTATAAATGCACCATATGTAGCTTCTTATACTTATAATACACATCATACATATATATAAGTTCTACAATCAATGTCTCATAATTTTAAAAAAGTTAGATATAAAAATCTTAACCATCTAATAGATTTGATGGGCAAAAAAAAAAAAAAAAAAAGAAGATAAAAATAGAAATAAAAAATTGTCATTTGATTATCACTATCATAATTAGCTTCCATGAGGTGGTTTTCCTTATTTATTTATTTATTTATAATAGGATTTAGCTATCTTACCCAATCACTAACCTTACCCTTTAATTGGAGTCTTTGGATTGACTTCAATAATAATCCTTACAACCAATCCAAAGTCTCCAATTGAAGATGAGATCAGTGGTTAGGTAATTAGTGGTGAGGTAAAATAACTAAACTCTTGATAATAATAAAATGATAATTCATTATTACGATTTTTATTTTATTTTTTTTCTATCTATCAGATCTAATGGATGGTTGAAACTTTTTAATTCTCAAGCACTGATTGTAGAACCTTTATATATATATATATATATATATATATATGGTACTTTTATAATCAAACATATTTGATTTTAAAAAGTAAGGACCAACTAATGAAATTTATTCACTGCATTTGAATTAAAAAATAGAGAAAATTTGTTTTAGAAGAGAGAATGTAATGAATTAATTTGATTGATTGGTTTTTATTTTTTAAAATCAGGTATACCTGATTATAGAAGTACTATATATATATATATAAAATAAAAGTAATATAAAACTGAAAAAACTTAAATGGGCCTTTTGATGCCAAAGCCCATAAACAGGCCCAGAACACCGTTTACTGGCACGCCACCACCAGACACCACCTGCCATCAAGTCTCCCAAAATTCCACACGCAGATTCCCTTTTCCTCTCTCTCTCTCTCTCTCTCACATTTTTCCATCAAAACCCCTGTTTGTTTCCCAGGAAAATTTCCAACCCACATTTTTTCCCGAGCCGGAAAACCGCCCCTGATTTTCCGGTACCGCCCAAAATGGCTTCTCCGGAAAGCACCAACTGGCTCTTCGATTTAGGCTACAATTTCGACGACGTCGCCGTCGCCGACGCCAACTTTCCCGTCTCCGCCTCCGGCTTCAATTGGCCTGTCCAGCACCTCAGTGGTCCGGCTCCTGTCAGGTACTTCAATCACATCCAATAAAGCAAAGATCTTTCTTCTTATTTGTTTGTTTTTTCAATCATTTTTTTTTTCTCTTCTTGTTTATATAACAAATTAGGGTTTTTCTTGGAATTGTGAATTAGTGTACAAAGATTCGATCTTTCACTGTTTTTTTTTTTTTAATTATAATTCTCGTTTAATTGTATTGGGTTATTTTTATTTTTTATTTTTATGTGATTAATTGTGGAGTTTTGTTGTTATTTGATTAAATTTTATCTAATGCTGTTTGGGTAGCGTTGGATTGAAGCTTTTAGGGCTTTGAGTAAAGTGGAACTGGGAATTTTTTAGTATCTGGTTATTATTCTAAAGACAACCCTTTTGATATTATTGTGGCTTAATTGTGTTTTTGTGCATGCATGTAGTTGTTTTGAATGGTAGCGTTTGGTTTTATGGTTTTTTGAGTTTAGGATTAGATGTGAGTTGAATTATATATACGTGTCATTGTTTGATATCTTTGATGAAAATGACCTCAAGTTGCATCAATCTTGAGTTCTATAGCCGAACCTAAACTGTTTGCAGATCTAAAGCATGTTCGTGGCTCTTGGTATTGTGAGAGTGAGAGGAAGTTGCGTTTTGTTTTCGCTGTTGTAATGATTAGGTAATTTTGTAGGAGGGGAAAGATAAGTTGTTTTGTGGAACATGGTTGTTCATAGAATTCGAGTGGAAAGTTTCTCCGAGTATTAGACTGTTTGGGAAATGCTGTTTTTCCGCTTTGGGAAATGAAGTAAAATCTTTTAGAACCTGCATAACAACAATTTTAGTGAATTCTATTTTTTCCATATACGAAGTACTTTTGGGGTTGAGTCAGGGTATTGGATGGAAGTTTTTCTTGCTTACTCAATTGGGTTGATGAGGTTTTGATTTGCGTGTAACACACATGTCAATATTGCTAATTCCTACGTATGAGGAACCCATATACTTCCGCTCTGTCTTTCTCTCAGAGTGTTTTTTTTTTGGATAGAAGTAGAATTTGGGTTTTCAAGCAGTTTGCAATACTTACTGCAGTTTTGACCCTAGATTGTTGAGAAATATTTGACTGGCCTAGTTGAATTTTCAACTTCAGATGGTAGTATCTATTTATGTAGAAGATAAAGATTATATGGATATAATTTTATAGTGTGGTTTGGAGTAAGCTGAGCAGTCTTATGATTGCTTGAGCTGTTGTTAAATTGGATTTTGATATGATAGGATTTTTATACATTTGAACTGATATTAAACAACTTTTGGTTATTTTCTTCTTTCATTTAACGTGAAATCATACTGTACTCTTACATTGATCAGCAAGATCCTATCTATGTGTGCTTTTACATTGATTTCCCTTTAACCTTGTTGTTTTCATAAGTTTCCTCATTTGTTTTTCTCTGTTTAATTAATATAATATGTTACTAGTGCGGAAATTGATGCATCATTTGGTGATTCTGATGGCCCTAAGGAAACTGGCTCGAAGAAGAGGTAAATAATTTCTCTCATCAGTTTTTGTTTATCACCTTACTCATACATCTTTGTGTACCGTGTTTCATGCACTGATGCATAAATTATTTGGTCAAAACCATAATTGTAGCACTCAAACTTATTCTTGAGCATTTTAATGGCCAATTGTTCTGTATTATCAGTCAATTGAGATATTAAGCCACCACAGGGAGTCAGTGACAATGCTCAGCTGAGTTATAATCTTCTTAAGAGCTCATGCATGTTGAATGGACTGTTGCAGGGTTAGATCCGAATCATGCAATGCATCTAGCTCCAAGGCTTGCAGAGAGAAGTTGCGCAGGGATAGGCTTAATGACAAGTAGTTTTTTCTTCTTATCTATTTATTCTTCCTCTTTCATCTTTTTGTGTGTGTGTGTGTGAAGTATGACTGTTTTATATTTGGCATAATTGATAGGTTTATGGAGTTGAGCTCTCTTATAGAGCCTGGAAGGGCTCCCAAGACAGACAAGGCTGCTATTCTCATTGATGCTGTTAGGATGGTAACCCAATTACGTGGTGAAGCCCAGAAGTTGAAGGACTCAAATTCAGGTCTCCAAGATAAGATTAAGGAGTTGAAGGTGAGTCTGCCTTAGTTTCGGTTAGAATGTTAGAGGATGAAACAGTTCTAATAGCTTTTCATATATGTATGTTTTCATCCGTTTGCATGCTGCATTTTGATGCTTGAAAGTTACTGATGTCTTTTAAAATTAATAAGGAAACAGAAGGGTCTACCCATACCAATTACATTTAAACTGTCTAATGCAGGCTGAGAAGAACGAGCTCCGTGATGAGAAGCAGAGGCTAAAGGTAGAGAAAGAGAAGCTAGAACAGCAACTGAAAGCCATGAACACACAACCTAGTTTCTTGCCTCCACCTGCTGCAATCCCAGCTGCATTTGCTGCCCAAGGTCAAGCTCCTGGCAATAAGTTGGTGCCATTCATTAGTTACCCTGGAGTCGCAATGTGGCAGTTCATGCCACCGGCTGCCGTGGATACCTCACAAGACCATGTACTCCGCCCTCCGGTTGCTTAAGTCTGCAACCGCTCTACAATGTTTTGGGTCCCTTAATTTGAACCTAACAAGCGTATCCGTGTCCGTTTTGTCATTGTTATCAACTTGTGCTAGTTTTGATTAAGTCTTTGTAATTGGATTCGGTGGTTGACTTTAATTTGAAGCTGTGTACTTCTGTGAATTGTTGCTGGTATCCACATGTAAATTTTAATAAGTTTGTCTGGCAACCGTTGTTTCAATTTTGACTCTTTGTTAGATTTTTGAGTTTCTATAGCTTTTGATTTACTTTAGGCATGTTAGACCCAACCCAAGTCTTTGCTGAAATAGATACAAGATCTTTCTTCTGCCAATTAGGGACAGGTTTATTAGCTTACGTGCTGGCAGACAAAAATAAAAAGCATATAGAAAAGAGTGATTGACTGATTGGTGATGATAAATTTGTTATGTTGAAACTTTTTGGACTCAATGCCCGAAAATGACAATAAATTATAAATTAATATTTATTAATCTAGGGTATATATTTGTATTTGTAGGTGGTATATTGTAATTATCCTTTTGAAGAGCTGTCAAATTGTCACCGTATCTTATCTTGTTTACAACTATCTTCTGGACTATCATCTTCTCCTGAGACAACTACGATTGACACTCAAATGGCTTCCAATCTCCTCAGACTTCGCATACAAACCTTCAAACTCACAAATCCTTCTACCCCATTTCCACAAACCAAGACCATCAACCCATCTCCACCATTTTTCACTGACCAGCACTGCCACCACCACAGTTACCATATCCCTTCCTTCCCTTCAACTCGCCCTTGCAAGCCTCAATATTCTCTACCATCTCTTCAAGCCTCTATATCATCCTCAACTCCACCAACTTCAAAGGAAGAAGCTGTTCTCCAGGCCAAAACCTGCCTCTCAACCATCCTTGAAAAGCCTCTCAACAACCCCAAACTCTCTGGCAAGCTCAAGAAACTCAAACAGCCTAGATACCGTGTTGAGATTCCTGTCATTGATGACTCACCATCTTCCCTCTCTCAACTTGCTTTTGATGTCTTTAAAGACCTGCCTCTAAGAAGGAGAGGCTCTCCAGTCAAAATATTGATTCTTTGGCCTGATGTTGCCTCAAAAGAAGCTGCTGTTGAAGCCTTTGAATTACATTCTGTGAACCAAGTTGAACACATTGATTTGTCTTCAGTTAGGGAAACTGATAACAGAATTTTGAATTCTGCTGCGGTACTTATATTTTTGGCGCCAGAGAAGTCACAACTGGCAGTTGTAAAGATAGTTACTGAGAATTTGTCTCCAAAGCCAGTGGTGATTTTCAATCCCAGATGGGGGTTTGAAGAGGAGGAGAGTTTTGGTGATCTGGGTGGTTTTGTTGGTTCTTTTGAGGTGATATATTCATTCATGGGGTTGGAAGTCAAGGGGATTTTGAGTAAACGAAACGGTGTGATTTTCAAGTGTGTGAGAGATGGGGTTTTGAGTGGTGAAAGATGGAATGTTCTCGTGGAAGAGGAAGGAGAATTGAAGGTGGTTTCGAGGTTTAAAGCGCGACCATCGATTGGTGAAGTTGAGACTGTATTGTATAATTTGATGGCCATCAACTCCCCAGTCACAAAATCTGCCAAGTTTTTGAGAGACTTGTTGTCAAATGTAACTGGCAAAAAGTAAGTTTTGTTGTATAATTTTTCACTTACCTGTTTCACAAATGAAATGAGAGAATTTTTTGATTCTGTTTCTTGAGTTGCCTCAATGAGTGTGATTGCAGTCCATTTGATTTTTTTGGTATGTTGAGCCTCCTGTATTGAATCTTAACAGTATTTGATTATGCGCCAAAATCTTAAATATAGTTCTGTGCTATACTATTACTATTGTCTGTTAGTATTATGCATGTAATGGAGCTCCATGGGCTGCCTTGATACAGGTATACACATATGTTAAGTGATCATTTATGTAAACAAGATGATGTATTCTCATCATTTTTTGACTTCTCAGGTTCATTTTTGGGATTGGAAGTACTTGTTCTGAGACAATAATGTAAACCAGTGTAAAACTAACAAGGGAGATTAGAATTTGGTATATAATTGTGTGTCTGGTTACTGGAAATGTTTAGATTTTACTTTCAGTCAAGAGAATAATGATCCTACTCAGAAGACACAGAGTATATGAAGATGATGCAAGGATGTAATCTGGAAGAGAAGATGCCACATTGTCAGCATGGACTTCTGAATTTGATTAGTTAGCAAGGTAACTTCTCATAATAATTAAAATAAAATTCAATTTACATAGTTTTTATTTTGTGGTAAAAAATCATAATATTAAGTGGTTGAACATACATTGGTGGGAGGAGGCTTAATATATGTAATGAAGTTGGTGTTGAATAATGGAATTTGATGTCAATTATGACATATAACCTAGCCATCACTTTTCGGGAAACCTCGAGGATTGCACATCCATTTCTTCAATTGTGCATAATGCATATAAAATGTGAATTTGTTAATTGTTTCTCCTGTCAGATAGTTGGGAGCTGCAAATGCAAGATTACATTAATGCAGTAGAAGTTGAAACTGCAGGGCTTTCTTGCCACTATTTGGTAGATAGTATGAGTAGATGCACATCATCTCTTAGTCTTAGCTTGTCTTAGCTCCTCATTCAATAAGGTGTCCTGGGGGGTGTGGGGGGCGGGGAGGGAAGGGGATGGTGGTTGGGGTTGTGTGGCTGTGGGTGTGTGGTGTGAGGGGGTTCAATTTTCATCAAGTGCATTCGGTGTCAACTTTCCAAAAATAAAAAATAGTATGAGTATCAAGATTGGAGACATAATGATCTAAAAAAAGCAATTTTGTGGTAAAAATGCCTAAATTTATTGATTTGAGCTTGTATACTCAGCAAAATCTCAAGAATCAGTGATCTTGCATCATTACAAGACATTTATGTATGATAGAATTCCACTACATATGATAAATACTAATGGTGTAAAACTCTGTAACATGCTTTCACATGTGGATTTTTTTTTAGTGGAGTAAGGAAAATACAGAAAAGAAAAAGCCTGGTGCTGTTTGTTTGATTTTACATTCTGTATGGAAGGCCTCAATTCTGTGAAGAACTCTCTCTCCTTTAGCTCTTTCCCTTTTTTTTTTTTTTTTTTTTCATATCTGATACACAATACAATTTTCATCATCAATATATTTCTTCAAAATTCATGTTAAGATGCCCTGATATGACAACCCTTTATGAATTTATCTGAAAAGTTGATGTACTTAGACCACAATGGCCTAAGTTGAGGGAAGGCTATGTCTAGCCAAGGCTTTGCTCTGCCGTTGAAATGGATGACACCAGCGCTCTCAGCATCCGCAAAGCTTGTATTCTCCTGGTACCCTAGCCCCAACATGTGCCAGAAAGGATCGATAACATGGACATGACCATGGAATGCTATCAAACCTGGAGGCAACGTCCCAAGCTGCCACAAACTCAGGTCCGATTTCAAGTTCTGCAAGAGAGGAAATTAGAGTAAACATCTTCAGTTGAGTTTTCCTTTACTTGTATAAACTAGATGTGTATATACATATATGATTGTGCTAACCTGTTCTAGCCAGTAATGGTATGTCAAGCTTATGTTGGTCTTTCTCCATGCTTTGAGATCAAATACGTTCATGCCATACGCCCATGCACATTCATTAGGATCAAAGTTGCTTGATATCAACGGGTGGGAGAAGTTCAGGTAGCTCTTGAGTTTCTTTGACATTACAAACTTATCTTCCCCTCTACAAGTTTCTACAGCTCCGTTCACCTTTCCATTCATATCGATATCCCATAGAGGCGAAAGATCAGTTTGTACAACAATGTCATCGTCCAGGAACACTACCTTGTTCAAGCTGGGAAACAGCTGCAAAGAAAATGCATCGTGACTTAGCATACACTAAGCACAATTCTAGAGCATTGTTACAAGAGCAATAACGTGTTACACGTACCTCTGGTAGATTGATACGGATGTGATTCATCAAAGAGTTGTACTTAGGACTAAGTGCTTGTAGCTTTGCAGCGATAACAACAGGCTTCTCAGTATTATTAGCCACAATTGCAGACGAGCCACCTCTGAACTTTGAGCGGACCTGTTGATCTTTCTCCATTGCTTCTAAAACAGGCACCTTCCCCTTCGAAAACCAATCAAAATGGTGCAATGCCTTGACCTCAATTATAGCAGGCAATAAGGGGTGCAGTGAAAACCAAGCCTGCATAGGGTAGTAAGTTTTCCTGTCTGTTATAATGTGTAGCACAATCTTTTCAGGGCGCAATGTGTTCTTCACTAGGGATGCAGCCACGACAGAGGTCGCCAACACATTGTCTGAGGCAAGAACATAGTGGAAGTAAGAGTTGTCCACGAGGGCTGGAACAAGTTCAGCTGACGGGAGCTGGAGGCGGGCAGCTGCATTGGTGGAGTGTTCATTGGCCAACTTTAGAGCTAGGCAGTGAAGCTGCTTTGGTATGCTGCTAGATGCTACATGCCTGTACAAATATTCCTGGATTTTGGCTGTTCTAGTCCTTTGTTCCATCAGAGTAACCTGTAAATATAACAACTCTTGATTTCTCTACAACATTTTTGCTACAAAATTTGATACATTCTAAGTCTTGTAACTAGACAAAACTTTGTGTTACATTTTTGTTTGAACTTGACTTTTGAAAAGAGTATGTGATCGGAGTGGTACCATTTCCCTAAGCTTGACAGCAAATGTCTTTGCATCTGATTTGGTTTCTTTGATTTCGGACATAAATTCTTCCAAAGTTTGAGGAATATCTGATCTCCCTTGTAGCTCATCTTTGCTTATAGGTTCTTGTAACACTTGGTATATCACTTCTGGGACCTTTTACCAGCCAAAAGTAATTCTAATTAGTAATCAAAACAAAATTAACTACTAATTAAAACAAAGTTGACATTATTTTATAATGTTCTGTTCCATGCGGTTTTGTTAAATCCATCTAATCACCATATGAATTTCCAGAGTAAATAAGTAGTTGACATTGACAAAGTATTCAGGTTGGTAAGTAGTTGACATACGAATTTCAAGAGTAAGTAAGTAGTTGACATTTAGCTTTCAATTTTTTTTCGAAAAATTGATACCAAATGAGTATTTGTATGGCCCCGCATATATATATTTTCATAAATAAAAGCTAATTTAAAAAAATAACAACATTTGTTTTTTTTTTTAAATGTATGTGGTGAGAATTGAATCTAACACTTAATAATGAATAGAGGTGACTAGCTATCAGTACTAACAAATAGTGTTAATTATGCTTTAAAATTTGGTAAAACAGAAATATATTTTGAAATAATTTTTGTATGGACAATAATAACTTGGAAATAAATTAAAGCAGAGGGCTGAGAGATCACATTGGACTCAGGCCTTCTTCCAAGGATCCTCGGCCGTAGTCTTTTTCCCAAGCAACCTATAAATCTCACCAACAAAAAGAAAATTAATTAAAGATCAGATCATCATTACTCTAATTAATGTTCCAATTACAGTTATTCAGTCTCTTTCTTCTTACTGATAATTAGGTGCCAACCACTGACGTATCTTAGACACCGACCACAAATTCATTAATTCTTTTTTTTTTTTTTTATTATTAATAAATATTAATTATAGCGCCACATGACACCCAGATTCCAGTGGGATATACCAGCCAAACCAGTCATTAGTAGTTAATTATAGATTAATGAGAATCTAATCATGTACTAACACACGAAAATCAGGGGTAAACATGTAAATGCACCTAGCACTGTCCTGCATGTGTTTGACTGTGATTGTTTTTTTGGATTCTCCTATAGAGTTCACCAGTGTCTAAGCTAATCACAAGTTGTTTTTATTTATGAATAAAGTTAATTACTTATTAAACAAACTGATAATCTTATATTAAATTGAGTGATAAAGGTGGTTCAATGTTTATCAACAGCTTTTTCTAGATAAATCCATAATTATAATTTAATAAAATTTCAAATATGTAGAAACAAACAAACAATGCTTTTAACTTTTTTTTTTTTTTATAACAACAATGGTTTTAACATAGTTATGAGTCTTGAATATAAATATGTTTATTAAGAATTTTCTCAAGTAATATCCACTAATTGTATTTTTTTTCCCTAAAAAATAAAATATTAATTCTTTTACAACAGAAAAAATTAACATACTATGATAAATTCACTTAGATTCAATCTAACTCAATCAGATAAGATTTTAGCTCTATCTATACATCTTACTAATTAATAATATCTTTTTATTAATTTTAATTATATAAATAGAAAAACTAAAATTAGAATGTGAAATATATCATAATATATATTACGTTATTATCCCAAGCGTTTTCCAACTCTATTTTAACACGAACATTATTGGAAATTGAAGCATTGTTGTCGTTACTAACTAAAAATTCTTCAGACACATTCTTCCTAAACTATAAAGTCAATGCAAACTCACATTAAACATTCAACAATAAAAAAAAAAAAAAAACATATCAATGACTTAAATCAACAAAAGAAGAAATTTAAAAAAAAAAAAAAAAAGGTGTACCTATAGTAGAGCATTTATTGTCCCCATCAATGGTGTCCACTGTGCTCAACACAAACACAAACCTGAGAAGAAATGTAAAGAAGAGAAGACCATAAAACAGCATTCTGTATGAAACCCTTCTGGACCCAACTTTCACTTTGATAAACTCTCTGACACCTTTCCCTGGTAGTACTGTCACATGCCTCAAACTTGGAGATATATGCAGCTGCATTTTTTGTTTTCCGATTTTTCACCTAGACAAATTAGTCCTCCTTCTTTTTCTTCTTCAGGTTTTTCGCGTCCAGGTTGGACAAGAACCTGAGTGGGGGAGATATGCTGTAAAAGGAAGGATTGGAAGGTGTTTTTGTTATGTGAGATCAAGGTTGCTTTCAATCACCTAACCTTGCTTAGTATTTGGGCTAGATGCTGCATGTTATTCCAAGTTTTCAATGTACATGCAGAAGTTATTGTACATGTATTCAGACTGATCAAAGGAGGGTTGTTAAAGGGAAAGAGACTGAGGACTTAATTGTGTATGGTTTTCTTGGACTTGAGAGAGGGGTTCCTTTTTTGGCTTGGTTTAGAAGGAGGGAAGTTGAGAGATTTTTTAAATTTAAGATGATAAAATTAATAAAGAGTAGAAAAAAAAAATATTAAAATAAAAAGATGAAATGTGGATAGTTTGGTAATACATAGCTTTGCCTCCAAATGAAGTCTTTGTATGAAGAGAGTTTGGAGTTTTGACAATACTTGGTTTCCTAAATGGAAAATGACTGTCTTTCTTTCTTTCTAAATGTGTTGCTTTGTTATCAAGTGGGGTTGCCTGGTTGTTGGAGAGTGAAAACACAGGAACATCTACTCTTCATTTTTATATTACCAAATCAATGGAGACTACTTCAAGCAGGCTCTTCTGCCTTGGCTTGTGCGGAGACAATATTCGGTTATTTTTTATTTCATTCGGGGGTTTCAAGTAGTTACATACGTAATTCAATTTGCACATGAAAAATTCAAGAAAAGAAGAAGAGGGTGAGAGAGAGACTTCATGTTTCACTATCATGATCTTCTGTGGTAGGAAGTTGTCAGCCTGTGACATCTCAGAGTCAAAGTGAATCAATGATTCATTTATTTTTTTATGTGTTTTATTTATATTTTTATTTTGTATCCACGTTCAAGTCTTGTATCATGTGTAAGGTTAAATTTCGTTGGTTTGATATAATTTGGTTGGAGAAAACAGAAGTTATTCAAAGATAAGCAAATGAGCTTCTTGTTGTCATTTTAGAGAAGTATAGAAGTTGTGTATTTCTCAGTTATCCATTTATATTTTTTGGATTATTGTACATCCAAGAATTGGGTGTGATAATATATTATTCGAACAATGTCAATGATTTAATTGTTAATATCTTATTTCGAACACCCTTTATTAGTCATCATTTTTAAATATATCAAAATTTTTCGATTATTACTTGTCTTAATTGAACTATCTCATAAAGAAGAATAAAGTTATTTATTTATTTCTTTGTTTGTTTCTTTGGTTTTTTATTTAATTTTATCTTATTTTATTTTTTATAACTTTCTAAAAGAGGCAATATCTAACATGTTTTTGTTATTTTGTTTCACGGCTGCAAGTTGGGTGTGATAGAGACATGCAAAGTGGACTTAATAGCCCTGCATTTTTTTATCGGAGAAGCCCAATAACATGAGCTGTATTTCCTGTGACTAGTTCTTACTTTTGGGGAAATCTCAAAGTTCTTAAGATTTTGTATAACATGAGCCCAGATTGACTTCAATTTTTTATCAGAGACAAATAGATTAAAAGAATCTGCTAGTTTTTTATGTTTTTTTTTTTTCTCTTTTAAGTTAACACCTGCCATATGACAATTAGCACACCATATAACTATAATAAATTGTATGCAACATCGCAAAATTCATTTTTGAGAATTGTTTGCAGAGATGGTGTTAACATCAAATTTTTGTAATATAAGATTAAGAGTGAACATTTTTTCCCAAAAAAAAAAAAGAAGGGATTAAGAGTGAACAAGATATTCTTCCTCAGGAAGGTTTAGATCCACAAAAAAAAAAAAAGAAACATCTTGTTCAATTAAACCAAGGCCAGCTTTTAAAATTAAATTAAGTAATCCTCATTCTAACAAAATATAGAAAAACTTATTCCAATATCCAATCAAATCAAACTCTCAGGTTTTTCCATATCAATTTTGTGTCAGCATCATTTGCATCCACTTCATAAAAATAGTTCAATAGCTTCTATCATCTCTCTGTCATTTTCTTGTATGGTAAGATGAGAATTTGCAATTACATTTACACATGAATGTCTACTGCAGTTGTAATTGGAGAGGCATAAATATGACATTAAAAAAAAAAAAAAAAATTCCAAACACACTTACAATTTCATATACTTCAGCTTCTCATATCAGCATCAAATGTATGTGGATTTACTTTGGATACGGGTTAAATGTCATCTTCAACTGCCCAATCATGATATTGAATAACTAATGAAATTATAAGTCAGTTATTAAAACTTCTACTTCTTCAATCGACTATAAGTCAGTTATTAGAACTTCCACTTCTTCAATCGACTGTGTCGACTAAAGTAGTGGGAGACAAATTGTAATGATAAAAAATTTCTCAATAAAAAATTTCTTAATCCAAAATGAAATCTCAAATCTTGTTGTAATAGTTTGGCCCAATATGTCGATCGACTCAGGCTAATAGTCCAATGTATGTTTCAAAATGATAGCCCAACAATTTGGTTAATCCAAGAACAAACATGGTATGTTTTTTTCAATTGGGATTAATTGCTCTTAATGAATGAGGTTTAAATCAATTGTAACGGAAGTTGCATTAATTCTGTAACCAACATGATATTAACCATGAAATTTATTCTGTAATTGACATATCATTAATCATGACATTGATTTTGTAACGAATATTGCATTTACTTAACAACAAGTGTCTATGACACATTTTTTACATATAAATAGAGGCTTCATTAGAAAGAAATGGTCATCCCAGCTTTTTTGCTCATCTCTTGTAAACCACTAGAGGTTTTTCCTTCTCCTCTCTTGTGTTTTCATTTTTCTATTTTAGATTTAGAATTTTTCTGTGATAGATTCAGTGTAGTGGTGTGGAAGTGTATGTCTAGAAAATGTTCTGGTTAAGCAAGACTTGATATTTAACTATGTCCATTGTGACCGATCTTTCTTTTCTAAGAACTTACCCGATGTACTATTCACAGTCCACTTGCACTGTTCTACTATATGGGGTTTTGCTCACCAACACTTCAAATTTTAGTGTTTCTACTATGTCTAGCCTTCAGATCAAGACGGTTAAGACTCTGATAGTCTTTTGTCATTCTCATTCTCTGACGTACTCTCTTCAATCTAACGACGCTTTACAATTATTACACTATCATACATTACAAATAGTTTACTAACTTGAATGTCGAAATATCTTTAGCCGGTACCCCACCAATGTCAAGATCACCCGCGTTCACTTTGTTTGATTTGTATAGGACACAAATTGTTAGATTCCATGAAAATTAACCGATGCGGACCGCTCAAAATCAACATATTATAGAATTCACCCACTATATTGTACATCTAAGAATTGGGTGTGAGAATATAGTATTCGAACAACCTAGACGATTTAATTGTTAATAACTTATTTTGAACATTGTTTATAAGTCATCATTTTTAGATGTATCAAAATTTTTCGATTATTATTTGTCTTAATTGAACTAACTCATATAGAAGAATAAAGTTTTATATTTATTTGTTTGGTCTTTTTTTTTTTTAATTTTTGTTTTTGTTTTTGTTTTTGTTTTTTGTTTTGTTTTGTTTTTTTTTTTAACTTTCTAAAAGAAACAATATCTAACATGTTTTTGTTATTTTTCTTTTGGGTATGATGGAGACATGCAAGGTGGAAGTTACTGGGCCAACATTTAAACCCAAATTAAAGATAGACAACCCAACATTTCCCTTGACTAGTTCCCGACTTTTGGGGAAATCTCAAGATTCTCAAGATTTTGTATAACATGAGCCCAGATTGAATTCAAATTTTTATCAGAGATAATAGATTAAAAAATCTGCCGTTTTTTATTATTATTATTTTTCCTTTTAAGTTAACACCTGCCATATATGATAATTAGTCTGCCATATAACTATGATAAATTGTATGCAACATCACAAAATTCATTTTTGATAACTGTTTGCAGAGATGGTGTTAACATCAAATTTTTGTAGTATGAGATTAAGAATGAAAAGAGTAAGGTGGTGCTCTTGCCTTTTAAGGTTGAACAAGATATTCTTCTTCAGGAAGGTTCAGATCCACAAAAAAATGAAATATCTTGTTCAATTAAACCAAGGCCAGCTTTTCAAATAATTAATAATTTTAAACAGTTATATATTCAATTTGCATATGAAATTCAAGAAAAGAAGAATAGGGCAAGGTAGAGGCTTTATGTTCTCTTTTCATGATTTTCAGTGGTAGGAAGCTACCACATCTCTTAGACAATGTGAATAAATGTTGTTTTAGTTATTAAGAAAGTAACGGTAATAAATTCATCATTTTATAAACTATTACGGTAAATTTGAGATTGGGAGAAAGAAAAATAACTCTTAACTTACAATCTTTAGTGTATAATTATGAAAAATTTACCATTTGACCAATCTTATGGTATCAAAAGACTTGTTATCAGTTCACTTAAAGACTAAACCGGCATTAGACATAATTATAAGCGTATATATAATGAAAATTCCAGAAACTAGAACATAAACTATGTAATCAAATAAATATAAGAACACAATATCCAACTAGAAAGTACTAAAAGCTGATTTTAACATAAATACTCATCACACAAATCTGACACACAAGTAGTCTTAAAATGTACAAAACAACCAATGTTTCTATAAAATTCGTAAAGAAGAGGCATAGGCAACAACATAAATTTGAAAAAACATTATGTCAATGTATGTATGCATTGTAGAAGCTAGAAAAGACTAGCTTATTAGAAGCAGACCGGGCTGACCTGCGAAGACATGGCAATACGAGCTGACTAATCTTCTTAAAACATATGGAAGCGTTTTGGTGTTACACATCCTATCTCCTCCTGGAAGAAAGGCTGTAGAACTGAGACGGCATTGTTGTCTTCCCACTTCAACTGGCTCCACCACAGCTCTTCTCCTCTTATTTCTTCTATGGTGTTTGCATTTTCAGTGGTGAAAGGCAGCTCTTTTAGCTCATAGCATCCAGTCACCTTAACATGCTTGATTGCTTTCATGGTATACACACAAGATAATGATTTTGCAGCTAGCTTGGAATTATCCAGTCTATAAAGAGTTCTAAGAAAGCAGAGGCTCTGCAGCTCGAGTGTACGTAAATTTGGAACAACAGGTGCTGGAACGAAATTTTTCTCCGAAGAAAAATTGAAAAGCTCCACTAACCTGCTACAGAAGCTTACCTTAATTTCCTTCAGGTTTGGTAGTGCTAGAATGAAACCACCAAGAGTGAGAAGATATTTTAATTCAGGACATTCAATCACTTCGACCAACTTTAGTTTCGAAAATCTTAGTCCAAGGAAACCAGCTAGTTCCGAGATGCTTTCCAACTTAGTCAGACGATGAAGATGAAGCTGTTCTAAATTTGGTAGCAGGTCATGTTGGGCAGCAAATCCTCCACTTGGCCTTAAACTACATTTAGAATTTGAAATGCTGAGATATTTCAAACAAATATAGCTATCACTGCTGCTTAGCACCAATCTCTCCAGCATTTTATTCACTCCTGAACAATGATTTAGGACCATGGAACTTGCATTAGTCAACAACCAGCACATCTGTTCTTCTGAAAGATTAAGGCCATGAATTGTCAGCTGCCTTCTTTCATGATTATTCGTAGAGGAGGTTATTTCTGAACCGATAAGGAGTTTAAATGTTCTTAATTTACTTATCCAGGTAAGGTCCTCCGATCCAAGGGATGGAATGCCTTTCAATCTTATTGATAATACACATAACCATTTAAGGCACCGCAGCTCATCAAAAGTTAGTTGTCCATCATTTGCCTCTGCCTTAGAACTCCAAACACAAGCACTGTATGTCATGTCTAGAACCTCCAAGTTCGACAATCTAGAGATAATCCCACTTGGAATGGTTTCTAGGTTCTGTGTACGGGATAGGTATAATTGCCTTAAGTTGCTCAAATTTTGCATTCCACTTGGCAAGTTTCTGATACGAGTGGCACTGCAATCAAGCACTTGGAGTTTTCTAAGCCCGTCCAACTGAGATAACTCTCGTAGATAATAGCAATCCCTTAAGAGAAGCACTCGAAGATCACCCAGTTGGAGAATGGACTGAGGTAACGTCCAGATTCCAGTTCCACTTAGATTTAGAATCTTGAGTGACTGAAACGCTTGAAGAAATCCGTCAGGAATTCTCTCGAGGTGGTGATTACCTTGCAGTAGTAAACTCACAGCTTCTGGATAACAAATCCCCCAATCGGGTAAATTTGTTAGTTTGTTATGCATGAAAGAGACTCGTTTGAAAGACTCGGATGTCTCAATTTCTGAAATCTGTGTTAAGCCAATACCAGATTGGACTAGTGATTTACATCCGTCTTCCACTGAGGAGGAAATCCATATAGCAACATCACGGACTACATCATGCATCTTCACTGTGCTCTCCTTGGTTCCAGGTTCTAAGAGACAAGAGTCTTTTAGATTTTCAATCAAAGCTATTCCCCTATTATAAGAGTCCTCATAGGTTTGTTGTTCATCAATCAAACCTTCAGCCAGCCAGCACTTAACAAGTTCACTTACTTCAATAGAGAAATCCTCAGGATATAAACAACAGTACAGAAAACAAGGTTTGATGTTTTTACCTTGTAATGAATCGTAACTCCACTTCAAGGGCTTGTAGACTCTACTCTCTATGCCTTTGATGTTGGGTACTGATCTCCGCAATGCATGCAAGGCATCTTCCCATAACTCAATCATTGCCTTTCCTCTCATAGCTATCCCCACAGTAATGAGAGCCAAAGGCAAACCACTACATTCTCTAGCAACTGCTCTTGCAACTGGTTCAATCTGTTCTGACATAGCTACCTTCCCTGCATTTTTAGTAAAAAGTTGCCACGACTCTTCATCGCTCAGGACATTCACTTTCACCTCCATATCAGTCATCATCTCCCTACAGACCTCTAGAGAGCGAGATGTCAATATGATCTTACAGCCAGTATGAGCTTCAGGTTGTGGGACACCCAAACAATCCAAATCAATTGACTCCCAAACATCATCCAGGATAAGAATGAATTTCTCCTTTTGGAGCCTCTGATGAATTAGGTTTGCTAGCCTCTGCTCACTGTCTCCCGTTCTCATCTCCAAATTCAATCTCTCTGCAATTTGTACTAGGACCTTTCTTAAATCCAGCTTCTTAGACACAGTAGCCCATATTACAATGCCAAAAGGAAGTGTTGAAGAACTGTCCTTGAGCTTGTTGTTCAAGTTCTTTACCAGGGTAGTTTTGCCCACACCTCCCATGCCCCAAACACCAATCCTTGAAATGTCATCGTTATTTAATAGCTCCATAACTTTGGCTAAATTTTTTGATGCCGTTTCTTGATTTTGAACAGAAGGTCCAGGGATATGTTCAACTGCTTTTGTCAAATAATTCCGACCCACCATGTTAGCAGCAACATTGCCAGCCTTCAGGAGTCTTTCTACCTCCTTGAGCATTCTGGCTGTCAGCCTGCTATATCTGTACCTTTCCTTGCAACCAAAGTAACATCCACAAAGGTTTTTGTTACCGGCTGTTGTATCTGCTTGCAGAGAATTCACTTCAAGCATTATTTCTTCAACCTCTCTAAGCCACTGTTTCATCTGATTCTCAGATGATTCAACTTCTTCTTTCAACTTATTCCTTACATCCAGTAGACTTTTTGTCTTCTTTTCCAAAGCACGGCGATTCTTTTGGAATCTCATGAAGTTCCAGATGTTCGGATAGGAGGCACGGACTAATGGGCCAGTCTCCCTCACAGCTGGGCCTAAGATTGCAGCCAAACATTCCATTGCAAAATTTGCATAAATCAGTAGCCAAGCTTCAAAGAATTCAAGGCAATGAAACTGCAAAACAAATGCAATAAATTTAGCAGCGTCTGAAGGAAAAATGAACTGCCATGAGAGAGAGTCAAATAATATTGAGAATATCGTAAATGGTGGTTAACCGCTTGCTCATAACCATTGTTTTAAAAATCACCGGAAATCGACGACTTTCCGGCGCCTTATCGTTGACCGGCATGTTGCCGATCCGATAAGGATGAGATCGTCGGCCAAACTCGGGTGATCGATTAATCGGCCGAGTTGGCGAGTAATTCGCCTAATCGGCCGAGTTGGCGAGTAATTCGCCGAATCGGCCCAACTCGCTCGCAGAGTATTCGCATAGAAATGAAAACGCTTACGACCAAAAACAACATCAATAGTAGAAGCTAAGCTGAAAAAGATCAGAATAGATGCTAAAATGCTTCTTTTCGTGATCTTCATCGAGTCAAAACGACAAGAGAGAACAAAATCCAAGCTCAAAACCACAAACTTTTGAACTAGACAAAGAAAAGCAGCAAACTTGAAGCACTGAAGATGAGGAGGTTACAAGAAATGGAGATTTCAAGGCATTTGAAGGAGTTTTGAGTTAGTTTATGTACCTTTGGAGAGTTGACTCGGTGAGTCAAATCAGAGAGATCGCGGCGAGAGAGAGAGAGAGAAAAAAAGAACCAAGCCTTGAGAGGAGCCAAAAACAGAACTGTGACTAGAGTCTGAAATTTGTTTATATAGTTGGCAGGTGGCCAGTGTTTTGGACTTTCTTTTTTTTTTTTTTTTGAAACATAGTGTTTTGGATTTGAAGGAATTGCACAGAATCCCCCAAGGTTTGCCAAAAAACAGACAAAAACATATTTATCAGTTTATTACACCAAACCCCTACACTGTTAGTCAATTTTCGTCAACTTTAACAGTTGACCAAGATTTTTAATCAAATGACCATTTTACCCATTTTGATCATTGTCATCAGCATCAGATCATCCCCATCACCATCAGATCATCTCATCATCATCTTCGAACATCATCATCACCTTCAGATCATCTTCGATCATCACCATCAGATCATCTTCATCATCATCTTCGAACATCATCATCATCATCACCATCACCATCAAACACCGATCATCAGCATCACCATCATATCATCCTTATCATCATCTTCGAACATCATCACACCATCAAATCATCTTCATCATCAAACATCGATCCTCTCACCAACAAAATCAATCACAAAACCAGATCGACAGGAGAGGGTGAGAGAGAAGAAGAAGAAGAAGAAGAAGAAGCTGTCTTGGTCAGCTTCGTTTCGTGCACGGGTCGGCGCGAGCTCTTCGGTCGGTCTGCTGAGTTGATGGTCAGCGTCGTCGTCTGGTTATGCTCGGCTTGGTGTCTTCAGTTTCGCGTGACCTCTACTCGGTGACGATCTGATGGTCGGCGAGCTTGCACGACTGGATCGGTGATAGCTCCCTCTTCGGACAATGTTTTCGGTTCCGCGTGACCTCTACTCGGCGACGATATGATGTTCGGCGAGCTTGCACGGCTGGATCGGTGACAGCTCCCTCTTTGGATAGAGGATGAAAGAGAAGAAAACGGCGGTGGAGAGAGGGGTGAAGAAGAAGAAGATGATGAATGAGAGAGATGCACAGGGGTGAAGAATGAGAGACGCACAGTGGTGAAGAAGAAGAAGAAGAAATGGATCAAATTGCCCTTCACTCAGTTAACATCGACAAAAGTCAACGTTAGGTGTGAGGGTTTGGTGTAATAAAGTGATAAATATGTTTCCCTCTGTTTTTGGGCAAACCTGAGGGAAGTTTTGTGTAATTCCTTCTTTGGATTTTACTAGAAGTATCATGGCATTGACAACAAACTTCCATAGATGGGGCTCGTGAGCCCAAACCAACAGAGGCAAAATGACTGAACTTTAGTGTATTGGGTTGTATGAACATTGTCCAGTATGGTTCTATGCCATTCAACATATATATATATATGTGTGTGTGTGTGTGTGTGTGTGTGTGTGTTTAAGCAATTCAAAGTTCTTTTTGTAGCCCAAAGGCAGCTCTGCTCAAGACAAGATGATCACCGATTCATTCTTTTGGTTACAGATTTATCTAAATTAAACAGTACACAAAAAGCCTAAAATAGCTAATTGTTTTTAGGGGAATTTATCACTTTTACCCAAATAAAAAGGAAATTGTTGTTTTTACCCAATATTTTATAAAAATTTGTTTTTGACCTCTTAAACAAATTATTTTCATTGTATACTCAAGATTACTAAATTATCCTTGAAATTAAAATCACCCAATTGCCCTAATCGAAATTACCAAAATAGCCTTCTTCTTCCTCCTAACATTCAAACCTCTTTTCTCTTATTCTATTCATGGTTTTTCTTCTTCCATTCACCATTATAACCGAAAGTCAAACCTCTTAGCAAGGGATTTTTCATTGGAGTTTCTTTATCCATTGAAGGTTTTTGATCTATTCAAGTGTGACCCATTGAAGGTTTTGAAGCTTCTTCTTCCATTTCAAGTGATTTGAGTTTTGAAAGTAATGTATGTGTTTTTATTGATTGGTTTTTAGTTTGTTTTGTTCAAACTGTAAGCTAAAAGTTTTAAGAGTGATTTGGTTACGATATATGACATCTGTAAGGCAGATTTGCAGATTTGCAGTTTCTGCAAAATCTACGACGAAATCGGTTTTTCATTTACATGAAAAACCGATTTCGATTTTTACAAATGTGTAAAACCGATTTAACCATGTGATCGGTTTTCATGCCACTGGAAAATCGATTTGAGCAATTTTTCATGTTTTCCACTTGATAGAATCCCTGAAGGATTCCTACAAGGATTTCCAGCACTCAGGATGTTAAATATGAGTGGAACTCGCATCCAGTCACTGTCTCTTTCCCTTTTTCAACTACGGGACCTTCATGCTCTTGTCTTAAGAGATTGCTTCGATCTCACTGATGTACCTTCTTTTGGATGCCTTACTAAACTCTAAGTACTCGATCTTTGTGCCACTAGTATCACATAATTGCCAAAAGAGTTGGAAAACTTGAGCAACTTGAGGCAATTAGACCTCTCCCGAACTCACTATCTCAAGACCATCCAAGCTGGAACCATATCCATGTTGCATTCTCTAGAGGTTCTAGACATGATACTCAGTGGTTATCATTGGGGAGTGAAAGGACAGGTAGAAGAAGGCCAAATAACTTTCGAAGATCTAGGCTGCCTTCAGCGATTACTCATTTTATTTATAAGAATGGAGAGCATTCCATCTCTAGGGTCCGAAAATCTTGCCTGGATAGGCAGGGTAAAAAGATTTCAATTCTTTATAGGTCCAACAGCCAACTCCTTGCCAACTCAACATGACGAAAGAAGGGTGACAATTAGTGGTTTTAATCTCTCAGGAGAATGGATTGGTTGCTTGTTGAACAATGCAACTTCCTTTGTCCTAAATCATTGTTGGGGACTAAATCAAATGCTTGAAACATTGGTTATAAATAGCATTGATTGCTTTACTAGTTTGAAATCTCTAACCATTGCAAATTCTAATAGCTACTTGAGGGCAAGCAGGAGGATGTGCTGCTCAAGTTGACCTGCTGCCAAATTTGGAGGGACTTCATCTCCATGATCTCACTTACTTGGAAAGCATTTCAGAACTAGTTGGTTATCTTGGACTCAGATTTTTGAGACTAAAGTTAATAGAAGTGACGCGATGTTCGCGACTGAAATTTCTTCTCATTGATGGTAGTTTCATTCAAAGCCTTCCAAACTTGGAAGAAATCAAGGTAAGTTTCTGTGAAAATTTAGTCCGGCTCTTTAATTATTGTTCAGAGCAAGATTTCAAGCCAGAACCTGTTGTTCCAAACCTTCAAATTCTGGAACTGAAGAACCTTCCCAAGCTAAGGACTCTTTGCAGAAATGGGGAATGCTGGCAGCATCTTGAGCAGGTTGAGGTGATCAAGAGCATCCTTCTCACCAAGATGCCTCTCACTACTCAAAATGCACATAACATAAAAGAAATAAGAGGAGAACTGCTGTGGTGGAACTGATTGGATTGTGACAGTGAGACTAAGACAAGTCTACAGCCTTACTTCAAACAAACGGCAGCTATGTAGGTGCTAAGACCAATGGAGATGCAGAAAATAGATGGAATGGTTTTGTAAGGTAAAGAAATAGATGTGAGTCCATTATTCACACATGTATAGAATTTGTACACCAGCTTTTCATTTTGATGGATGGCTTCTAGCTTCTCTAAACTCTAAGGGATTTCTTTATCTAGTCTTGCTGCTTTTGATTTGTGATGGGGTATTGATTTCTGGTACAGAAATGAATATTTGACATGGATTTCATCAACACAGAAATAGTTTTGATTTTCCTTTTGTGTAGACTGTAGATGCTAACTTGCATGCATCAAAGTCAGGAACAAACTTGATTTTCCATTTAAGCGTGAAGAGACTGATTATCCAAAAGATATTTATGTTTGTCTAAAATTGCATATCTAAAGCAAGGAACATAATTCTAATCAACTTCACTTGACAGATATATTGAATTCTTTAGGCTCTTATGTTAGAATACAGAAGTTTTAGTAGCTAATATCTTGTCTGCTTTAATATGAAACCTCCTAGATTATAATAGAGAAAAATTTGTAAGCCAAGGAACCTGACAGCCATATGTCTTCCAGCCTTATAGTTTAATCAATTGTTAGTAATATCAATGTGTCAACCTCTAGTCTTACCTCTAGTCTTAAATAATATAGTTTGATAATTTCCTATTAGCTTAAGTTTTTGGATTTGATATTTAATAACAAGTAAAAGGTCAACAAGGTACAGAAGACTTTAAGCCAAGCAATAACTTGCCCCACCAAAAATAACTTACATGAAAGTGAAATGTTTTACTCAGGTAAAAAATCTTGGCCAATTTCTAGCTGGCATGATGATCATCTGAGTTTTGTGTCGACAGAATATGATATTGAAAATTTAAGTACAGCATCAGTTGTGATAACACAGAACAATTATTATTATATTTTGATGTGTTCAACACTCTGCCTATTCCTAGACCACCAATGGAAGATCAGACTACAGCATAAAAAACTTCCTTTACAGTAATACATCTGATTAAAATTGATGAATCCTGAGACTGGTGTTTAGGGCATGGCAGGAGTAGAAAAGAGAAGATCACTTTGTAAAAGAAACTTGAACAACAATATTAACAGATATTTGACACATTATTGAAGTTCTTTGAATTTGAGTTACTCAATTTTGAAGGGTATACTTATTAAGCTTTCTAATGTCAAATAGGAATCTTTCTACATTAATACATTTTGTAAACATTCGAGTCTGTTAAGAGTTTGAATTTGAGTGTCAAATTGATTTGGAATTTGGATTAAGGGTATTGGTAAAGAAGACCAATTATCTTGTTACATTTTTATTTATGATGTTCAGCTGGGTCTGGTTTTAAATTTTGATGTATAGAAATACTAGGAATAAGATGTTATTATGTATAATCTCATGATGTTATAAAATTTTAACAAAAAAGCCGTGGGATTTGTAAAGTTAACATCAATGTGATCCTTTAGTTTTACATGTAGACTGAGAAACATTCTAAATTCTTGCAATTGGCCAAGGTTTTGGGGGCATTTTGGATAGGGACTAGGGCCTGAACATGGGTGGGCTTCAAATAGGTGGGCTGAGCCTTCAACTTTAAGGCATTGCTTCTTAAGAGAGATTAGATTGGGATGGATAATTTCCAGCCCAATCCTTTCTTTGTTGGTTGTATAGGATTGGATCCAATCTCATGCTACCAATTTATTTCACCAATGCTTACATTTGGGATATGAATAAAGATGCAGAAGAGGCCAAGATGCAATATTTGGTATAACCTTAAGAGTGCTAAAATCATAAAATTCAGATACAAAAATAATAGAGCAGATGTAAGGTGGAGCTGCTGGGGCAACTGATATTTTTAATTAAGATTTTCCATACCTTTTCCAGAATCTGGAATATTTTGTTCTAGTTTAGAACCTGAGTAATTGACAGAATTTAATTGGTCGATTAAATTTTTATCTTCTATAATTTAGTTTGCAATTCCACTTATGTGATATATGTTCTTGATTGAATCACACTCATTATAAGGGTTGGAGGAATTTGATGCTTTTTTGAGCCGTTGATCATGACATAATGTAGAGGAGAAAGAGTTAAAAAAGTTTTTCATAATATAATAAGAATGAGCTGTTTTTCACCGATGAAGACAAAAACATGATGAGCTGTTTTTCACCGATGAAGAGAAAAACATAATAGAATAGAGATGAGAACATATAATATGCATCAAAAGTTTAAGATTCTAACAACTACGGGTTTGTCGGCTTCGGGGCAGGTGTACCCAACCTGTCCAGAGATACTTGGCTACAACTTCTACTCCCAGGTTAATCATTCAGCTGTCAAGTCAAAATTAAAGAATCTAGTAATACAAGGTATATTCTCCGCAGGTAAGACTGTCCTTTTGTTTTTTTTTTTAAGAACTGCCTTTCTTGCTGAAAAATTTGTAAGCCAAGGAACCTGACAGCCACATTTGTCTTTCAGCCTTACGCCACGTTTGTTTTCTTAAGTTTGGATTGGATTTGGATTAATTTATATCCAAACCCATATTTGGTTCACTCAAATCAGGCTTCACTAAATTATTTCGTCCCTATTTTATCCCGCTTGGTTGGGAGAAATCAAACCCGTTGTGTTCAACAAGTTAAAAAAAAAAAAACCTCTCATCTCTCTTCACCTAGACCTCTCATTTCTCACCCAGACCACTCTCATCTCGCATCTTTTATCTTCTTTTTCAGCTGTGTTGACCACTCACCCAAACAACAACCAGTTTAGTAAGGTGAGCGGCTTTTGAGTTGAACCCAAATCTGGCTTCCATTTCTTTGGATATTGGGTTGAAGCCGAATCTTTACAGCAAGATTATAAACAGAGCTTGCGATTTACGGAAGCTATTCTTCGAATCACTGAATGCCACATCACCACTGATGGGGCCACTCGGACAAAGCGAGCAGTCGCAGGGGATAGCGGTGATGCCTCTGTTGTCGCAAAGTGACCTCAAGAAGGCCACTCTGGTTTTCGGGTTTGACATCGCTATTGCTGTGTTGGTTTGTTCTCTTCTTTGTATTTTATTATTGGTTCGAAGAAATAGCAGTGGAGGAAGAGACAAGAAGGAGACAACTATGACGTCATTTGACACTCACAACACACTATTTTTAATCATATCTTACATTTTATCAAATATAAGATAACATTTAAATTAATCTAATCTAATTACATTTATTCCGCTCTAATCCTATACAAATTATCTGATTTTATCACACACACCAAACGAAGTCTTATAGTTTAATCAATTGTTAGTAAAAAGTCAACAAGGTACAGAAAATTTTAAGCCAAGCAGCAACTTGTTGCACCTAGTATAAGTTACATGACAGCAAAATGTATTCTTCAGGTAGGAAAACTTGGCAAATTCCTAGCTAGCATAATGATAGTATATATGAGTTTTATGTCTACAGAATATGATATCGAAAATTTAAGTGGTGATAATACCAAATAATTATTATTATATTTTTATGTGTTTAGCATTAGTTGATGAGTTTTTCACATCGGATGAGTGGTGGGAACCATGCATACAATTCATAATCACAAATAAATCACAGTCGAATCCATTAGGTTGTGCTAGACATTATGTAGATTTGATTAGACCAAAGGATTTGAATTCATAGTCCAAAACTATGTTCTCATAATCAAGAAAATATCTATCTAGTGTTGCAAGCTGCATGCAAAAATATTTTCATTAACAAGTTAATACTAATGAAATAAATGAAAGAACATTCTACACATATAAGATACGTTACACACAACTTGTGTTGCCAACTCCTTTTTTCATGTGTTGCCTTGAGTATGCAAATAGCTATCCCATAACTTTGTCCTTTTCTTGATCATATTTACAACTAATAAAAACTAACGACTATTATTATCATTTATTGAAATGAAAACTTGTACATTAAAAATTGGGATTAATACTTGCACCATGATGATATATAATGCCTTTTTTTGGAATCATTTATAGTAATGAACACTAATTTAACCTTATCACAGACAAACTCGGACATCTCATAAAATTTCAAATTGCTACACTGTTTCATACTCTTCATCAAATCAATTGGATTCTTTGCATCCTCTAACTTGTATGCATATGTCTACAAATTAAATGACTGTAAAAACTAAATATAGCAGTAATGTGTTGTCGATGGCAATGTAATTTTCTATAATAATATTATGTAAATTTTAAAACTGAAATATAGTTTAATAAATTTACACAAAAAGATGTCAATAGATGCCACATATTTTTTGAGGAATCACGCTATGGAAATTGCATTGTCATATCAATGACCTATACGAATCAAATATGATCAATAATTTTTGAAAACACTGGATGAAAAATCTAACAAACAATTTATCATAAATGTAAAGACCATATCTGTCTTCCATGTTTTTAGCAAAAGAGTTTGCATCTCCTGACGGGTAGCTAACTTACCCTTATTCTCAACAATTCAGTCACTGAAAGGAAAAACAATACATTACAATAATATTAACTAATGTGATCAGATTCCCACAAATATAATTAGTTTAAATAATCAGAAATTAAATAATACTAAACGTAATCGCAGAAATGAAATATCTTGCTTTCTTATTTGTAAGGCTATAAAAGATGAAGTTCAACAGAAAAAGGTCGTCTTCAAAAATTAAACTAGTAGAAATTTTCGAACAAAAGGCTAATCTTTTCTTCATCTTTCTTGTCTTCGATATCAAATGTATCAATTTTAATAGTAACGATATTATCTACAAGATATTCAAACAAAAAAAAAGAAGATAGATATTGAAATAATTGTTATGTAAACTATACCAAATCATGTCTAAGGGGCTCATATTCAAGATCTTGGACACAACTTCCATCCATGGTGACATCATGCTTAGCTTCATTATGGTGCTTTGCATGCAATTTTGACACTTCGTCCTTCAACATTGACATGTAGGGTTAGATTGCTTTTTCCATCAATTGAGGGATTCAACTTTATCCTTCATTGCATTCACCTCTCAAGCAAATTTGTCATGGATGGATGACCAATGTGGCTCACCAACATCCATGATAGTACTATATAAACCCCTCATTTATTCACCCACTTAAGTATGGTTGTGGCTTTCTCCTTCGTCTAATCAACCAAAGGTGTTTCAGGCTTATTCATATAAACTTTATCTTGTTTTACACTCCCCCAATAAAATATTTACAAAAATGGAACGCAATCCTTGAAACAAGATTTATAGTCCTCATTTTTAAACACTCGAACACCTTCAATAAAATATTGAAAGCAATAGCTTGCCCACTTCTTCCATCTTATCATCTTCGGATCTTTCATTGCAATGAGCAATGATTCGTCAACTACTGGTGTTTTTGGTGGATATGGCAAGATAGATAAAGTAAACAAATCAAACATAATCTTGAACACATCATCTGCCTCTTTTGTCTTTTGTAGTTTGTCTATTAAAAAATCGATTTTAATGTGTGTCTTTTTGCTCTTAATCCGATCTTTCAACATTTCAAATGACATATCAAATCCATCCATTCTATAATCATCTTTATCAGAACTGTTAGGTAACCCTATTACCTTCTCAAAATCCGACTCTTTCATACAAATGCACTTTCCGTGTAGTGAGATTTCATAAGTTGTAGGATTAATACTTTGAAGCAACATTCTGCACGAAGGGACGTGGAATTTCAAGCATGAGATTCTCAATAACAACTTAAAACCCATTTCCTTGATTCTTTGTTCTTGTGCATTGGTGAAAGCTGAACCAACTCTATAGAACTAATCTGGGTGGCACATTGTCTGCAATTCCATATCATCAAGAATTTTAACATCAAAAATTGTTTCATATATATCTCTAAATTGCCAAAATGAAGATTGATGATGTTTTCTTGAACAAAAATATAATGGTTTAGCTATGGTGGCTACTTTAGAGCAGAGATTACGATTAATGGTTAGACAATAAATTAGGGTTGAAGGTTAGAGAAAAGAAAGATGAGAGAGGAGATTTCAATTTATGAATGTTAAAGTGATGGTACAGGGTTTACAGAAGAGATTTGGGTTAGAGAATAGAGAGTTTGCGTAAGAGATTTGGATTTCTGAATGTTGATTTGGGGAGTTGGAAAGTTGTTGGCTAAATTTTTTTATTTTTTTAAACAATTTAAAATTTGAGATTCTTGAATGTAATCACTTGTTTATTAAATAAATCGGCGACTGCATGATGGACTTAGAATTTGAAAAATGTGAGTGCAATTGACATTCATCATTGTTTGCATTAATCAAAGGAATTTGAAATTTCAAATTGTGACTGGTTCAACAGATTAGTACGTTAGTAGTAAGTAAAATTTTTAAGGGTGTATCCATACCGGCGTGCACACAAGGGAACCCTTATCTATATATATATATATATGTGTATATATATATATATCTAAGTGTATATATATATACTGAACTTCCTAAATTTTTCATCCAAGAAGCAAATTGTGATTAGCTACCTAGTTCCAAAATATGTTCAGGAGAAGCAAACCTTTTAGTTTTATTACAAATTTCCCACCTATCGTTAGTTCCAAACCATTGAAGTTAATAGTTAACAATGATAAAGTGGTACAAAGACTATAGTACAATTAAATCTTAAAAAAAAAAAATATAGATGGATAATGGAGATCAAATGTTTAAACAAAAATGGAATTTTGAAAAAATGGGAAAAAAAAAATGGAGATCTAATCTCAAGATTGGATCTTAATAACCAAAAAAATGGGAAAAATAAAAAAAAAAATCATCATCTTCAACCTCATCTGGAAATCATCTTCAATCTTTCTTCCCTCCATCTTCAACCAAAATCATCATCTATCCAGCAAAATCATCTGCATCAATCATATACTCAAAATTATCATCATCAATTAACAAAAACCAGTGTTTCAATCACCAAAAATCCTTGACAAACACATATAAAAAAATGTAAAATCCCTAAAAAAATTTTATCTTCAACCTCCTCTAAAAATCATCATCTTCAACCTCTTCTGAAAATCATTATCTTCAATCTTTCTCCCCTCTCATCTTCAACCAAAATCTGGGTTTGTCAAACTAAATGAAATGTTTATCTGGGTTCAACGAACCCATTTTTGAGTTTCGAAACCCATTTATGGGTTTTCATGATTGGAAACCCAGAAATAGGTTTTGAAATTATAGTTTATTTGCAGGAAGAGAGAGAAGTAAGAGGAAAGGGAATAAAGAGAAGGAAAAGAAAAGTAAAGGAGGAAAGGATCATTGCTGGGGTTCCATTTTCTTCTCACTGGTCTCTTGGTCTCTCAGTCTCCATTTTATTCTCGTCGGTCTCGACGGAGAGATGAGAGTGAGAAGAGTGGCATATAAAGTTCGAGATAGCTGAGGGATGAGATCTAAGTCTCCATTTTTTTTTATATTTATTTAATTTTAATTATATAAGAAGATCTGGGTAGTAGAGGGATGAAGATCATTTTTTTAAAAAAATTTTATTTAATTTTTTAATTTTTTTAAAAAAGTTAATTTCTACTGTTCATCTTAAAATTGACAGTAAAGATTTGATGAATTAAATTTTTATTTTTATTTTTTTCAAATTACTATCCATCGTTGATGGACTATAGAGATCTAGTGAATTTTTATTGTTATTTTTATCTAATTCATTCAAAAGTTTTTAAAATTTATTTTAAAAGAAAAAAAAATCAAAATAAGGTAAATAAAGTTAAAAGATAGTTCTGCCCCTCAACAATTGACGTTAACAAACATGAGATAATAGTGGGTGGGTAATTTGTAAAAAAATTATAAAGTTTACTCCGTCTGAACATATTTTTGAATTAGATAGCTAATTTGTAATTTACTCTTATCCAAATTCATTTCCAAACGATGTCGCATGTGAGTTGTCATTATTTTATAAATCATAAGATAATCTAATAATTATTGTAATGTCATTTAGGCATGAGTTTGGATAAAAAATTTAGAAAATCTAACAATATATATATATATATAATTACAATGTTATGGTTTGCCTTAAATCAATTAAAATCCATTATCAGTATTATAATAGTGGCTTTAAGGGATAACATGAAGCTTTTGAAAAGCATGTGCAAACACATTTAAATATTTCATGCGGGAGAGAAACCGGGGCGGTGTTGTCGGGGTCATAAACGCGTGAGACAGTGTTTATTCATTAATCATTACCAGCTGGTTAAGCCCAAAATTTCACCTTCGGCTAAACAGTTATCGTAGTATAGCTTAAAGGTATCGATCCCACAGAGAAGAAAAATAACAAAAAGAATTCAAAACAGTGAGGTTTTACAAATAAATAATTGAGAAGAATTAAAATGAGAATTGTTTAAGAATTTTAAATGAAGAATGAGTCAAAAATAGTAATAAAACAATCAATAGAGAAAATAGCGAGGCTTTGAGGGTCACTTAATTGTTTATTTTACTGTTATTAAGTTTGATTTCTATTTGTTACTCAATTGCATGTTTCACATCTTGAACAAACAATTGGAAAATATGGATTTGGAGATCAAGTAAAAAAATACCAATAGCATTTGTTAAATTCTTTGAATTTAAGAGCAAACTTGGATATAATTTTAAGTTATCTAAGAACGACAATATATCAATTTGATAATATTGCAGTCGAAAATCAACTTATAATTATATCAAACCAGAAATTATAATTTTAACATAAATCACATAAAGAAAGCATGACTGAATTTATATGAAATTGCAAAATATAATATCTGAAATTAGAACTTCAAAAAGAATTCAACATAAACATTTAAAAACTTGAAAGAAATCAAACTTACATAACAATATTTCTACAATTAAGATCACCCCTCAGCCTCACTCTAACTTTAGCCTAACTTGCTCATTATTTCACACATTCTACAAAGAAAGTATGAAAATAATTCAGCAAGATGTTTTCTTTCTGAAACAATGCTTTGCTCTCTGAGAATTGGTTCCTTGTTGTGCTGTCAGACCCCCTATTTATAGGAGTAAGAAGTTGACTCTCCAGAGAATATTCTTTTCACCCGAAAGGAAAGCTTTCAATTTCAAAATCTTTCCATAATCATCACCACAACTTATTTGGTCATTTTTCAAAATTTGAAATTCAAATCAAATACTAATTCATCCCCACAAATCACTCAATCTTTCTTCAAATTGAGAAACAAATCAAATGTCAATCAATCACCACAAATTGCTCAATCATTTTGAAATTTGAAAATGATTTGTTGGTGGAAGTGTATGAGCCTTGAGACATTTAGGGTCTGACTTATTTTATTAGATGATTCTTGATAACATTTGGGTCTTGTGCACTTGAGCTGATATCCTTTAAATTGGGTCTCTTGATTCTGTTTCTGAAAAACATTACAATCCCAAAATAAGTACCCATAAATTATATCAAAATTATTAGTTTTATGAGCATAAAAATACATTAAATCAAATGATCAAACCAACTGCATTCGTAAAAATAATTAAATAAAAATGTTTAATTAAATAACATATTTTGACAAATGCAATCAATTTTCTAATATTAAAATCGTATTTTTGTGCTCTAATCACAACCCCCAACCAGCTTATTGCTAGTCCCTTAGCAATTCAAGCGTAAACAATAAACAAAACATGAACTAAGCCATAACCTTCTTACCACAAACCCCAATACATATAGCCATTGAAAAATTTAAACATGTGAAAGCCTCAACTCCATATCCTCACAGGTAAAAGTATCAATTTAAATGGAGGGGATTTCACTCATGGAGTTGGAAAAACAGAGAAACACTCAAATGGATGGGCAATTTTTAGGACAAACAAATGAACGAACATTGATCAATTGATAGAAAAATTAACTATTCAGAATTATTCATTCTTTCTGTAGTGTTGCTTCAAGATTTAAATGATCAACCTAAATAGAGCCTGCTGAGAAACAAGAAGAAAAGAAATATTCCCTAAAAGAAGAATTGTCTTCTAAGCTAATAGAAGACTTTATTAGAATTGAATCAACAACCCTTTTTTTTTTTTTTTTTTTTTTTTGTTTTTTTTTTTTCACTATAGTTTTGACAAAATATAGAGATTCTCACACAATACAAAGTTTCTCACACCAAGGAGTAGACACGATTTCTAAAGGCTCAATAGTTTTTTTTTTTTTTTTTTTTTTTTTTTTTTTTTTTTTTAACCACTATCTCTTAAAGCATATTCAATAAATCAAGAATGACAATCTAAACAGCAACTTAATCAGTTCAAAAGATCAATGAAAGTTCATAAGTTGTTTTCTCAATCTCTCCACTCACTCACAAAAACATGTGAGATTAGAAAAATATGCACTTAAACATGTGATTTTTTTCTTGGCTATATGTATTGAACATCCATCTTACCATAAGGCTTCGCACATGAAATGTAAACTAATTTAAACAAGAATTACAATAGAAACAGGCAATCAACTAGTTTTTTTTTTTTTTTTTTTTTTTTTTTTTTGACAACATGAAAATGCACAGACCACCACCCCCAACCTAAATCTGATAGTGTCCTCACTATCACAAAAGAATAAGGAAATGAAAAAATAGTGGACACCTTAATGACATTTTAATGAGAGACAATCAAATTAAAGGAAGGTTAAGGATGAGGGAAAAATAAAAAAATAAAAATAAAAATAAAACTAGAGAAAACAAAAATAAATAAAACAAACTAAACCAAAGAAAAACAAAGCAACTAAAAATAAATAAAAAGTAGGAAAAAAAATAGTACAGAAAGATACAACCTGATCAATTATGGTAGACAGGGGACACTAATGTGAGCTCCTCAGGCTGGGCTATTCTCTCCACAAAATGTTTCAACCGTTGTCCATTCACTTTAAGAATTCGCCCATCAGTTGGGTCTTGAACCTCAACAACACCATTGGGAAAAACATGTTTCACCATATAGGGACCGGTCCATCTAGATCGTAGCTTTCCAGGGTGAAGATGCAATCGGGAGTCATAAAGATGCACCCGTTGGTTTGGCTCAAAATTCTTTCTCAGGATTTGTTTGTCATGAGCTGCTTTCAATTTTGCTTTGTAAATCCTAGAGTTATCATATGCATCGTTCCTCAATTCTTCTATCTCTGTTAATTGTAGCTTCCTTTGAAAACCTGCAGCATTCAAATCAAAGTTAAGGGCCTTAACAGCCCAATAAGCCTTATGCTCCAACTCCACAGGTAAATGACAAGCTTTTCCAAAGACAAGTCGATATGGAGACATTCCAAGGATCGTCTTGTAAGCAGTCCTGTATGCCCAAAGTGCATCAGAAAGGCGTAAAGACCAATCTTTACGATTGGGATTGATTGTCTTTTCTAGAATTTGCTTGACCTCTCGATTTGCTAACTCGGCTTGTCCATTGGTTTGAGGATGATATGCAGTTGAAACTTTGTGAAGAACACCATACCTGCGCATTAAAGCCTCAAAAGAACGGTTACAGAAATGTGTTCCTTGGTCACTAATGATGACACGTGGTGTACCATACCTAGATAACACATTTTCTTTTAAAAATTTGACAACAACAGTGTTATCATTAGTACGACAAGGCACGGCCTCAACCCATTTAGACACATAATCAACAGCAAGAAGAATATAAAGATAACCAAAGGAAGATGGGAAAGGACCCATAAAATCAATACCCCAACAATCAAATATCTCAATAACAAGTATAGGGTTAAGAGGCATCATATGCCGACGGGTCAATGCACCTAGCTTTTGGCATCTTTCACAAGAACGACAAAAAATATTAGTGTCTTTGAATAAAGTGGGCCAATAAAGACCACACTGCAAAATCTTTGCAGCAGTTTTTTTTATGGAAAAATGACCTCCACATGCCTCAGAATGACAAAAGTTCAAAATGCTATTTACCTCAGTTTCTGGAATGCATCTTCTCATGATTTGGTCTGGGCAATACTTATACAAATAAGGGTCATCCCAATAGAAATTTCTTACCTCAACCAAAAACTTACGTTTGTCTTGTGCACTCCAAAGTGTCGGAACTTCACCAGTAACCAAGTAATTGACAATGTGTGCATACCAAGGTACTTGGTTTACGACAAATAATTGTTCATCAGGGAAGTCATCTCGAATGGGTAGAGCATCGGTTGCATCATTGAACTCCAAACGAGACAAATGATCAGCCACAACATTTTCAACACCCTTCTTATCCTTTATTATTAGATCAAATTCCTGCAAAAGAAGAATCCACCTAATCAAACGTGCCTTAGCATCCTTCTTAGAAAGAAGATACTTAAGGGCTGCATGGTCAGTAAAAACAGTAATAGGTGAACCAATCAAATAAGCACGAAATTTATCTAATGCAAAAACAACAGCTAGCAGTTCTTTTTCAGTCGTAGAATAATTCCTTTGAGCACTGTTTAAGGTTCTACTAGCATAATAAACAACAAAGGGCTTCCCCTCCCTTCGTTGACCCAAGACAGCTCCTACAGCGTAATCACTGGCATCACACATAATTTCAAACGGTAGGTTCCAATCAGGTGGCTGAATGATAGGAGCAGTAGTGAGTTTGATAACGAGTGTTTTGAATGCTTCATCACACTCTGGAGTCCAGTTGAACTCAACTTCTTTGACCAAGAGATTACACAATGGTTGGGATATGGCAGAAAAGTTCTGTATAAATCTCCTGTAAAATCCAGCATGTCCAAGAAAGGATCGAACATCTTTTACCGTTTTAGGGGTAGGTAATTTAGAGATCACCTCTATTTTGGACTTGTCAACCTCTATCCCTCTTTCAGACACAATGTGCCCTAAAACAATCCTTGAAGACACCATGAAATGACATTTCTCCCAGTTAAGCACGAGGCCTTTTTCTTCACATCTACTCAAAACAGCTTCCAAGTTAAGCAAACATGAATCAAAAGTATCACCAAAAACAGTCAAATCATCCATAAAAACTTCCATGCATTTTTCAACCATATCAGAAAATATGCTCATCATGCAACGCTGAAAAGTAGCTGGTGCATTACATAAACCAAAAGGCATTCGACGAAAAGCAAAAGTGCCAAAAGGGCATGTAAATGTTGTCTTATCCTGATCTTCTATAGCTATCTCTATTTGATAATATCCAGAATACCCATCAAGAAAGCAATAGAAAGGATAACCAGCTACACGTTCTAAAATTTGGTCGATAAATGGAAGTGGAAAATGGTCTTTTCGGGTGGCTGAATTCAATTTTCTATAATCTATACACATACGCCACCCAGTCACTACCTTTGTGGGGACAAGAACTCCCTCATTATTTTTTATCACTGTTATCCCAGATTTTTTTGGCACTACTTGCGTAGGACTAACCCATTTACTGTCAGAGATAGGATATATGATTCCTGCATCTAACAGTTTTAAGACCTCTTTTTTAACAACTTCTTTCATTGTGGGGTTCAATCTTCTTTGGGGGTCTCTACATGGATTACTATTTTCCTCTAGATGGATCCTATGAGAACAAATAAGTGGGCTAATACCTTTTATGTCAGCTATGGTCCAACCTAGTGCAGATTTATGTTTTCTCAATAAATTGATCAATTTTTCTTCTTGTTCAACACTAAGTTTGGAAGAAAGAATAACAGGAAAGGTATCACCTGGACCCAAGAATGCATGTTTCAATCCTCCAGGCAGTGGGGACAACTCAACTTTTGGTGTCTCTAATGCAGATGGCTTCGGTTTTTCTCTCTCACTTGGCAATTCCTCGAAGCGTGGCTGCCAAAATCTCTTTTGCTTATCCTGTGTATCATCAAAAATAGCAAAAACATTACAAACCTTATCAGGATATTGCAAAGATTCAAAATCAAAGTCATGGAAGAGATATTCTAGAGAATCAGAGTCTTCCCTTATATGTGATTCCTCCGATATGAGTGAGTCTATCATATAGGTATGATAGCATTCGTCATCTTCTTGTGGTTGTTTTCCAACATGAAAAATATTCACCTCTAGAGTCATATTCCCAAATGATAGCTTCATAAGACCATTCCTACAGTTGATAAGGGCATTGGCTGTCGCAAGGAAAGGTCTTCCTAAAATCAATGGGATCTGAGACTCCATGTTAACCACAGACTGAGTATCCAAGACCAGAAAATCTACAGGATAGTAGAATTTATCGATCTGGAGCAAGACATCTTCTATTATCCCTCTTGGTCTTCGCACAGATCGATCGGCTAACTGTAGTACAACAGATGTGGGCTTCATCTCTCCTAACCCCAAACGTAAGTAGATGGAATAGGGCATTAGATTAACGCTAGCACCCAAGTCAAGTAAAGCCTGACCAAACTCATGTGTCCCAATTTGACAACTGATTGTGGGACATCCTGGATCTTTATATTTGGGCGGTGTCTTTTGATCAATCACCGCACTTACCTGTTCCGTCAAGAATGCAGTCTTCTTAACGTGGTGCTTCTTCTTCACAGTACATAGATCTTTGATCACCTTAGCATAAGCTGGTACCTGTTTGATCACATGTAACAAAGGCAGGTTAACTTTAACTTGTTTAAGGTGTTCAAGAATCTCACCTCGATTTTCTGGTATTTTTCCTGTTCGAAGAGCTTGGGGAAATGGCACTTGCACTGGAATTTTCTTTTCAGGCTCTTGTGGAGAGACATCTTCAGAACTACTTGGAGTGGTGGTAGGGCTTTTATCGTCCGGTGGACTTGGCAAAGTTTGTTCGCCCAATATCTTACCACTACGAGTGACAATAGCATTTACTTCTTTGATGCTTTGAGCATTTGAAGTTTGTGCCATATGTTGCCCCTTTGGATTTGACTGAGGTTGAGATGGAAACTTTCCTTGCTCATGTTTTGTCAGAGAACTGGTGAGTTTTGTGATTTGACTTTTAATTTCTTTGTTCTCTTCTACCACCTGTGTAAGAACAGCTTCAAACTTCTGGTTTGTCTTATTTTGTGCCTCCATAAATGCTTGCAGGGTTCCTTCTAAAGAGGATCTTTGCAGTGGACCATTGCATTGAGGTGGATAAGACCTTTGGGGTGCTGCTTCAGGTTTCCATTGGTTGGTAGATGATGTGGGCTGGTTGCTTTCAGATTTCCAACTGAAATTTGGGTGATTTCGCTAGCCAGGATTGTATGTATTGGAGTAAGGCGAGTATGATTTCTGAAACATCCCGAGGGCATTGCATTGCTCCTCATATACCCCTCGCATCTCTCCATAGGTAGGACAATCCTGTGCAAAATGATCAACTCCTCCACAGACAAAACAAGCATTTTGAGAATTTACGTTAGCAACTGTTAGAGAATCAAGTTTTTTAGTGACAATTTCTAATTGAGCCTTAAGGTTGTCCTCTTCTCTCAAATGGTAAATTCCACTAGTTTTTGACTTGTTACTACTATCAGTAGCACTAGGTCCAGTCCATGTGTGAGCTTTCTCAGCAAGTTCATCTAAAAACTCGATTGCTTCATCAGGTTCTTTGAGGAGAAAATCTCCATTACACATTGTCTCAACAAATTTTCGCTCTCTACCAATAAGTCCATCATAAAAGTAGCTAACTAGGCGCCAACTCTCATACCCATGGTGTGGGCACAAATTCTGTAATTCTTTAAACCTCTCCCAAGCTTGATATAGAGTTTCATTATCTTTTTGAGAAAATGTGGAGATCTGTCGCTTAAGGTTATTGGTCTTATGGTTTGGAAAATATTTGTTAAAGAAAGCTTGTGTCATTTCCGCCCATGTGCCTATGGATCTCGGTCTCAAAGAGTATAGCCAACTCTTTGCTTTATCTTTTAGGGAGAAAGGAAAAAATTTCAACCTAACCGATTCTGTTGCATTAGGTTGGTAATGGAAAGTGGCCACTACTTCTTCAAATTCCCTAATATGCACGTATGGATTTTCACTATCTAAACCATGAAAGGTAGGCAATAGTTGAATCATTCCAGGTTTGAAATCTATTCGTGGCATATTTGGGGGGAACATTATGCATGATGGTGTGGCAATGCGGGTAGGGTGCAAGTAGTCTTTTAACGACTTAGCAGGGATTTCCTCGTTTTCACTCATATTTGTGGAACTAGAGGATGAACTAGAGAATATATCAAATTCAGAAGCAGTTTCACTAGCTAAATCAGATGGAAGCTCTAATTCAATTCTTCTCAAAAAATTTTCTCGTTCCTCTCTAGTTCGATTCATTCACCGTATGCACTTTTTTTTTTTTTTCTTTTTTTTTTTTAATTTTTTTTTTTTAAGGTCTTAAAAGAAAAGAAAAAGAAAGAATAAAAAATACAATTCTGAAAGTAAATTGTATGCAAAGGGAGAATAAACAAAAATAATAATAACAAAAAAAAAATTAAATAAATATTCACAAAATCAAGATAAACAGAACTAATAAACAAAAATAAAAACGTACCGTTTCGAGCCCTTTTGTTGATTTTACCTTCCCCGGCAACGGCGCCAAATTTTTGGTTAAGCCCAAAATTTCACCTTCGGCTAAACAGTTATCGTAGTATAGCTTAAAGGTATCGATCCCACAGAGAAGAAAAATAACAAAAAGAATTCAAAACAGTGAGGTTTTACAAATAAATAATTGAGAAGAATTAAAATGAGAATTGTTTAAGAATTTTAAATGAAGAATGAGTCAAAAATAGTAATAAAACAATCAATAGAGAAAATAGCGAGGCTTTGAGGGTCACTTAATTGTTTATTTTACTGTTATTAAGTTTGATTTCTATTTGTTACTCAATTGCATGTTTCACATCTTGAACAAACAATTGGAAAATATGGATTTGGAGATCAAGTAAAAAAATACCAATAGCATTTGTTAAATTCTTTGAATTTAAGAGCAAACTTGGATATAATTTTAAGTTATCTAAGAACGACAATATATCAATTTGATAATATTGCAGTCGAAAATCAACTTATAATTATATCAAACCAGAAATTATAATTTTAACATAAATCACATAAAGAAAGCATGACTGAATTTATATGAAATTGCAAAATATAATATCTGAAATTAGAACTTCAAAAAGAATTCAACATAAACATTTAAAAACTTGAAAGAAATCAAACTTACATAACAATATTTCTACAATTAAGATCACCCCTCAGCCTCACTCTAACTTTAGCCTAACTTGCTCATTATTTCACACATTCTACAAAGAAAGTATGAAAATAATTCAGCAAGATGTTTTCTTTCTGAAACAATGCTTTGCTCTCTGAGAATTGGTTCCTTGTTGTGCTGTCAGACCCCCTATTTATAGGAGTAAGAAGTTGACTCTCCAGAGAATATTCTTTTCACCCGAAAGGAAAGCTTTCAATTTCAAAATCTTTCCATAATCATCACCACAACTTATTTGGTCATTTTTCAAAATTTGAAATTCAAATCAAATACTAATTCATCCCCACAAATCACTCAATCTTTCTTCAAATTGAGAAACAAATCAAATGTCAATCAATCACCACAAATTGCTCAATCATTTTGAAATTTGAAAATGATTTGTTGGTGGAAGTGTATGAGCCTTGAGACATTTAGGGTCTGACTTATTTTATTAGATGATTCTTGATAACATTTGGGTCTTGTGCACTTGAGCTGATATCCTTTAAATTGGGTCTCTTGATTCTGTTTCTGAAAAACATTACAATCCCAAAATAAGTACCCATAAATTATATCAAAATTATTAGTTTTATGAGCATAAAAATACATTAAATCAAATGATCAAACCAACTGCATTCGTAAAAATAATTAAATAAAAATGTTTAATTAAATAACATATTTTGACAAATGCAATCAATTTTCTAATATTAAAATCGTATTTTTGTGCTCTAATCACCAGCTTCAAAGCAGATACAGAGAAGGTACCCTGGCTCTCCATCTGAGATCCACTTTCCTCAAAGACAGCAGACTCTTACTCTTCAGTTCCATTGTCCCAGACCCTTTTAGCATCATTCTGCAATGGCTTCAATCGTAAGTGCAGTGATAGCGATTGGCCGATTATTGTTTGACCAGTATTCAACCATCAAGAGCTTCATCTGCTTCAAGTCCACTCTCAGAGCTCTAGAGAAAAAGAAGACAAGTCTAGTTAATCTAAGGGACAGACTGTTCGAAGATGCTGATTCCTCTGATACTCAGATTACAGAGTGGCTTCGAGAGGTTGAAAAAACCAGGCTTGAAGTGGATTCAGTTCGAGCAGGTATGACAGCCAATAACCAAACACTTTGCGGATGTTACTTTGATTGCTGTAAAAGATGTAGACTTAGCAAGGAGATTGCCAGAATGCTCAAGGATGTTAAAAGACTTCTAAAGGAAGGCAATATTGCTGTCAAGATGGTGGGTCGGAATTATTTGGCAAGAGCAGTTGAGCGTATCCCTGTTCCCTGTATTGGAAATCAAACAACTGCATCAAAAATCTTAGCCAGAGTCATCGATTTATTAAATGACAAAGATGTTAAAAGGATTGGTGTTTGGGGGATGGGGGGAGTCGGTAAGACTACTTTGGTAAAGAACTTGAACAACAAGTTCAAGGACAGTTCTTCAACATTTCCTTTCAGCATCATAATACTGGCTACCGTGTCCCAGAAGCAGGATTTGAGAAAGGTCCAAATTCAAATTGCAGAGAGATTGAATTTGGAGGTGAAGGTGGAAGAAAGTGAAGAGTCTATAGCTAAAAGACTTTACTGGAAGCTCTGGGAGAAGAGGTTCCTTCTTATCCTGGACGATGTTTGGGAGACAATTGATTTACACTCCTTGGGTGTCCCACAATTTGAACATGATGTAGCTTCTAAGATCTTATTGACATCTCGCTCGTTTGAGGTGTGCAGGATGATGAAGACTGATAAACAAGTGAAAGTGGAGGCCCTGAATGATGAAGAATCATGGCTATTGTTTAATGAAAATGCAGGGAAGGTAGCTACTTTAGAACATATTGAACCAACTGCGAGAGAAGTTGCCAAAGAATGTGGTGGTCTGCCGTTAGCAATCATTACTGTGGGCAAAGCCATGAGGGAGAAGGCAAGGCTTGAACTGTGGGAGGATGCCTTGATTGAGTTACAGCGTTCAGATGTTCCTGAAATCGAAGGCATACGGAATACAGTTTTCAAGCCCTTGAAGTTGAGCTATGATTCTTTACAAGGTAAAAATACCAAACCTTGCTTCTTATATTGCTCTTTGTATCCTGAGGATTTCTCTATTGCTGCAAGTGAACTCATAAAGTGCTGGCTAGGTGAAGGTTTGATAGATGGACAAAAAAATTATGAGGATTCCTATAATAGGGGAATAGCTTTGATTGAAAATCTAAAAGACTCTTGTTTGTTGGAAGACGGAGCCCGTGAGGGTACTGTGAAAATGCATGATATAGTTCGCAGTGTTGCTATTTGGATTTCATCTTCGTTGGAAGATGGATGTAAAGCACTTGTTCGATCTGGGATTGGCTTGACTGAGATTTCAAAATCTGAAATATCTGCAGCTCTTAAAAGAATCTCTTTCATGCATAACAAAATAGAAGAATTACCTGATAGCAGGATTCATTGTCCAATGTCCTCAACTTTATTGCTACAAGATAATCATGACCTTAAAAGTATTCCTGAACGATTTCTGCAAGCATTTCGGTCACTCAAAGTCTTGAATATAAGTGGAACAGGCATCCAGTCATTGCCTCAATCCATTGTCCAACTGGTTGGCCTTCTAGTGCTGATTTTAAAGGATTGCGTTAATCTTGAAAAAATACCCCAAGTAGGCGAGCTTGGTGAACTCCAAGTGCTTGACTGCAGTGCCAGTGGTATTAAAGTACTGCCGAGTGAAATGAAAAACTTGAAAAAGTTAAGGCAGTTATACCTATCCCGTGCACGCAAACTAACAACCATTGAAGGAGGAATTATATCTGCATTGTCTAGTTTAGAGGTCCTTGACATGACATTCAGTGCATACATTTGGGATCAACAGGCAGCTTTCAATGAGCTGTTACCCCTTCAGCATTTGCTTGTCATATCCATACAATTGAAGGGCATCCCAACAATTGATTCCAGAGGACATACCTGGATAGGTAGAGTAAGAAGATACCAGTTCGTTATAGGTCAGGGTCAAACAACCTTCTGGCAAACTGAACTTGATGGAAAGATGGTGATAATAATGGACCGAGGTCTTTTAGGTGTTCAGACTAATCCATTGTTATCTAATGCAACTTGTCTGGTCATAGATCATTATCTACAACTGGATACTATCCTCCGAACGATGGCTGTGGAGAGCAATGATTGCTTTGCTGGTTTGAAATCTCTAACTATAGCAAATTCTGAAGTGTTCGGTTCATCAGATGCTTCCACGTCAGACTTATCAAGTAATACTGCTTCCAAATTAGACCTACTGCCAAGCCTTCAGAAACTTCATCTCATTAATGTCAAGCACCTAGAAAGTATTTCACAGCTAATCCACACTCTTGGAGTTACTTTATCTAGACTACAGGCAATGGAAGTTACCAATTGCCCCAATTTAAAATATCTCCTCAGGTATGATAATCCCAAGCTCCACACGGGAAAGCTGGAAGTAATCAAAGTCAGCTTTTGTGGAGGTCTGTTGGAGCTCTTTCAGCATACTCCTGGGGAGATTGAAGCTGCAGTCTGTGTTCTCCCAAACCTACGAATTATTGAAGTGACAAACTGTTATGCGATCACGAAGCTACCGCTCAGGGACCTGAATCCAAATACCATACAAGAGATAAGAGCGGAAGAATCTTGGTGGTACACATTGGAGCCGGACAACGACGATACCAAGGTACATCTACAGCGTTTTTTCATACCTGTCAGAGATGCAGATTTCTAAACTCTTCCGAATTTAGCAACGGATACCCTCAACAAAGGACAGAAAGAGAAGGTGCGTTGCTTTAATTTTTCTTTTTTTGCAATAATTGCACAATGCTCTAAGGTTTATCTTAAAACAGTAAAAAAACATATTCATCTTTTTATTACACCATACCTTCGTTTTATTAGTAAAATTTCGAGAAGGTTAGTTAACTTTAGGGTACTTTGTTTATTATATTTTTTATTTTTTTAAATTTAAATTTATAAAAAATAAATAAATATTACAAATAATAGATAATTAAAAAGGAGATGTACATTGATCTTTTACATGATGAATGATGGAGATTAGTTTTAAAATGAAATTTAATATTCATGTTTGAAAAAAATTAAAGTTGCAAAAAAAAATTAATAAAAGCAAAACAAAAAAAAAAACCATTAAATTTTTTTTTTTTTTAAAAAAAGAAACAATCAAAAGCAAAAACAAGGAAAAGAAAATTAAAAACACAAACCAGAGATGGATTCTCTGGATTCCTTTCTCCATCGCCGACTAGGATTTGGTCGGCGATGGAGCTATGGATTCCGTTCACACACCTCAGTCTCCGCCCACTCATGTCCCAACACGAGTCAGAGTTGTTCATCTTCTTCTGGCCGGCCTTCGTCACTGCGCCATGGAGTAGGGAGCCGAAACCACCCTTCGCTCCCAAGAGGCTAAGCGGACGAAGCGGCGGTCGAAGTCTAGCTCACGGTCGCCGTCCTCGTCGTCGAAATTAGGAGCCGTGTTGGTGTTGAAAAAGCTAGTTTTCGATGCGGTGGAGGCTGGCGGGCGAGAGCGGAGAGACCTGGTGAGTATGGTGGAAAAGAGGAGCCTTTGAAAGCGAGAGTTGAAGCCATTATTGAGTGTTTGTTGGTTTGATTGCAGAGGTTTAATATGGTTGAGCTATAATGTTTATTTTGGTTTTTGTGTTTTTCGAAACACAGATGGAGCTATAGAGAGGGGCAGAGATGGATTGACATCATCTGGGTTCAATCTCTCTCTCTCTCTCTCATAGTTTTAGCTTCAATCGAACCCACGACCTGGGTTCGTTCGAAGTTTGTTTAGCGATTGAAGATGAAGATCTTCATCTTCAAGCTTCATCTGGTTGAAGATGAAGTCTTCATCTTCAATCTAATTGATCTTCAACATCTCCAATCTAATTGATCTTCAACATCTCCAATTTGTTTTTTCATATTTTAATTAATTTTTCATATTTCAATTTTGAATTTTAAATTTATTTTTCATTTTTTAAAAATTTTTAATTTATTTTTCATATTCAAAAAAATTAGGAAAAACTCGGATACATTTTTAATTTAGAAAATTTAATTTATTTTTATTTTAATTAATTTATTTAATTTTTAATTTATTTTTGTTTTATTTATGAACAAAATGATCATTTGATCAAAATTTCTTATAAACCGTTAAAATTAACGAAAATCAACTAATAACATAGATAAATATGTTTCAATTTGTTTTTAGACAGACCGTAATTCCTTTTTTTTTTTTTTTTCAAAAGTAAATTACATACAAAATTTGTAAGATAAAATAAATAGACGTACAAATTAACTTATTGCACTTTATAAGTTACGTTTTTAGTAAAGTTATCTTACTGAAAGAGACGGCTCGGAGGACTAAGTTCCTGTGAACATGAATGTTGCTGACCGGGTGAGCAAGCGGATTACCGTGGCAGAGGACTGCTTGCTCATCTGGTTAGCAGCAAGTGTTACAATGCATGCGTGTTGTGATATATATTCATGTTTTCGAGTTACTAGTATGCTGAGAATACACTGTTGAAGTTCTTTGAATTTGAGATACGTAATTAGAAGGTATACATTCTCATCTCAAATTGGATTTTTTTTGCATAAGGTGATTAAATTGAAGTATTGGATTTTTCTTGCACAAGGTGATTAAATTGAAGTGTCAGATTGGTTGGGAATCCAGATTTTGGGTATTGGTACAGAAGACCCGGTTACTATTAAACATTTTTATTGCAGATGTTAGGTTGGGTCTGGTTTTAATTTGATTAAAATTACTAGGAATATAATGTTACATTATGTAAAAATTCATCATTTATGAAATTATAAAATAGAGTTTTTGGGCATACAGGTTTGACATCAATATGTCCAATAAATTTTTTTTTTTTCTCACTCAAGCATAGTAAAATTCCTTACTTGCGAATCGGAGCCTTAGATTAATAAAGGAGTTGACATATAATTTATTGTGATTTTAGGGTTACCGGAGTATAATGATTAGCAGTCTATTTGATGAAAAATTGAAAAATTTTGGTTCAATATTTTTCATCAGTGTGTATAGAATAATATTTAGTTCTCAATTGGAAATTGATAAAAATTTGAATTTTGGTATTGGAGTTATTCAGTGTTATATTAGTCACTACGAAAATATTTTGAAATTTCAGAGATCTTTAAGGATGTTAAATTTGGATCTAACAGAAATTAAATCTAAAACCTTGGACTTCATGCAGGACTGACCCCAATTGAACGGATTGATCAGCTACTCTCAATTCATCTGTGAGCTTCACCGAGCAATATGCCCCGCAAAGTAGTGTGAAAGAGACATGAGAAGACGTTGCAAGACACTAAGTCATCTGTAATTGGTGCTAAGATCACACTTGCTATCTAGTCCTCTGATCTTGTGGACTGAACATCACCATTGCCTTCTACTCTAATGAGAAATACGATGTGTTAAGATTTTCTTTTTTTTTTTTTTTGACAATTGATGTGTTGAAAATTTTAGTAGTCTGTAATGGTGTTTTTTAAAACCATTTTGGGACTATGTGTTTCAGATCGAAGTAACATCCCTTTCAATTAAAATCTCAATTTATTTTTATCAAAAAGTTGGAAAGTGAAACATGTTTCAAAAATTAAATATAGGGTTACCTTATCTGAGATGTTTGTGTTGCTGCAACGAAGTAATGTGTCCTCTAGAAATTGCTAATGGGCCACTGCAACTAACATCAATAACTCAATTTGTTTAGTATGTTAATATTGTCATTTATAAATATAATTTACATATCTATTTTTTAATAAGAGATAAATTATTAATAAATTCTCTATAAAAAATTGTTAGTAAAGATAAATTATTTTAACTAAAAATAAATCAGATACTTTACACTACTATTTTTTAATCCATTAACAATTTAAATCTCATTAAACAATAGAGAAAGGAAAATAAAAAGCTTATTACAAACTCTAATTAAACCCTAATGCTATTTCTTTTTTTTTTTTTTCTTTTTTTTGAAAATGACCCTAATGCCATTTCAAATATCAAACTTTCTCATTAAATTTGGGATGTCAATGTATCCGATTACCCATTTGGGGACAACTTTTTGAGGTTTTTATTTTATAGATATGGGTTTTGGGGTAAATAAATTCAATACCCTTTTGCTAATGGATAAAAATAAATTCAATATGGTAAATTAAACCGTTCATACAGTGATTTAACTTAAACCATGTAAACTTGGGTTGAATCAGTTAAATTCGGTTTGGTTGAAAAAATGCAGGAAGAAGAAGATATTTGTAATATATACCGTTTGAAGCAACGTGGTGAAAAACAAATTGAGTTGAACGGTGTCGTATTTCTCTCAACAAAAGTTGACTGGGCAAGGAATTGGGGGCATTTGGCATTTGGGTCAGGCCTGTACATGGGTGGGCTTATAGCAGGTGGGCCGGGCCTTCTACTTCAAATGAGTAACATTAATAATCTCTTCTTGAGGTTTCATTTTTCTTTAAAGAAAAAAAAAAACACATTCTTATTTGTTTTTGTTTGACTTTCTTACTCGTTGGGTAAACATATTCATCAATAACCCTTAAATAATCTTCAATAACTACCCTTACAACCAATTCAAGAGTTGTTATTAATGGTAAAATATTCAAAGATTGTTATTGATAGGTGTTAGATTATCTAACCAATAAGATGCTTAAACTTTTTTTTTTTTTTAACACTAACCACTTGAATATGGATTATTTTCATATTAATATGAGGATCTAAAAGTTAAATAAACAAATGATATATCTTTTTTTTTTTTTTCTAAATTCATCAATTCACTACTTCCATTGTCTAAAAAAGTACGAACCTTATTTTTTCCAATATGTAAGAATATAATTTTACCATAATCTTTCATAAATAGTAACTAAAAGCATATCACAGTACAAATATATATATATATATATATAGATGCAAAATGATATTCTAATTGTTGAGCAGACATAATTTAGTCCTCACCAACTTGTAAGTAGGTCCAATGAAAGTATCTAACTTCTTTTTGTGTCTGCTTTAACTCAAAGATAACATTAAGAAATGAAAGTGGCTTTGATTAAAACAATGAAGCCTCATTAGGTGCGCGAGATAGTATTATATTATTTATATGAAATTGGATAGGATTGGATTAGATGAGATTGAATTGAATTAATTTAAATTTTTTCCCATGTTTAATGAAATATAGAACATGATTAAAAATAGGGGGTATAAACTTTGATTTTAAGAAAATTTCTTAGGGTCTTTTTAGAAATTTTACAAATGTTATATTAATTTACACAATTTCCACCATTTTCAGATGCTGCTCAAAGCTAGAAGAGTTCTAGAACCGTCAACCACCACCATGTTCCCCCTTTTATCATCTCAACCTTCGCATCAAGACACCCCCCCCTCTATCATCCCTCTACTGCTCCTTACCTCCGTTGCATGCCGTGTCGCATCGAACCACCCTATCTCATCCCTTCACTACTCCTCACCTCTGTCGTAAAGTAGTATCTCTCATCTCCACCGTCATTTTCAATTCACCTTTGATGTTGACGTCGATCCAGTGCAGTTTCTAGCGTCATTTCCGACACGATATTGTCGGACTTTGGCAACAATGTGATTGCTTGATGTGGCGGTGTGATCTTGTCGAAGAACACGCCGAGATCGGTGAGAAATGAGAGGTCCGGTGGAAGAAAGTTAACTTATAATTTCAACGAGTTGGAATTATCCCACTTGAATGAGATAAAATAATGATGGGTTAAATTTATCCTGTAACATCCCTATTTTTCACATGCATGAATAGTATCATCATTATCATTATTAAGATTAAATAGATGAGGGATTAACTTGAAGTTAATATTTGATTTTGTGGTCAAAGTAAAGTATAGCTAAAATCTAAGGTATGAGAATGAAATTGTTAAGGGATGAAATTGACATTATAGGATTTGATGTGGAGGAAAACAGAAGCCAACAAAATTGATTCATAAAAGTCAAAAAGAAACAAAGACTGTCTCGAACCAGAAGAGAAAGAAAAGAGAAAAGAAAAGAAAGAAGAAAGAAAGAAGAAAGAAGAAGAAGGAGAGAGAGAGAGAGCTCGCCGACCAGCCACCAGCCGCCGACCGTGCCACCTCGCGACAGCTCGCCGCAAACCAGCCGAAGCAGAGCAGACCCACGGCAGAAACGGAGCTGAAGCCGACCGCAAGCGACGCCAACGCCGAGCTGACCGCCGCGCAAAACAGCCCCGATCGGAGCAGAAGAAGATGCCGTCCGACCAACCTGCATAACCCGACCCGAACAAGAGCTGAAATGAGCTGAAATCGCGCAAGAACCAAGCTGAAAACGGACCAAAACAGCTCCTCCACAAGTGAGAAACGGCGACAGAACAGCGGCGAAACAGCCACCATCCGCGGCGAAGCCGAGAGGGAAAGAGAGAGAGGAAGAGAGGAGAAGAAAGAGGAAGAAAAATAGCTCGAACCAGCCTCAGATTTGTCACCAAAACAGCCCAAAAAATCAGTCCAAAATCACCCCAAAACCAGTCCAAATGACGTTGTTTTGATACGGAGTAGGGGTGAGTTGTTTGGGGTTTGGGATTGATGATTTTTGGTTGGTGAGATTGGGAAAATAATTGGATCCGTTGGATTAGTAAAGCATGCATTTTAAAATTATGAAATGAGCTTTTATTGAGTAGTTTTATGTGGTTTTGAAAATCCAGGAGAGGAGGTAGCTCAGGGAAGCCAGAGAAAAGGAAAAGAAAAAGCGTGAGCTTCCGTTGGGTAAAAAGGTTGGTGTACACTTTATTCAATTCGTTTTCTTTATATAAATGGAATATGATTGATTTTTGAATACTATGATACTTGAAATACTGTTTACGAGTATTTTGATACGTATTTGATTTAATACATGTTTTGAATGATGATAATTGATGGAATTTATATTGTTATGATAAAAATGAAATGATGAATTTGAAAATTGATTTGTATGATTGTGGAAAACGAAGTTGGGTTGGATTGACGAGATATTTAGAAGTGTTATTGCATATTTGCAGGTTTTCTGGAAACCTCTGAAATGCAGCCGTTATGCTGCCGGATTTTATTTGAAAATGATTAGAAACTGATAGTTTAAAAGAAACCAACCCAATAAATTTTAAAATAAATTGTTATTCAAGCTCTAGTAAGCTTTGACACAGATAGGTGGGGATTGGAGTGACATGCCATTAATGGGTCATAAGAGCAGTACTGCGCCGTTTGATTTTATATCGACTATAGTGAAAAGTTACAGTGAATTCGGTGGTTTTGAGAGGCACCTAGTGTCCGGCCCCGAATATACATGATTATATGATAGTCCGGCGGGTCGTCACCCGAGTGTTCGATGCCGGAATACCCGATTACCAGTCCATGGTATCGTGCTTGTGTTACTAGGGGCATGAAAAGTTATTATGAGAAGTATTTTAATCAATGAATCGTTTTTAAATTTCCTTTGAATATTGAATTGCGATGTTGATAAATGGTGATAATTGTTTTTGATATATATATATTTGTTATTGATTATATAAATTGATTGTGTTAAAATATAAATATTGAGTTTTGTGTATACCCACTAAGCAAAAATGCTTAGCGCGTTGGATTTTCCGCGCATAGGTAGTAGATCGCGTAAGGAGGGTAAAGATTGAAGGGAAAGCATCTGCAGGGAGCTGAAATAGTCACATTTATCCTTCCATACGTATTTTTGGGTATATAAATATTAATTTTGGTTTTGTATATAAAAGTTTTAATTTGTAAGTGTGTGCATATATATATATATATGTATTTTGATTTTAATATGGTGTTTTTGGATAAAGAAAAGTATAGTTGGATAAATATGTTGATATATGTGATAGATATGGAAAATGATGAACCAAACGGAGTTTGGTTTCAGTTATTGAATATGTTTGTGAAAGAAATGTTTTGAATATGAATATGATGATTTATAATAGGTTGGGTAAAGTCCGAATTTCAAAGGAAACTCTGTCAGTTTTTCAGTTTAAAATAAATGTATTTTTTTTTTTTTTTGTATTGTTTTGGTAAATTGACTTTGAAATTCGTATTTTGATGTGACTAATTAAATATATGGTTTTATAATTAAAGATTTTGCAAAAAGAGATATGACTGTAGCGCCCCTTGGAATCGTCTGGTGAAAGGGCGGTTAGGGGGTGTTACATATCCAGCCTCATTGTCTGCACCAAACGTGGGTTTAGATAAAATTTAATCCAAACCCAATCCAATTCGAGTAAGCAAACGGGGTCTGAAGGAAGAAAATGATTTGTGAAACCAAGAATGGACATTATAGAATAGTAAGCAACAATAGACAATAATGAATGATATCATAGTCAAAGAAAAATTATATACATGGCAATTGCTAGCATTTGAGAGAAACTTCTTCCTTGTCAACTATGTGTCTTTATAGGCTTAAGCAATAGCAAATTACAAATCAAACCAGTTTAAATCAATTCTCAAAATTTATTAGTCTTCTCCAGATTTTTTATTTTCTTGTGCCTCAATTAATTCTGAAAAAACCACCAATTCCATTATATTCTTCTTAAAATCTAAGATTAAATATAAAAATACGAAATAAATTAAAAATACCAATTTTATTCAAAAGTATAGCATAAATAATAGATAAAATAGGTATAAAATAATTATAATTAATGACTCAATAATGACTATTCTCATGAATGGGAGATGATTACTTATCTAATAAGATGAGAAAATTACTCACATAAGCTATAATGTGTTTGGTTATAATTTAATTTTTAACCTCTTAGAGAATGGTATATATGTAACCACTTATGCTAAAAGATGATTCATCAACTTTATCCTAATATTTGTTTTTTTTTTTAATTTTTTTGAAATCTAACATAAAAAAGGTCAGATGCCTATTAAGATATGTCGAAATTAAACATTATTTGTACAATCAAGTTATCTACCTCATGAATAAGAGATCTCTGCTCCCATAATAAGAGAGAATTTCATCCAAATAAGTTATATGTTCTTGGTAGGAATTAAATACTTAAAGTAAACTTGTAGAATATAGGAATGTACGTAATCACATATACCAAAATACAAAATCTCAACTTTATATTAGTTAAAAGTGAGAAGGAAAAAAAAAATACCGATAAAATCGAATTATATGTCCATTGATTGCAAACAAAAGAAGACATCAGATGTTCGAAAGAACAAAGTTGAATCGGGCAAGGAGTTAGAGGCAATTGGGCCGCACCTGATTTGAAACAGGTGGGCTGGGGCCTACAACATGACAACATGTAATTATTTTTATATCTAAATATTAAACAATAAGTCTATTTATTTTTCTTCAAAAAAAAAAAGTTATTTATTTACTTTTTTTTTTAAAAAAAAGTCTATTTATTTATTTATTTCAATAACATTGGATAGTTGAATATAGACTTGGCAAAATTACACTCAACCCATTAATGACTAACAACAATATTTTTTCTTGGAAAAGAACTATTGATAACTTTGTTAACTTCTCTAGCTACTATTCACTTATTTTAGACATTTGTGCTATTAAAATTTATGGTTTTGATATATATATATTTATTTATTTATTTTTAAATTTAATTTAGACATAAATCATCATTGTATTATAATATGTGTGTTTATATTTAAGAATTCACATAGTTTTATAATTTCTCTAAAGTTTTTTATATGCACAAATTATTCATTTTTCATCTTCAATCAAATCAAATGATTAATTACTAAACATATTAATATTAATGAAATAATTAGATCAATTAATGGATTACTTTTCAAAAATAGCTAATGAATTTGAGTTTCATTTTCATCCAAAAAGTTAATCTATGGATTTGAATTGAGTAATATTTAAATTGTTCCAATTACAGCTCATGATCACCTATTCAAGATGATTTCACCTGCACTAGGTCCAGTTGAGAAAAATTTTCATGTCTAGTGTATACATCTTGATTATCTAAGATCATGACATATGAATATGAAGTATTAATCATATGAGAAACTCATTGAGTTACATGAGATACTTATATCACATGTCATAATCTTAGATGATAAAGATGTACGCATCTGGTGTATTAAAGTTTTTCTTGATCTCTAAATTAGTATAAATGCATAATGCAGAAGGCATATAATTTAGTTCTCACCAGCTTGCCAGTGGGTGCGAACTGTAAAGAAGGTACTTAACCTCTTTAAAAAGACGTCATCCCACTATTACCTATGAATGTATTGCAATTAAGGCCTAAATAATTGGGACAAAAAAATAATAACAATTGATGTGTGCGCTGCTTTATTCTTGTTTTGACTGTCTCTAAGATAACATTAAAAAATAGAAGTACAGTTCATAAAAGTTACAGAAGGATGAAAATGAATTGTTAAACCGATAATGGGCATCATGCTTTATTCTTGTATTGGCTGTCTCTAAAGATACCATTAAAAAATAAAAGTGGAGTTCCGATAATGGGCATCATGCTTTATTCTTGTATTGGCCGTCTCTAAAGATACCATTAAAAAATAAAAGTGGAGTTCATTAAAGATACATGCTTTATTCTTGATCTCTCAGTCTCCATTTTATTCTCGCCGGTCTTGACGGAGAGATGAGAGTGAGAAGAGTGGCATATAAAGATCTAGATAGCTGAGGGATGAGATCTAAGTCTCCATTTTTTTCATATTTATTTAATTTTAATTATATAAGAAGATCTGGGTAGTGGATCGATGAAGATCATTTTTTTTTTTTGAATTTTATTTAATTATTTAATTTTTTTAAAAAAAATTAATCTCTACTGTTCATCTTAAAATTGATAGTAAAGATTTGATGAATTAAATTTTTATTTATTTTTTTTTCAAACTACTCTCCATCGTCGATGGACTATAGAGATCTAATGAATTTTTATTGTTATTTTTATCTGATTCATTTAAAAGTTTTTAAAAATTATTTTAAAAGAAAAAAAAATCAAAATAAGGTAAATAAGGTTAAAAGATAGTTTTACCCCTCGACAATTGACGTTAACAGACATGAGATAATGGTGGGTGGGTAATTTGTAAAAAAATTATAAAGTATACTCTGTCTGAACATATTTTTGAATTGGATAGCTAATTTGTAATTTACTTTTATCCGAATTTATTTTCAAATGATATCGCATGTGAGTTATCATTATTTTATAAATCATAAGATAATCTAATAATTATTGTAATGTCATTTAGGCATGAGTTTGGATAAAAAATTTGAAAAATTTAACAATATATATATATATATATATATATATAAATATATAATTACAATGTTGTGGTTTGCCTTAAGTCAATTAAAGTCCATTATCAGTATTATAATAGTGGTTTTAAGGGATCACATGAAGCTTTGAAAAGCATGTGCAACTACATTTAAATATTTCATGGAGGAGAGAAAGCAGGGAGGTGTTGTCGGGGTCATAAACCCGTGAGGCATAGTTTATTCATTACCAGCTTTGAACAGCTTCAAAGTAGATACACAGAAGGTACCGTGGCTCTCCATCTGAGATCCACTTTCCTCAAAGACTGTAGACTTTCATTCTTCAGTTCCTTTGCCCCAGAACTTTTCAGCATCATTCTGCAATGGAGGGTGCTTCAATCATAAGTCCAATGGTAACGATTGGTCGTTTATTGTTTGGCTACTATCCAACCATCAAGAGCTTCATCCGCTTCAAGTCGAGTCTCAAAGCTCTAGAGAAAAAGAAGAAAAGTCTACTTGATCTAAGGAACAGAGTGATCGAAGATGTTGATTCCTCTGATACTCAGATGACACAGTGGCTTGGAGAGGTTGAAAAACTCAAGCTTGAAGAGGATTCAGTTCAAGCAGGTATGACAGCCGATAACCAAAATCTTTTCGGATGTTTCTTTGATTGTTGTAAAAGATATAGACTTAGCAAGGAGATTGCCAGCATGCTCAAGGATGTTGAAAGACTTTTGAAGGATGGCGATATTGCAGCCAAGACGGCGGGTCGTAATTATTTGACAAAAGCAGTTGAGCCCATCCCTGGTCCTTCTATAATAAATCAAACAACTGCATTAAAAATCTTAGCCACAGTTATGGATTTATTAAATGACGATGATGTTAAAAGGGTAGGTGTTTGGGGCATGGGAGGGGTCGGTAAGACTACCCTAATAAAGAACTTGAACAACAAGTTCAAGGAGAGTTCTTCAATACTTCCTTTCAGCATCATAATATGGGCTACCGTGTCCCAGAAGCTGGATCCAAGAAAGGTCCAAATACAAATTGCAAAGAGATTGAATTGGGAGGTGAAAGTGGAAGAAAGTGAAGAGTCTATAGCTAAAAGACTTCACCGAATGCTACAAAAGGAGAAATTCCTTCTTATCCTGGACGATGTTTGGGACACAATCAATTTGGATTCTTTGGGTGTCCCACAACCTGAAGATCATGCAGGTTCTAAGATCTTATTGACATCTCGCTCATTTGAGGTGTGCCGGAAGATGAAGACTGATAAACAAGTGAAAGTGGAGATCCTGAATGATGAAGAATCATGGCTATTGTTTAATGAAAATGCAGGGACGGTAGCTACTTTAAAACATATTGAACCAACTGCGAGAGAAGTTGCCAAAGAATGTGGTGGTCTGCCGTTAGCAATCATTACTGTGGGAAAAGCCATGAGGGAAAAGACAAGACTTGAACTGTGGGAGGATGCCTTAAGCGAGTTACAGAGTTCAGAAGTTCCTGACATTGAAGGCATAGAGAATACAGTTTTCAAGCCCTTGAAGCTGAGCTATGATTCTTTACAAGGTAAAAATATCAAACCTTGTTTTTCATATTGCTCTTTATATCCTGAGGATTTCTCTATTGACGCAAGTGAACTCATAAAGTGCTGGCTAGGTGAAGGTTTGATAGATGGACAAAAAGATTATAAGAATTCCTACAATAGGGGAATAGCTTTGCTTGAAAATCTAAAAGACGCTTGTTTGTTGGAACATGGAGCCCGTGAGGGCACTGTAAAAATGCATGATATAGTTCGCAATGTTGCTATATGGATTTCGTCTTCATTGGAAGATGGATTTAAAGCAATTGTTCGGTCTGGGATTGGTTTGACTCGGATTTCAGAATGCGAAATATCTAAGGCTCTCAAAAGAGTTTCTTTCATGCATAACAAGATAACAGAGTTACCTGATAATGGAATTTGCTGTCCAGAGATCATGAGTTTGTTGCTACAAGGTAATCGTCCCCTCAAGAGAATTCCTGATGAATTTCTTCAAGCATGTCAATCACTCAGGGTTTTGAATTTATGTGAAACTCGCATCCAGTTGTTACCTCAATCCATTATCGAATTGAGTGACCTTCGAGTGCTCCTTTTAAGGGATTGCTCTTTCCTAGAAGAGTTATCTCAATTAGGCGGGCTTACTAAACTTGAAGTGCTTGATTGCAGTGGCACTCGTATTACAAAATTGCCAAGCCATATGAAAAATTTGAGAAACTTAAGGCAATTATACCTCTCCCGGACACTCAAGCTAAAAACCATTCAAAGTGGGATTGTGTCTAAATTGTCTAGTTTGGAGGTTCTAGACATGACGCTCAGTGCTTATGTTTGGGGTGTGAAGCAACAGGAAGTACAAGAACAAGCAACTTTCAGAGAACTGTTGTGGCTTGAGCATTTACTTGTCTTATCCATACAATTGAAGGACATTCCTGATCGTGGCCTCATAGAACACACCTGGATAGATAGATTTATAAGATTCCAGTTCGTTGTAGGTCAACATCGAACAGCCTTCTGGCAAACTGAACTTGATGGAAAGCGGGTGACGATAATTGGCTTTGATGTTTTAAGTTGTAAGACTAGCCCGTTGTTAATCAATGCAAATTCTTTGGTCCTAGATTTTTGTAAAATGGAGGTTCTGTCTGTTATGTTGGCCAAAGAACCCACTAATTGCTTTGCTGGTTTGAAATCTCTGACTATTTCAAATTCTATCTTGTGGGGATTATCAAGAGATAATGCTTCGACATCGGACCTACTACCAAACCTTGAGGAACTTCATCTCCTTGATGTTGAGCAGGTTAAGAGCATTTCAGAGTTAACTGACAGTCTTGGACTTACATTATCTAGACTACGTCTAATAGAAGTTAACAAGTGCCCTGAATTAAGATTTCTTTTCCAGTATGGTAATTCGAAGCTCAACACAGTAAAGCTGGAAGAAATCAAAGTTAGTTTCTGTGATCACCTGTTTATGCTCTTTCAGCATACTGCTGGGGGGACTGATACTCGAGGCTTTCTTGTCCCAAACCTACGAATAATAGAAGTGAAAAACTGCAAAGAGCTCCGTATGCTACCTCTCAGGGACCTGAATCCAAATACCATACAAGAGATAAGAGGGGATGAAGTTTGGTGGACCAAATTGGAGCAGGGCAGTGATGAAGTTACCAAGATACATCTACAGCATGTTTTCAAACCTGTCAAGGATGCAAGACCCGAACTTGAACGGACTGTAACCGGGGTCGGTCCTCCACCACGCAAGGAAATGAGAGAGTGAGTGGCTCTGATTATTATTCGTGTTGAGGTTTTATTAAAATATTTTCGTCCTTTTATGTTTGGTTATCATAAACAATTTGAATAATGCTAGGTTTCTCAATTTTTTTGTCCAACTCAAATGATATGATATGTAAATTATTAGTAATTTATAAATTATGGGATGATATGATAATAAATATGATATTAACAATTTACATATCATATCACTTAGTTTGGATAAAAAATTTGAGAAACTTAGCATTATTCAAACATTTTTAGTTACTTACTTTGACTATTTACATTGTTGAAGTTGTTTAAACTTGATTTACTCAATTTTGAAGGTATACTTATTATACTTTCTCATGTCAAATAGAAATTCACTAGCATTAATAAGTTTTGTAATCATTCTGAGTCCATTCAGAGTATGGATTTGAGTGTCAAATTGATTAGGAATTTTGATTAAGGACATTGGTAAAGAATACCCAGTTACCTTGTGATATTTCTATTTATGATGTTAGGCCGAGCCTAGTTCTGAATTTTGATGTAGAAATATTAGAAATAGGATGTACAATGTATAATTTCATTTTTATAAATTTTTATACCACCTATAGTATAGCGATGCAAACCCATTATCCTTAAAATTCATAATAAATTAATTATGTAGCAAACGTAAACTCCTTTGTCTATCTAGAGATCAAATTTCAAATTTTAGAAATTTTCACTGCTTAAATGTAAATATAATCGATCACATTGATGTCAAATTTGTAAATCCAATGATTTCTTCATGAATTTTATATAATCAAATTATGCACTATGCATCTTATTTCTAATATTTCTACATCAAAATTCAAAACTAGACTCGGCCAATCGTCATATATAGAAATATCACAAGGTAAATGGGTTTTCTTTACCAGTATCCTGAATCAAAATTCCTAACCAATTTGACACTTGAATCCATGTTCTTAATGGACTCAGAACGCTTACAAAACTTAATGATGCAAGAGAATTCCTACTTAACATGAAAAAGAATAATAAGCATAACTTCAAAATTGATTCACGGTTGTATTTGATAGAAAAATAAAAATTATGGTTTGATGATCTTATTAACGTGTATTAAATGAGTTTAATTCTCAATTAAAAAATGATAGTGGGGGAGATCAAAGTGATATGTTAGTTAATAAAAGATCTAGAGAGAATTTAGAGATATATAAGGATGCTAGATTTGGATAAATGTAGTTTAAATCAAATTTTTCTGTATTGGCAGGTTTGACTATAGTGTTTATATGGAGTGTAATACTTCACACGTACTAGAATGAAGAGATTAACTGTAGAAATTGGAAGCCTTTTTGATTGGTATACTGGTTAAGTTTTGCAATTTTTGAAGCTCTTAAATTAACTTTTGAATTTTGAAAGTATGCTTCTCTTAAATTCGTTGCACATGAAATGGAACATATGCATTTATATAAAATTAAAGTTAGAACTAGTTAACTTTTGAGCCAAACCAATTGTATGTGTATGTTTTACATGTGTTTTAATTGAGTAATGCTATACATTATTCATTATGCTTCAATTTTTATTCTAATTCATAATGTGTAAACTGATAGATGCATACTTATTAATGATTATTTATTTCACTTAAAAAATGTATACATTAATTAATTGTCACAATATGAGTTGAAAAGTCAAGTTGGATACAAATGGTGAGATGTCAAGTATTATTGCTTTTAATTTCTTTTGGCTTTTAATAACATAAGTGATGTTCTAAAGTTACAATTATAGGAGGTAAGTAGATTTTGAATAATAAGTGATTATGTATTTGAATGCTTCAAATATATGATATGATATATGAAATGATAATAGTTTGTTTTTCCCTCCCATTTGTTTTGCTTTGTTAAATGCTTTAAATTTAAAAAAAAAAAAAATCATTTCGTTCTTTATAATTTATAACATTTACTTGGGGTTTTGATGAACTTTGAGTTTTTTATAGTTTTGTTTTAATATTAATTATTATTATTGTTATTATTTGGAAGGTTGGAACCAATTGAGGCTTGGGAGGAAAAGAGATTAACCAAACTAGCAATGGTGGGATACAAATGACAAGCGGTCGGATTCGAACAGGTCGGATTCGAACGGGTCGGATTCGGACATTGCTGATGAAGCTCTGCGGACTTCAAGAAACACTTGAAATGTCAGCCACAACGATTACGGACTGCTTTAAAGCCTTGAAGTCTCTAACTACTGCAAATTCTGCTATAATTCTGATAGCAGATTCAGCACAGCAATAAAGAACGCGACCTAATTTGACCTACTACCAAACCTAGAGGATCTCCATCTCGTTAATGTTGTGCACCTGATAACCATTTTACAATTAGTTCGCTGTCTTGGACTCAAGTTTATCTACACTATGAAAAATAGAAGTTAACAAGCGCCCCAAAAATAGATTATCTTCTCTGGCATGGTGATCCCAAGCCTAACACAGAAGTGCTGGAAGTAATCAAAGTTAGCTTCTCCAATAAGCTACAGCTGCTCATAATCCTGTGAAGACTAAAGTTCCAGTCTCTGTCGTCCCAACCCTACGGATAATAGAAGTGATCAACTGCAATGTGCTCAGGGTGCTGCCCCTGAGTGATCGGAAGGAGAATACCATAAAAGAGATAAGAGTCCTCTGTCCTATGATCTTCTGGACTTGAACATCATCTGCTTCTTGTATTCTGTTTTTAAAAATAAGATGTGTTTGCAAATTCTGAGAGTGTCTAATTGTGTTTGCTTCTGCCAATTTACACCTATGTGATTCAAACTATAGCACATTGATATGAATGTGTAGTCTCAGTTTAGTGCTATCTGAAGGTCACAAAGAAAATCATGTGCTAAAATCTAAAAGCGAATGATGCAAATACAGAACTACAATTCGTAATCCTTTCAGCAGCCGTTAAGATCCAGTGCTTACATTTGGGCTGAGGTGCAACAGGCAGAAGAAGCGCTTGCGACTTCCAATGAGCTGTTTTGCCTTGGGCATTTACTAGTGATGGGCATCCCAACTCTTGGCTCCAAAGCACATGAGTATTAGTCTTACAATTTGACATCAGCTTTTTTTTTTTTTTGTTTTGCATTAATTATAATGCTTTACGACTCTCTATTCATTGGAGCCTATATGTTGTACCTTGCCCTTGGCATGCGTAGCTTGTCCTATTGGCTGATTTTCACCTAAACAAATCAAAGTCCTTGGATGTTTGCTGCAATTATATTTCATTTGCTAGTTTATTTCTGTGTTTGTTCGATTTGCGAGATTTTGGGCTTTTATGTGGGAGGCATGTTCATCTCAAAGGGAGCAGATGAGGATATTGGAGCATCAATTGGCTGCTGCAAATGAGAAACTTAAGGTAATGCAAAATTGCTGACATTGTTAATCTGGAAGTGTTGTGTATGTTTTATTTTGAGTTGCTTGAGATATTATTCAAGGGCTGGTCCCTATGGGGTAGCCAATTATGAAAAGAAATTGAAATTTGTATGGTATTGTATTGTGAATATAATTCATCGCTATTAAGGGCATTACTGATATTATATTGAATGTTTATAGTGATGGTTTAATTTTCAAATTTTTAAAAGGACAAAAATCACTTTGGTCTCTCAATTTCATAAAATTATTAAATTTTTAACTATATTTCTAAAAATGACATAATTAATCCTAACATTTCGAAAAAAGCATCAAATTAGTCTTTTCCGTCAGTCAACTGACGGTCCAACCTAACAGTCAACATAGTGGACAAGGATAATTTTGTCATTTTCAATCACAATTTAGAATCTTAACACATGTACCAATAAATAATTTGGAAAAAAAAATTAAAAAAAAAGAAAGAAAAATTAGAAAATAAACAATTAAAAAATTTTTAAAAAGAATATTTATAGATAGCAATATCTATATCCATTTTTTATTTTACTATTTCTTTTAAATAGCTAATGACGGCTTTAATCAATCTAAATGAGTATACTTTACCATCACACCATATTGAGCTGTTATCACTTTATTTTTTTTAATTTCTAAGTTGTTTGTCATTTACTCTAAATGATCAGAACTATCTTTACACTTTGCCGGCAAACAACAAAAACAAGTAGTTTTGTCATAACTTTGAACTTCTTAACACATAAATTAAGGGATAGACACTTCAATACGTTACTCCTAATGGGCTGTTAGAACTTAGAATCTGGTTCACTTGGGTGATTCAATTTTATTCTATTTGGTTACAAAAATGAGGATTAATTAAATCAAAAACACGACTTTAAACTAGTTATTACAAGCAACAAAGTGATAAAAATTGAACCGTAAGTACAGTGATTTAACTGAAACCATCTAAACTTGGGTTGAATCAGTTAAATTCAATTCGGTTGAAAAAATGCAGGAAGAAGATGGTATTTGTAATATTTACAACAAATTGAGTCGAACGGTGTCGTATTTCGCTAAACAAAAGTTGACTGGGCAAGGAATTGGGGGCATCTGCCATTTGGGTCAGGCCTGCACCTGGGTGGGATTATAACAGGTGGGCCGGGCCCTCAACTTCAAATTAGTAACATTAATAATCTCTTCATACAGTTTCGTTGTTCTGAAAACAAAAAACTTTCATATATATATATATATATATATATATATATAGGGCAGGATCGGGGGATATAAGTTTTCACATAAATTTTAACACGATTTGTTGACTATTGGATAAAAAGAATTTTAATGGTTTAAATTTACTCACATCACTAAATACAACTCCATTTTATACTTCATATAAATATTTTCTCTTCACTCTCTCTTCATTATTACACTATCTCTCCTCTCTTCCATTAATATTAAAATCCCAATATTTAAATTATTTTTTTCTCATCCAATCTAATTATATTTAAAAACCCACCAAGAAGATTAAAAACAATGCTACAATTATTTTTTTTTTTAGTGGTAAATTAATTATTTAAAGGACGATTTATTTTTTAAGATAGTTCAAACCAAACAATCAGTACCACTAAAAAAAAAAAAAAAAAGCTTATTTCAAAAACAATTTCTAACCAAAACAATTTCTGACCAAAATAACTAAAATAGATTTTGTTTTCCAAAAACACAAAACACTTAACCAAAAAGTTTAAAGTTTGCAGCTTTTACATGAAAAGACTTTGATGGTTGATGGGTGTCAATGGTGGCAACAACTGGCAAGTGTGGTTTTGTATTTCAAGTTTACTTGGGAAATGATTCGATGACGGTCTCATTTTTTTTTTTTTTTGGGTTAAGTATTTTGTGTTTTTGGAACAAAATCTATTTTATTTATTTTTGTTAGAAATTATTTTTGAAATAAGATTTTTTTTTTTTTAGTGGTAGTGAAAATTTTTTTACTAAAGATTACTTTGTTTAAACTATTTAAAAAAAATAAATCATCATTTAAATAATAAATTTATCAAATTAAAAAAAAAAACAATTGTAGCTTTTTTTTTTTTTATTTTGTTGATGGGTTTTTAAATATAATTGGATTGGATGAGAAAAAAATAATTTAAATATTGAGATTTTAATATTAATGGGAGAGAGAATAGATGGTGTAATAATGAAGAGAAAGATGAGAAAAAATATTTATATAAAGTATAAAATTGAGTTATATATAGTAGTGTGAGTAAATCTAAACAATTGAAATTCTTCTCATCCAATGGTCAATAAATCATATCAAAATTTATGTTAAAACTTGTGTTCCCCAATTCTGTCCCTATATTTACACAGGGAATTTGATAAACGCGTGAGACATAGTTTATTCATTAATCATTAACAGCTTTGACCAGCATCAAAGTAGATACAGAGAAGGTACCGTGGCTCTCCCTCTGAGATCCACTTTCCTCAGAGACTGCAGACTTCCATTGTCCCAGAACTTTTTAGCATCATTCTGCAATGGCTTCAATCGTAAGTGCAGTGATAGCGATTGGCCGATTATTGTTTGACCAGTATTCAACCATCAAGAGCTTCATCTGCTTCAAGTCAAGTCTCAGAGCTCTAGAGAAAAAGAAGACAAGTCTACTTGATCTAAGGAACAGAGTGTTCGAAGATGTTGATTCCTCTGATACTAAGATTACAAAGTGGCTTCGAAAGGTTGAAAAAATCAGGCTTGAAGTGGATTCAGTTCAAGCAGGTATGACACTCAATAACCAAACACTTTGCGGATGTTTCTTTGATTGTTGTAAAAGATGTAGACTTAGCAAGGAGATTGCCAGAATGCTCAAGGAAGTTAAAAGACTTCTGAAGGAAGGCAATATTGCTGCCAAGATGGTGGGTCGGAATTATTTGGCAAGAGCAGTTGAGCGTATCCCTGCTCCCTGTATTGGAAATCAAACAACTGCATCAAAAATCTTAGCCACAGTTATGGATTTATTAAATGATGATGATGTTAAAAGGATTGGTGTTTGGGGTATGGGAGGGGTCGGTAAGACTACTTTGGTGAAGAACTTGAACAACAACCTCAAGGACAGTTCTTCAACACTTCCTTTTGGCATTGTAATATGGGTTACTGTGTCCAAGAAGCAGGAATTGAAAAATGCTCAAATGCAGATAGCAGAGAGATTGAATTTGGAGGTGAAAGTGGAAGAAAGTGAAGAGAGTCTTGCTAAAAGACTTCACCCGAGGCTACAAAAGGAGAAATTCCTTCTTATCCTAGATGATGTTTGGGAGACGATTGATTTAGATTCTTTGGGTGTCCCAAAACCTGAAGATTTTTCAGGTTCTAAGATCATATTAACATCTCGCTCTTTTGAGGTGTGTAGGAAGATGAAGACTGACAAACAAGTGAAAGTAGATGTCTTGAATGACGAAGAATCATGGCAACTGTTTACTGAAAATGCAGGGGAAGTAGCTACTTCAGAACATATTGAACCAATTGCGAGAGCAGTTGCTAGAGAATGTAGCGGTCTGCCGTTAGCAATCATTACTGTGGGAAAAGCCATGAGGGAAAAGACTAGAATTGAACTCTGGATGGATGCCTTAAGTGAGTTACAGAGTTCAGATATTCCTGACATCGAAGATATAGAGACTAAAGTTTTCAAGCCCTTGAAGTGGAGCTATGATTCTTTACAAGGTAAAAACATTAAACCTTGTTTTCTGTACTGCTCTTTATATCCTGAGGATTTCTCTATTGAAGCAAGTGAACTTGTGAAATGCTGGCTAGGTGAAGGTTTAATAGAGGGACAAAAAAATTATCAGGACTCTTATAATAGGGGAATAGCTTTGATTGAAAAGCTAAAAGAGTCCTGTTTGTTGGAACATGGAGCTCGTGAGGGTACAGTAAAAATGCACGATGTAGTTCGCAATGTTGCTATATGGATTTCATCATCCTTGGGAGATGGATGTAAAGCACTTGTCCGGTCTGGGATTGGTTTGACTCAGATTTCAGTATTCGAAATGTCTACGGCTCTCCAAAGAGTTTCTTTCATGCATAATAAAATAAGGGAGTTACCTGATTGTGGAATTTGCTGTCCACAGACCACAAGTTTACTACTACAAGGCAATCTCCCTATCGAGAGAATTCCTGATGGATTTTTTCAGGCATTTCAATCACTTAAGGTCCTAAACCTAAGTGGAACCCGCGTCCAGTTGTTACCTCAATCCATTATCAAATTAGGTGACCTTCGAGTGCTTCTTTTAAGGGACTCCTATCTGGAAGAGATATCTCAGCTAGGAGGGCTTAAGAGTCTCCAAGTGCTTGATTGTAGTGGCACTCGTATTAAAGAATTGCCAAGCACAATGAAAAATTTGATCAACTTAAGGCAATTATACCTATCCCGGACGCTCAATCTAAAAACCATTCAGAGTGGGATTGTGTCTGGCTTGTCTAGTTTGGAGGTTCTAGACCTGACACACAGTGCTTACACTTGGCGTGTAAAGCGAGAGACAGAAGAACAGCAAGCAAGTTTCAGAGAGCTGTTGTGCCTTGAGCATTTACTTGTCTTAGCCATACGATTGGAGGACATTCCGTATCTTGGCTCCAGAGGACATACCTGGATAGGTAGATTAAGAAGATTCCAGTTCATTATAGGTACACGTCAAACAGCCTTCTGGCAAACTGAACTTGATGGAAAGAGGTTGACAATAGCTCGCCATGATGTTTTAAAATGTCTGAAGAACCTGTTGTTGAGCAATGCAACTTCTCTAGTCCTAGATGGTTGTAAACTGGAAGAAATGCTCGAAATGTTGGCCAGAGAACCCACAGATTGCTTTGCTGGTTTGAAATCTCTGACTATTGCAAATACTAACTTGTGGACATTATCCAGAGATAGTGCTTCCAATGTAGACCTACTACCAAACCTAGAGGAACTTCATCTCCTTGATGTCGGGAGCCTTCAAAGCATTTCGGAGTTAACTGACAGGCTTGGACTCTGTTTACACAGACTACGATTAATAGAAGTTACCAAGTGCCCTCAATTGGAATTTCTTCTCAAGTATGGTAATCCCAAGTTCAACACAGACAAGCTGGAAGTAATCAAAGTTAGTTTCTGTGATCAACTGTTTGAGCTCTTTAAGCACACTGCTGAGGAGATTAATTCTCCAGGCTATGCTGTCCCGAAGCTACGAATTATAGAAGTGAAAAACTGCAAAGCGCTCTGGAAGCTACCTCTGAGGGACCTGAATCCAGATACCATAGAAGAAATAAGAGGGGATCAACGTTGGTGGACCAATTTGGAGCAGGGCAGTGACAAAAATACCGTAGAAGAGATATGGGGCGGTAAACATTGGAGGACCAGATTGGGGCAGAGCAGTGACGATAATAGCATAGGAGATAGAAGTGTGGATCAACTTTTTTGGACCGATTTGTTTCAGTACAGTGACGAAGATACCATAGAAGAGGTAAGAGGGGATCAACTTTGGGAGCAGGTCAGTGACGAAATTACAATAGAAGAGGTAAGAAGGGATCAACTTTGGGAGCAGGGCAGTGACGAAAATATCAAGGGACGTCTACAGCATGTTTTCAAACCTGTCAAGGATGTAAAAGCTCAACTTGAACGGACTCTAACCGCGAAATACTCACTAGAGGAGTTGGAAAGGTGAGTTGCTCTGATTATTAATCTGTATTGAGATTTTATTATCAATTTCTTTTGTTTTTTTTTAATGTTTGGTCATAAGAAACATTTGTAGTATATTTACCGACTATTTACATTACTGTAGTTCTTTGAATTTGAGTTTTGAAGGCATTATATTATGTCTCCTTTTCCTAACATTAATTTGATATATAAATAAATATATATATATATAATTTTTATGATTAGTACGTCTAACTTTAAAAAGTTAACAAATCAGTCAAATTTATCCATTGTATTATCTCTCCTATTTAGTTTAAATGCAATAAATGAATTTAATTGGTTCATCCTAACTTTTTAAAGTTAAGAAATACTGATTATAAAAGTTTTAAATATATATATATACACATCTTGGGTATCAATACACTTGACAAAAGATAAAAATGATTGCATTATAAAATTGTTGATTATAATTTATTACATATGATTACAATTAAATGACTTAGATCACAATTACAACAATCGACAAACAGAATCACATTTACTGAATGTAATCAGACATGTTTAGTTGTAATCAAATATAATAAATTACAATCAGTTATTTCAAAATGCAATTACTCTTTTTTTTTTTTTTTTGTCAAGTGTATTAATATCTTAGGTGTATTGCACAATGTGCATATATATATATATATATATTGAGTCTGTTAAGAGTTTAAGTTGGAATGTCGTATTGGTTTAGAATTTAGATTTAGGGTATTGGTGAAGAAGACCCAATTACCTTATGATATTAATATTTATGATGTTAGGCTGATTCTGATTTTGAACTTTGATTATCAATAATACTTGAAATAAGATGTTATAATGTATAATTTCATGATTTCATAAAATTTATAGTAAACATTGTTGGGTTTACATAATTTACATTGATATGATTTGTCATTTTGATATGAGGTGGAGAAAATTTCTAAATTTTGGAATTGAAGCTCAAGATAGATAAAGGAGTTTACACTTATTGCATAATTTATTATCAATTTTAAGTATATTAAGTTCAAAGCAGCTGCATCATATGTGGTATTTAAATGAATTATATAATGATTTGTAGTTGTGTTTAGTCGAAAAATAAATTCTGGTTTGATGATCTTATCAATGTGTATTGAATGAGTTTAATTCTCAATTATAAAGTGATAGTGGTTCAGATCAATGATACGTACATTAGTCAATAAAAGAAATTAAAGAAAATTTATAGATCTTTATAGATGTTAATTTGGATAAAAATTTAGTTGGTAAACTAAATTGCCTGTATTTTCAGGTTTGATTACAGTGCTTTTATGGACTATAATTATTCAATTCAAATGTAGTAGATTGAATTGTAGAAATCGTAAGCCTTGTTAATTGGTATACTGCTTAATGTTGATTATATGATCCATATTATATATATGTAATTTTATTGAAAGTTTAATGGAACTTTCAGTCGTATTAGAGAGGACGTAAATATACTATTGAACCACTATAATTCCTTATGTTTTCTTTCTTCTTCATACTTTATTTTTGTTTTCTCTATTGCACAACACTTTTTTGTAATTTTTGAATTAACTTTTAAATATCAAAAATATACTTTTCCTAAAATATGTTGCGGGTGTAAAAGGAATAGATGCATTCATATAGAATTGGAATTAGAATAGAACTAGTTAACTTTTGACCTCCACTGAGTGCATGTTCAACATGGTTTTTAATTTTCTTGCCACTTGTAATAATGTATGTGAAGTTCAACATTTACGGTCATCGAAAGTGAGTAAATTTTGCATAATAGTTGATTACGTATTCAAATATTTTAAAAATATGATATAATATATGAAATGGTAAAATTTTATTTTTTTATCTATTTTGTTGTAAAAATACTTAAAAAAAAATCTAAATTCATTCCTTATAATCTATAACATTTACTGATTTTCAAATAAACTTCTAGTTTTGATATTATTAACTTGATTTTATTTTATTTTTTAAAGATTGGCAGCAATTCAAGCCAGATGTCGGCTGGGACTAGGGATTAACCAAGCAAGCTCGTCCAAATAGCAACTTCCACAACGAGGGTCTCCTCACACTTCATAAAATTTACACACAAATGTTGCCTTGACTTTGTCATCAAATCAGAGGTGAAATATACTAATTATTCGAATTATAAGTGAACACATGTATTACTTAATTTTACTAAATCAATTTTGTATTTAGAGTATACAGTAACATATAATGTGAAATTAAATGAAATGAACAAATTTCATGAAGCATATAAATGCAAAAATGAAAAATAATCAAGCATTCTTGTGCCTTAGTGAAATTTAATGAAAAGTAAATAGACAGATAACCGAAAGTATTGTTGTCACTACTTGATATGAGCTTATATTTGTTTTGTGTTTATTATATGCTTTACGAATCTCTACAATTTATTACGTTATATATTGCTTGATTAATTTTTTGCATATTGAAAAGTCTGTTTGAAAGCTTATTCAATTCCATGAGAGGAATTCTTTGAATGTGGACAAAGATGTTATCTTCTCGATTCTACGCTTGTACAGATCATCTTGGTGTGGCACTTTGATAGTGAAGGTGATTACACCGTTAAAAGCGGATATAAACTTGCGAGAGATCTTGGTATTCTGCCTTTAACGGGAAGAGTATTTGGAAGCTTGAGATCCCTTCAAAGGTTCAGGTTGTTCTTTGGAGATGTAGACACGCTATCCTCCCTACCGTGGCCAATTTGTTTAGCCGCACAGAAGGTGATTACACAGTTAAAAGCGGATATAAACTTGCTAGAGATCTTAGTATTCTGCTTTAACGGGAAGAGTATTTGGAAGCTTGAGATCCCTTCAAAAGTTCAGGTTGTTCTTTGGAGATGTAGTCACGCTATCCTCCCTGCCGTGGCCAATTTGTTTAGCCGCCACATTCTGGTTTTGTCTCTTTGTCCTAGATTTGGACACAATAATGAGACCTGTTTCTTGCCCTTTTCTACTGTGAGCATGCTTAGCCCGTTTGGATCCAGCATGGCTGTTGGAGTCAGGTGTCTAATATTCATTGTGCTGATTTCAGTTCTGTTACGGGGAAGCTTATGGAGCTCTTATCAGATGAGGATTTTTGTCTTGCCTGCCTAGTTTTGTGGTCTCTTCAGGGTGATAGATTTTGTTTTTGCATGAAGAAAGAATTTGGAGGTGGGGACCAGATTATTAATTCGGTCAAAAGCTATCTTGTTGAGATCAATAGAATTTGCGTTTCAGATACAAATATCTCTCCTGTCAACCAAAGGTGGTACCCTCCTCCCGTTGGTCTTCTGTAGCTCAATGTGGATATTGGTATAGGTCCGACAGGCAGCAATATCATGGGAGTCGGTGGAGTTAGCAGAGACAGTAATGGTCATGTTCGAGCTGGGTTCGCTCTTCCCCGGCAGAGCTCTTTCATTCCGGAGTTGGGAGAACTCTTGGCCATCAGAGAAGCTGTGATCTGTTCCCACCAAACGTGTCTTTTCAGATGGTTTGTTTTGCTGATACGGAGGATGGATTCCGTGAGGCTACTTATTTGTCCATTTGGACCTTTCTGATATGGCTGCATACAATCTGCTTCCTGAGATGAGAATCTTTCTAGTCCTTTTTCATTTGTGTCACCTCATATCAACCATCTTGGCCTTAGCCGACAACAGGAGTCCTGAATTTGGCATTGCTGTGGCTGTTTATAAGTGTGCATTGCATGGTAACTTTTTGCAACTCTTTAAGTCTACTATTATGCTTTGAGTTCCTTAAATCAATAAGCCATATTTTTACTCCATGCATCAAAATTCTCAATTTTATCGAATCAGATGACTTCCCTCAGAACTCAATAATGAATATTTGTGGTAATGAAGAGCAATATCGATGGTTAGTTACCACTAGATTCAAAAACTTAAACTATTAGTAAGGGCTCCATTAATGATGTAAAGCTCTTTAATTTATTCACCCACATGCCACACCAACTGACTTGGTACGTGGACCAAGCCCTAATACAATGGTTACATCCTTATGCTTCTTTTAAAAGATTGCTTTCATCTTGAAGAATTATCTCAGCCGGGAGCTTAGCCAACTCCAAGTGCTTGACTGCAGTGCCGCTCAACTTAGAAAGATTAAGAAGATTCCAGTCCGTTATAGGTACACGTCAACCAGCCATCTGCCAAACTGAACTTGATGGAAAGAGGCTGTTAATTATATGGCTTATTTATATATATATGTGTAACTGTGTGGGGCTGTACGGTATGATATTTGTAAGGATATTTTCGGAATTTAGGGTTTCGATATAAATACTATTGTAACCTTATTGAAAATGTGGTGGAAGTTTTCAGCCGTATAAGAGTGGACGTAATCACATTGTCAAATCATTATAATTCTCTGTGTTTTCTTCCTTCTTCTTACTTTGTTATTACATTTTCATTGCACAACATAGGCTGACGATAATTCGCCATGACGTTTTAAGATATAGGACTAAGCCGTTGCTGAGCAATGCAACTTCCCTGGTCCTAGATCGTTGCGAACTGAAAGAAATACTTGAAATGTTGGCCAGATAACCCACTAATTGCTTTGTTGATTTAAAATCTCTTACAATTGCAGATTCTTACTTCAGCTCATCAAGTCATGATACTTCCAAATCAGACCTTCTACCAAACCCAGAGGAACTTCATCTCCTTGAAATCAAGTACCTCAGGAGCATTTCAGATTTAACTGACAGGCTTGGACTCTGTTTACATAGAATACGAGTAACAGAAGTTACCAGGTGCCCTCATTTAAGATTTCTTCTCCCGGATTATAATCTGATGCTCAGCACAGAAAAGCTGGAAGTAATCAAAGGTAGCTTCTGTGATCATCTGTTTGAGCTCTTTGAGCACACTGCTGACGAGATTTCTCCAGGCACTGCTGTCCCAACGCAACGAATTATAGAAGCGAGATGCTGCAAAGCACTCTGGAAGCTACCTCTCAGGGACCTGAATCCAGATACCATAGAAGAGATAAGAGGGGATCAACTTTGGTGGACCAAATTGGAGCAGGGCAGTGATGAAAATACCAAGGGTCGTCTACAGCACGTTTTCAAACCTGTCATCCATGCAAAAGCCCAACTTGAACGGACTCTAACCGAGAAGTACTAACTAGGAAACATGAAGAGATGAGTTGCTCTGCCCTTATTTTATTAACAATGTTTTGTTTTTTCATGTGGTCATAATAAACATTTTGTCTATTAATATTGACTATTTACATTATTGAAGTTCTTTGAATTTGAGTTGCTCAATTATGAAGGGTTTACTTATTATGCTTTCTAATGTTGAACAGGAATATTGTTGGATTAATACATTTTGTAAACATTCAAGTCTGTTAAGAGTTTGGATCTGAGTGTTAAATTGATTAGGAATTTAGATTTATGGTATTGGTAAAGAAAACCAATTATCTTGTTGTATTTTTATTTATGATGTTCGGTTGAGTCTGATTTTAAATTTTGATGTATAGAAATACAAGGAATAAGATGTTATAATGCATAATCTCATGATGTTATAAAATGTTAATAAAAAAGCTTTGGGATTTGTAGATTTTATATCAATGTGATCCTTTATTTTCACATTTAGACACATAGAGATTCTAAATTCTCGCAATTGGCCAAGGAATTGGAGGCATTTGGGTAGGGACTACGGCCTGAACATGGGTGGGCTTCAAATAGGTGGGATGGGCCTTCAACTTAAAGGCATTTTTTGTTCGTAGAGATTGGATTGGGATTAGATAATTTCCAGTCCAACCCCTTTATTTGTTGGTTGTATGGGTTTGGATCCAATCTCATGCAACAAGTTTGTTCAACCAATGCTTACATTTGGGATATGAATAAAGATGCAGAAGAGGCCAAGATGCAATATTTGCTATAACATTAAGAGTGCTAAAATTACATAATTCAGATACAAATTTTATAGAGCAGATGTAAGGTGGAGCTGCTGGTGCAACTGATATTTTTAATTAAGATTTTCTAGACCTTTTCCAGAATCTGGAATATTTTGTTCCAGTTTACAACCTCAGTAATTGACAGAATTTAATTGGTCTATTAAATTTTTATCTTCTATAATTCAGTTTGCAATTTCTCTTATGTAATATATGTTCTTGATTGAATCACACTCATTATAAGGGTTGGAGGAATTTGATGCTCTTTGAGCTGTCGATCATGAAATAATGTAGAGAAGAAAAAGGAATAAAGAAATGCAGATGACCCCGTCCACAGCTTACACTCCGAGCAGACAAATGAAACCTGTCCCCTAAAACATGCCCAAATTCTTTTTCTATTTCAGGCAAACTATTCATGTGTCAAGCCAACCCATAACAAGAATTTTAGCAATAACATGAACTTCTCAGAATGTTTCTTGTGACCTTTTTAAATTCGTAATAAATTAATCATTGATCGGGTACATTAATCCCATAATGATAAAATGCTAACTTTAGATCCCTTTGAAAATGCAGCAAATACTTGCACAATCCGTGCATTACCCTAAACTTTTTCCCCTGCATTTTGTTATCATGAACTTTTTGTCGGCCAAAACTGCTCCATAGGAAGACACTGGCTGCACTGTCCATGGCCCTATTATTCTAACATCAAAATACCGTAAGCAAATCTCAATGCAAATGCAAGAGAGAAATGACATATTATTGCACCAGCGGAGAAGGTTAAAAAGTTATTATCAATGCAGCTGAAAGATTTGACTTCAGGTTTGAAATAACTGAGATGGATGCAAGTACATTATGACAGCCCACAAAATAAATAAATAAGAACCTTTAAGATGCTTGTCCAATAGTTTGCCAAACCATGTCTCACCTGTCATACCTTAAAAGACTATTATAATGCTAACGTTGACCGAATCATTTATATATATCCAATATGTCTTACTGATAACAAACTGAACAAAGAAGCCAGTAGAAGTTTATTTCCCTGAAAAGTAAGTAGTACAGACAACAATTACTCCTTACAAACCCCGTACCGTTTCATTTTGAAAAAGAAACCCCAACTCTCTCTGTCTCTCAACTCTCTCGACTCTCTCTCTCTCCAATCTCTATCTCCGTCGTTCCTCTGCTCTACTGCGCCTCTCTCTCTCTTCATCGCTGCCGTGTTATTGCCGACGAACATTTCCGTCTTTCTCTCCGTCGCCGACCAACAAAAACGTAGACGAAACAGAGCTCTCTCTGTTTCTCCAACTCAGGTCAGTTCCCAGATTCAGCTTTTTGTTTCCAAGCATCTGAAAAATTTTTCAGATCTGACCCGGTCAAATCCGGATCTCATAAGGGTCTGAAGAGACCCGCAAAATATGTGGGTCGGATCTGAAACCATATCCTTAAAATAATTTGAGGGTATGGGTAGGGTCTAGATTCTCAAAAAAATAAGCGGATCCAATGCGGGTCTGAGCCTGGTGCAGGTCCAGACCCGCATTTTGCCAACCTAGGCAAACCGAGGTTGACCAACTTCCTAGTAGATCCAAAGAAGGTACCTTGGCTCTCCATCTGACATCCAGTTTCCTTGGTGCAGTTCCCTTGCCATACAACTTTCTTGGCTATACTTATTACCACAATTCTGCAATGGAAGTTGTTGCTTCAATCATAGGTTCAGCAGTGGCAGAGGCTGGCAAATTTCTGTGTGGCTCCTATCCGAGCATCAACAGCTTCATCCGCTTCAAGTCAAATCTCAGAGCTCTAGAGAAAGAGAAGAAAAGTCTACTTGATCTAAGGAACAGAGTGATCGAAGATGTTGATTCCTCTGATACTCAGATGACACAGTGGCTTCGAGAGGTTGAAAAAATCAAGCTTGAAGTGGATGCAGTTCAAGCAGGTATGACAGCCAATAACCAAAAACTTTGCAGATGTTTCTTTGATTGTTGTAAAAGATATGGACTTAGCAAGGAGATTGCCAGAATGCTCAAGGATGTTGAAAGTCTTCTGAAGGAAGGCGATATTGCTGCCAAGATGGTGTGTCGGAATTATTTGGCAAAAGCAGTTCAGCATATTCCTGGTCCTTGTATTGGAAATCAAACAACTGCATCAAAAATCTTAGCCACAGTTATGGATTTATTAAATGATGATGATGTTAAAAGGATTGGTGTTTGGGGTATGGGAGGGGTCGGTAAGACTACTTTGGTGAAGAACGTGAACAACAACCTCAAGGACAGTTCTTCAACACTTCCTTTTGCCATCGTAATATGGGTTACTGTGTCCAAGAAGCAGGAATTGAAAAATGCTCAAATGCAGATAGCAGAGAGATTAAATTTGGAGGTGAAAGTGGAAGAAAGTGAAGAGAGTCTTGCTAAAAGACTTCACCCGAGGCTACAAAAGGAGAAGTACCTTCTAATCCTAGATGATGTTTGGGAGACGATTGATTTAGATTCTTTGGGTGTCCCAAAACCTGAAGATTTTGCAGGTTCTAAGATCATATTAACATCTCGCTCTTTTGAGGTGTGTAGGAAGATGAAGACTGACAAACAAGTGAAAGTGGATGTCTTGAATGACGAAGAATCATGGCTACTGTTTACTGAAAATGCAGGGCAAGTAGCTACTTCAGAACATATTGAATCAATTGCAAGAGCAGTTGCTAGAGAATGTAGCGGTCTGCCATTAGCAATCATTACTGTGGGAAAAGCCATGAGGGAAAAGACTAGAATTGAACTGTGGATGGATGCCTTAAGTGAGTTACAGAGTTCAGATATTCCTGACGTCGAAGATATAGAGGATAAAGTTTTCAAGCCCTTGAAGTGGAGCTATGATTCTTTACAAGGTAAAAACATTAAACCTTGTTTTCTGTACTGCTCTTTATATCCTGAGGATTTCTCTATTGTTGTAAGTGAACTTGTCAAGTGCTGGCTAGGTGAAGGTTTAATAGAGGGACAAAAAAATTATCAGGACTCTTATAATAGGGGAATAGCTTTGATTGAAAAGCTAAAAGAGTCCTGTTTGTTGGAACATGGAGCTCGTGAGGGTACAGTAAAAATGCACGATGTAGTTCGCAATGTTGCTATATGGATTTCATCATCCTTGGGAGATGGATGTAGAGCACTTGTCCGGTCTGGGATTGGTTTGACTCAGATTTCAGTATTCGAAATGTCTACGGCTCTCAAAAGAGTTTCTTTCATGCATAATAAAATAACGGAGTTACCTGATTGTGGAGTTTGCTGTCCAGAGACCACGAGTTTACTACTACAAGGCAATCTCCCTCTCGAGAGAATTCCTGATGGATTTCTTCAGGCATTTCAATCACTTAAGGTCCTAAACCTATGTGGAACCCGCGTCCAGTTGTTACCTCAATCCATTATCAAATTAGGTGAACTTCGAGTGCTTCTTTTAAGGGACTCCTATCTGGAAGAGATATCTCAGCTAGGAGGGCTTAGGAGTCTCCAAGTGCTTGATTGTAGTGGCACTCGTATTAAAGAATTGCCAAGCACAATGAAAAATTTGATCAACTTAAGGCAATTATACCTATCCCGGACACTCAATCTAAAAACCATTCAGAGTGGGATTGTGTCTGGCTTGTCTAGTTTGGAGGTTCTAGACCTGACACACAGTGCTTACACTTGGCGTGTAATTCGTGTAAAGCGAGAGACAGAAGAACAGCAAGCAAGTTTCAGAGAGCTGTTGTGCCTTGAGCATTTACTTGTCTTATCCATACGATTGGAGGACATTCCACATCTTGGCTCCAAAGGACATACCTGGATAGGTAGATTAAGAAGATTCCAGTTCATTATAGGTACACGTCAAACAGCCTTCTGGCACACTGAACTTGATGGAAAGAGGCTGACAATAGTTCGCCATGATGCTTTAAAATGTCTGAATAACCTGTTGTTGAGCAATGCAACTTCTCTGGTCCTAGATGGTTGTAAACTGGAAGGAATGCTTGAAAGGTTGGCCAGAGAACCCACAGATTGCTTTGCTGGTTTGAAATCTCTGACTATTGCAAATACTAACTTGTGGGACTTATCAAGAGATAGTGCTTCCAAAGTAGACCTACTACAAAACCTTGAGGAACTTCATCTCCGTGATGTCGGGAATCTCAAGAGTATTTCAGAGTTAACTGACAGGCTTGGACTCTGTTTTCATAGACTACGATCAATAGAAGTTGCCAAGTGCCCTCAATTAGAATTTCTTCTCAAGTATGGTAATCCCAAGTTCAACACAGACAAGCTGGAAGTAATCAAAGTGAGTTTCTGTAATCATCTGTCTGTGCTCTTTAAGCACACTGCTGAGCAGATTAATTCTCCAGGTTATGCTGTCCCAAAGCCACGAATAATAGAAGTGAAAAACTGCAAAGCGCTTCGGAAGCTACCTCTCAGGGACCTGAATCCAGATACAATAGAGGAGATAAGAGGGGATGAAGGTTGGTGGACCAAATTGGAGCTGGGCGGAGATGAAAATACCATAGAAGAGATAAGGGGGGATGAACCTTGGAGGACCAGATTGGGGCTTAGAAGTGATGACAACAGCATAGAAAGGATAGGTTGGGATCAACGTTGGAGGGCCAGACTGCGGCGGAGTAGTGATGATAATACCATAGAAGAGGTAAGTGAGGATCAACTTTGGGAGCAGGGCAGTGACGAAAATATCAAGGGACGTCTACAGCATGTTTTCAAACCAGTCAAGGATGTAAAAGCTCAACTTGAACGGACTCTAACCGATAAATACTCACTAGAAGAGTTGGAACGGTGAGTTGCTCTGATTATTAATCTATATTGAGAATTTATTATCCTTTTCTTTTTTTTTTTTTAATGTTTGGTCATGAGAAACATTTTTAATATATTTACCGACTATTTACATTACTGTAGTTCTTTGAATTTGAGTTTTGAAGGCATAGTTTAGTAAACTTGACGAGTTGAGATTGACTTGGCGGTATTACCTATCACATCCATGTAATGAGACGTTGGTTTGAATTATGTCTCCTTTCTCCTAACATTAATTTAATGTATAAATATATATATATAATTTTTATGGTTAGAACGTTCTAACTTTAAAAAATTAGGACAAATTTATCTATTGTATTTTTTCTCCTATTCAGTTTAAATGCAATAAATGAATTTGATTGGTTCATTCTAATTTTTTAAAGTTAGGAAGTGCTAATTATAAAAGTTCTAAATATATATACATACACATCTAGGGTATTAATACACTTGACAAAAAAAAAATGATTGTATTATAAAATTATTGATTATAATTTATTATATATGATTACAATTAAATGACTTATATCACAATTACAACAATCGACAAACAAAATCATATTTACTGATTGTAATTAGACATGTTTAGTTGTAATCAGATATAATAAATTACAATCAGTTATTTTAAAATGCAATTACTCTTTTTTTTTTTTTTTTTTGTCAAGTGCATCAATATCTCAGGTGTATTGCACAACGTGCATATATATATATATATATATATTTATATCGAGTCTGTTAAGAGTTTTACTTATATATATATATATATATATTGAGTCTGTTTAGAGTTTAAGTTGGAATGTCGTATTGGTTCAGAATTTAGATTTAGGGTATTGGTGAAGAAGACCCAATTACCTTATGATATTAATATTTATGATGTTAGGCTGATTCTGATTTTGAACTTTGATTATCAATAATACTTGAAATAAGGTGTTATAATGTATAATTTCATGATTTCATAAAATTTATAGTAAACATTGTTGGGTTTACATATTTTACATTGATGTGATCTGTCATTTGATATGAGGTGGAGAAAAATTCTAAATTTTGGAATTGAAGCTCTAGATAAAGGAGTTTACACTTATTGCATAATTTATTATCAATTTTAAGTATATTAAGTTTAAAGCAGCTGCATCATAGGTGGTATTTAAATGAATTATATAATGATTTGTAGTTGTGTTTAGTCGAAATATAAATTCTGGTTTGATGATCTTATCAATGTGTATTGAATGAGTTTAATTCTCAATTAGAAAATGATAGTGGATCAAATCAGTGATACATACATTAGTCAATAAAAGAAATTAAAGAAAATTTATAGATCTTTATAGATGTTAATTTGGATAAAAATTCAGTTGGTAAATTAAATTGCCTGTATTTTCAGGTTTGATTACAGTGTTTTTATGGACTGTAATGATTCAATTCAAATGTAGTAGTTTGAATTGTAGAAATCGTAAGCCTTGTTAATTGGTAAACTGCTTAATGTTGATTATATGGCTCATATTATATAGATGTAATTTTATTGAAAGTTTAATGGAACTTCCAGCCGTACTAGAGTGGACGTAAGCATATTATTGAACCACTATAATTCCTTGTGTTGTCCTTCTTCTTCATACTTTATTTTTGTTTTCTCTATTGCACAACACTTTTTTGTAATTTTTGAATTAACTTTTAAATAGCAAAAATATACTTTTCCTAAAATATGTTGCGGGTGTAAAAGGAATGGATGCATTCATATAGAATTGGAGTTAGAATAGAACTAGTTAACTTTTGACCTCTACTGAGTGCATGTTCAACATGGTTTTTAATTTTCTTGCCACTTGTAATAATGTATGTGAAGTTCAACATTTACAGTCATGGAAAGTGAGTAAATTTTGCATAATAGTTGATTACGTATTCAAATATTTTAAAAATATGATATAATATATGAAATGGTAAAATTTTATTTTTTTATCTATTTTGCTGTATAAATACTTGAAAAAAAAAAAAAAGACTAAATTCAGTCCTTATAATCTATAACATTTACTGATATTCAAATAAACTTCTAGTTTTGATATTATTAACTTGATTTTATTTTATTTTTAAAAGGTTGCTAGCATTTACAAGCCAGATGTCGGCTGGGACTTGGGATTACCAAGCAAGCTCGTCCAAATGGCAACTTCCACAACAAGGGTCTCCTCACACCTTGTAAAATTTACACACAAATGTTGCCTTGACTTTGTCATCAAATCAGAGGTGAAATATACTAATTATTCGAATTATTAAGTGAACACGTGTATTACGTAATCTTACTAAATCAATTTTAAATTTAGATTATACAGTAACATAAAATGTGAAATGAAACGAAATGAACAAATTTCATGAAGCATATAAATGCAAGAATGAAAAATAATCAAGCATTCTTGTGCCTTAGTGAAATTTAATGAAAAGTAAATAGCCAGATAACCGAAAGTATTGTTGTCACTGCTTGATATGAGCTTGTATTTGTTTTGTGTTTATTATATGCTTTACGAATCTCTACAATTTATTGCGTTATCTATTGCTTGATTAATGTTTTGTGTATTGAAAAGTCTGTTTGAAAGCTTATTCAATTCCATGAGAGGAATTCTTTGAATGTGGATAAGATGTTATCTTCTCGATTCTACGCTTGTGCAGATCATCTTGGTGTGGCACTTTGACAGTGAAGCTGATTACACAGTTAAAAGCTGATATAAACTTGCTAGAGATCTTGGTATTCTGCCTTTAACAGGAAGAGTATTTGGAAGCTTGAGATCCCTTCAAAAGTTCACGTTGTTCTTTGGAGATGTAGACACGCTATCCTCCCTATCGTGGCCAATTTGTTTAGCCGCCACATTCTGGTTTTGTCTCTTTGTCCTAGATTTGGACACAATAATGAGACCTGTTTCTTGCCCTTTTCTACTGTGAGCATGCTTAGCCCGTTTGGATCCAGCATGACTGTTGGAGTCAGGTGTCTAATATTCATTGTGCTGATTTCAGTTCTGTTACGGGGAAGCTTATGGAGCTCTTATCAGATGAGGATTTTTGTCTTGCCTGCCTAGTTTTGTGGTCTCTTCAGGGTGATAGATTTTGGTTTTGCATGAAGAAAGAATTTGGAGGTGGGGACCAGATTATTAATTCGGTCAAAAGCTATCTTGTTGAGATCAATAGAATTTGCGTTTCAGATACAAATATCTCTCCTGTCAACCAAAGGTGGTACCCTCCTCCCGTTGGTCTTCTGTAGCTCAATGTGGATATTGGTATGGGTCCGACAGGCAGCAATATCATGGGAGTCGGTGCAGTTAGCAGAGACAGTAATGGTCATGTTCGAGCTGGGTTCGCTCTTCCCCGGCAGAGCTCTTTCATTCCGGAGTTGGGAGAACTCTTGGCCATCAGAGAAGCTGTGATCTGTTCCCACCAAACGTGTCTTTTCAGATGGTTTGTTTTGCTGATACGGAGGATGGATTCCGTGAGGCTACTTATTTGTCCATTTGGACCTTTCTGATATGGCTGCATACAATCTGCTTCCTGAGATGAGAATCTTTCTAGTCCTTTTTCATTTGTGTCACCTCATATCAACCATCTTGGCCTTAGCCGACAACAGGAGTCCTGAATTTGGCATTGCTGTGGCTGTTTATAAGTGTGCATTGCATGGTAACTTTTTGCAACTCTTTAAGTCTACCATTATGCTTTGAGTTCCTTAAATCAATAAGCCATATTTTTACTCCATGCATCAAAATTCTCAATTTTATCGAATCAGATGACTTCCCTCAGAACTCAAGAATGAATATTTGTGGTAATGAAGAGCAATATCGATGGTTAGTTACCACTAAACTCAAAAACTTAAACTATTAGTAAGGGCTCCATTAATGATGTAAAGCTCTTTAATTTATTCACCCACATGCCACACCAACTGACTTTGGTACGTGGACCAAGCCCTAATACAATGGTTACATCATTATGCTTCTTTTAAAAGATTGCTTTCATCTTGAAGAATTATCTCAGCCGGGAGCTTAGCCAACTCCAAGTGCTTGACTGCAGTGCCACTCAACTTAGAAAGATTAAGAAGATTCCAGTCCGTTATAGATACACGTCAACCAGCCATCTGCCAAACTGAACTTGATGGAAAGAGGCTGTTAATTATATGGCTTATATTTATATATATATATATATATATGTAACTGTGTGGGGCTGTACGGTATGATATTTGTAAGGATATTTTTGGGATTTAGGGTTTCGATATAAATACTATTGTAACCTTATTAAAAATGTGGTAGAAGTTTTCAGCCGTATAAGAGTGGATGTAATCACATTATCAAATCATTATAATTCTCTATGTTTTCTTCCTTCTTCTTACTTTGTTATTGCATTTTCATTGCACAACATAGGCTGACAATAATTCGCCATAATGTTTTAAGATATAGGACTAACCCGTTGCTGAGCAATGCAACTTCCCTGGTCCTAGATCGTTGTGAACTGAAAGAAATACTTGAAATGTTGGCCAGATAACCCACTAATTGCTTTGTTGGTTTAAAATCTCTTACTATTGCAGATTCTTACGTCAGCTCATCAAGTCATGATACTTCCAAATCAAACCTTCTACCAAACCTGGAGGAACTTCATCTCCTTGATATCAAGTACCTCGGGAGCATTTCAGATTTAACTGACAGGCTTGGACTCTGTTTACATAGACTACGAGTAACAGAAGTTACCAGGTGCCCTCATTTAAGATTTCTTCTCCCGAATTATAATCTGATGCTCAGCACAGAAAAGCTGGAAGTAATCAAAGGTAGCTTCTGTGATCATCTGTTTGAGCTCTTTGAGCACACTGCTGAGGAGATGTCTCCGGGCACTGCTCTCCCAAAGCAACGAATTATAGAAGCGAGATGCTGCAAAGCACTCTGGAAGCTACCTCTCAGGGACCTCAATCCAGATACCATAGAAGAGATAAGAGGGGATCAACTTTGGTGGACCAAATTGGAGCAGGGCAGTGATGAAAATACCAAGGGTCGTCTACAGCACGTTTTCAAACCTGTCATCGATGCAAAAGCCCAACTTGAACGGACTCTAACCGAGAAATACTAACTAGGAAACATGAAGAGGTGAGTTGCTCTGCTCTTATTTTATTAACAATGTTTTGTTTTTTCATGTTTGGTCATAATAAACATTTTGTGTATTAATATTGACTATTTACATTATTGAAGTTCTTTGAATTTGAGTTGCTCAATTATGAAGGGTATACTTATTATGCTTTCTAATGTTGAACAGGAATATCATTGGATTAATATATCTTGTAAACATTCGAGTTTGTTAGGAGTTTGGATTCGAGTGTAAAATTGATAAGGAATTTAGATTTAAGGTATAGGTAAAGAAAACCAATTACAATTATCTTGTATTTTTATTTATGATGTTCGGTTGAGTCTGATTTTAAATTTTGATATATAAAAATACGAGGAATAAGATATTATAACGCATAATCTCATGATGTTATAAAATGTTAATAAAAAAGCTTTGGGATTTGTAGATTTAACATCAATGTGATCCTTTATTTTTACATTTAGACACACATAGATTCTAAATTCTCGCAATTGGCCGAGGAATTGGAGGCATTTGGGTAGGGACTAGGGCCTGAACATGGGTGGGCTTCAAATAGGTGGGATGGGCCTTCAACTTAAAGGCATTTTTTGTTAGTAGAGATTGGATTGGGATTAGATCATTTCCAGTCCAATCCCTTTATTTGTTGGTTGTATGGGATTGGATCCAATCTTATGCAACCAATTTGTTCAACCAATGCTTACATTTGGGATATGAATAAAGATGCACAAGAGGCCAAGATGCAATATTTGCTATAACATTAAGAGTGCTAAAATTACATAATTCAGATACAAATTTTATAGAGCAGATGTAAGGTGGAGCTGCTGGTGCAACTGATATTTTTAATTAAGATTTTCTAGACCTTTTCCAGAATCTGGAATATTTTGTTCCAATTTACAACCTCAGTAATTGACAGAATTTAATTGGTCTATTAAATTTTTATCTTCTATAATTCAGTTTGCAATTTCTCTTATGTAATATATGTTCTTGATTGAATCACACTCATTATAAGGGTTGGAGGAATTTGATGCTTTTTGAGCTGTTGATCATGAAATAATGTAGAGAAGAAAAAGGAATAAAAAAATGCAGATGACGAAACTTGCTTTTCATAAAATATTAAGAATGAGCTGTTTTTCACCAATGAAGACAAAAACAAAATAGAATAGAAATGGAAACTTATATCGCAAGTTTAAGATTCTAACAGCTTCCGATTTGTCAGCTCCCGGGCAGGTGTACCAAACCTGTCCAGAGAAAACTTTTAATCTGAAACCTCCTAGATTATAATAGAGAAAAATTTGTAAGCCAAGGAACCTGACAGCCATATTTGTCTTTCAGCATTATAGTTTAATCAATTGTTAGTAAAAACTTGGCAAATTCCCAGCTGGCATAATAATAGTCTAAGTTTTGTGTCTACAGAATATGATATTGAAAATTTAAATACAGCATCAATTGTGATAATACAAAACAATTAATATTATATTTTGATGTGTTCAACACTTTGCATATTCCTAGACCACCAATGGAGTATAAGACTACAGCATAAAAAACTTTCTTTACGGTAATACATCTACTTAAAATTGATGAATCCTTAGACTGGTATTCAGAGCATGGCAGGAGTAGAAAAGAAAACACTACCTCGTAAAAGATACTTGAACAACAAGGATAACAGATATTTGACACATGTAAGTAAATTTAACTCTACACCATGGCAATGAATTATCCAGAATAGGTTAGAAGATGGATTACTTGATGAAAAGCGAAATTCAACGCACAACATGCTAGAGCTCAGCTCTGAAACGTTTCAGTGGTTACCCCGTCCACAGCTTACACTCTGAGCAGACAAATGAAACCTGTCCCCTAAAACATGCGCAAATTCTTTTTCTATTTCAGGCAAACCATTCATGTGTCAAGCCAACCCATAACAAGAATTTTAGTAATAACATGAACTTCTCAGAATGTTTCTTGTGACCTTTTTAAATTCATAATAAATTAATCATTGATCGGGTACATTAATCCCATAATGATAAAATGCTAACTTTAGATCCCTTTGAAAATGCAGCAAATACTTGCACAATCCGTGCATTACCCTAAACTCTTTCCCCTGCATTTTGTTATCATGAACTTTTTGTCGGCCAAAACTGCTCCATAGGAAGACACTGGCTGCACTGTCCATGGCCCTATTATTCTAACATCAAAATACCGTAAGCAAATCTCAATGCAAATGCAAGAGAGAAATGACATATTATTGCCCCAGCGGAGAAGGTTAAAAAGTTATTATCAATGCAGCTGAAAGATTTGGCTTCAGGTTTGAAATAACTGAGACTGGATGCAAGTACATTATGACAGCCCACAAAATAAATAAATAAATAAGAACCTCTAAGATGCTTGTCCAATAGTTTGCCAAACCATGTCTTACCTGTCATTCCTTAAAAGACTATTATTATGCTAACGTTGACCTAATCATTTATATATATCCAATATGTCTTACTGATAACAAACTGAACAAAGAAGCCAGTAGAAGTTTATTTCCTGAAAAGTAAATAGTACAGACAACAATTACTCCTTATAAACCCCATACCCGTTTCATTTTAATAAAAAAACCCCAACTCTCTCTGTTTCTCAACTCTCTCAACTCTCGCTCTCTCCAATCTCCATCGCCTCTCCTCCTTGACTGCGATCCATCGCCGCCGTTCCTCCTCGACTACGATCCATCGCCGCCGTGTTGTCGCCGACCACCAGAACATCTCCGTCTCTCTCTCTCCATCGTCGACCAACAAAACCCAGGTCTCTCTCCAATCTCCATCGCCGCCATTCCTCCTCGACTGCGATCCATCGCCGCTGTGTTATCGCCGACCACCAGAACATCCCCGTCTCTCTCTCTCCATCGCCGACCAACAAAACCCAGGTCTCTCTCCAATCTCTATCGCCGTCGTTCCTCTGCTCTACTGCGCCTCTCTCTCTCTCCATCGCCGCCGTGTTATCGCCGACGAACATTTCCGTCTTTCTCTCCGTCGCCGACCAACAAAAACGTAGACGAAACAGAGCTCTAGACTCCAAACTCAGGTCAGTTCCCAGATTCAGCTTTCTCTTTAGCTTTTTGTTTTCAAGCATCTGAAAAATTTTTCAGACCTGACCCGTTGACCCGGGCTGACCCGGTCAAATTCGGGTCTGACGAGGGTCTGACGAGACCCGCAAAAAATGCGGGTCGAGTCTGGAACCATATCCTCAAATTAATTTGAGGGTATGGATAGCGTCTAGACCCTAAAAAAATAAGCGGGTCCATTGCGGGTCTGGGCCTGGTGCGGTCCAGACCCGCATGTTGCCAACCTAGGCAAACCAACGTTGACCAACTTCCTAGTAGATCCAAAGAAGGTTCCTTGGCTCTCCATCTGACATCCAGTTTCCTTGGTGCAGTTCCCTTGCCATACAACTTTCTTGGCTATACTTATTACCACAATTCTGCAATGGAAGTTGTTGCTTCAATCATAGGTTCAGCAGTGGCAGAGGCTGGCAAATTTCTGTGTGGCTCCTATCCAAGCATCAACAGCTTCATCCGCTTCAAGTCAAATCTCAGAGCTCTAGAGAAAGAGAAGAAAATTCTACTTGACCTAAGGAACAGACTGATCGAAGATGTTGATTCCTCTGATACTCAGATGACACAGTGGCTTCGAGAGGTTGAACAAATCATGGTTGAAGTGAACTCAGTTCAAGCAGATACGATTACGAATGCCAATATTGAAAAACTTTGTGGATGTTTCTTTAATTGCAGTCTTAGCAGGGAGACAGCCAGAATGCTCAAGGAGGTAGAAAGACTTCTCAAGGCAGGAGATATTGCTGCCAAAATGGTGGGTCGGAATTGTTTGGCAAAAGCAGTTGAGCATATCCCTGGACCTTCTATTGAAAATCAAACAACTGCATCAAAAATCTTGGCCACAGTTATGGATTTTTTAATTGACGATGATGTCCGGAGGATCGGTGTTTGGGGCATGGGAGGGGTCGGTAAGACTACTCTGGTAAAGAACTTGAACAACAAGCTCAAGGACAGTTCTTCGACACTTGCTTTTGGCATCGTGATATGGGCTACCGTATCCCAGAAGCAGGATTTGAGAAAGGTCCAAATACAAATTGCAGAGAGATTGAATTTGGGGGTGAAAGTGGAAGAAAGTAAAGAGTCTCTAGCTAAAAGACTTCACTGGAGGCTCTCAAGGGAGAACTTTCTTCTTATCCTAGACGATGTTTGGGACACAATCGATTTGGATTCTTTGGGTGTGCCACAACCTAAAGATCATTTAGGTTCTAAGATCATACTGACATCTCGCTCGTTTGAGGTGTGCAGGATGATGATGATTGACAGGCAAGTGAAAGTGGATATCCTGAACAATGAAGAATCATGGCAGTTGTTCACTGAAAATGTAGGGAAGGTAGCTACTTCAGAACATATTGAGCCCCACTGCAAGAGCAGTTGCAAGAGAATGTAGTGGTCTGCCGTTAGCAATCATAACTGTGGGAAAAGCCATGAGAGAAAAGACAAGGATTGACTTGTGGAGGGATGCCTTAAGTGAGCTAAGGAGTTCATATATTCCTGACATAGAAGGCATAGAGACCAAAGTTTTCAAGCCGTTGAAGTTGAGTTACGATTCTTTACAAGGTAAAAACATCAAACCTTGTTTTTTATACTGCTCTTTATATCCTGAGGATTTCTCTATTGATGCAAGTGAACTTGTCAAGTGCTGGCTGGGTGAAGGTTTGATAGAGGGACAGAAAAATTATGAGGACACTTATAATAGGGGAATGGCTTTGATAGAGAAGCTAAAAGACTCCTGTTTGTTGGAACATGGAGTTCGTGAGGGTACTGTAAAAATGCATGATGTAGTTCGCAGTGTTGCTATATGGATTTCATCTTCCTTGGAAGATGGATGTAAAGCACTTGTCCGGTCTGGGATTGGTTTGACTCGGATTTCAGAATCCGAAATATCTACGACTCACAAAAGGGTTTCTTTCATGCATAACAAAATTACAGAGTTCTCTGATTATGAGATTTGTTGTTCAGAGACTATGAGTTTACTGTTGCAAGGTAATCACACCCTCAAGATAATTCCTGACAGATTTCTTCAAGCATTTCAATCACTCAAGGTCTTGAATCTATGCGGAACCCGCATCCAGTTGCTCCCTCAATCAATTATGAAACTGGGTGACCTTCGAGTGCTTCTTTTAAGGGACTGCTCTTTTCTGGAAGAGTTATCTCCCTTAGGCGGGCTTAGAAGACTCCAAGTGCTTGATTGCAGTGGCACTCCTACTAAAGAATTGCCAAGTGAAATGAAAAATTTGGGAAACTTAAGGCAGTTATACCTATTGCGGACACTCAGACTAAGAACCATTAGAAGTGGGATTGTGTCTAGCTTATCTAGTTTGGAGGTTCTAGACATGTCACAGAGTGCTTACACGTGGGGTGTGAAGCAAGAGCCAGAAGAAGAGCAATCTAGTTTGGAGTTTCTAGACATGTCACGGAGTGTTTACACTCGGGGTGTGAAGCAAGGGACAGAAGAAGAGCAAGCAACTTTCGGAGAGCTGTTGTCGCTTGAGCATTTACTTGTCTTATCGATACGATTGAAGGTCATTCCGAATCTTGGCTCCGAAGAACATGACTGGCTAGGTAGATTTATAAGATTCCAGTTCGATATAGGTCCGTATCAAACAGCCTTCTGGCAAAGTAAGCTTGATGAAAAGAGGGTGACAATAAGGAGCCTTGATTTTTCAAGACATAGGACTAACCCGTTGTTAACCAGTGCAACTTCTCTGATCCTTGCTAGTTATAAACAGAAAGATATGATTAAAATGTGGACCAGAAAACCCACTAATTGCTTTGCCAATTTGAAATCTGTCACTATTGTAAATTCTAACTTGCGTTACTTTACAAGAGGTAAGGCTTCCAAAGAAGACCTACTACCAAACCTAGAGGAACTTCGTCTCATTGATGTCGACAACCTCTATAGCATTTCAGAGTTAACTGACAGACTTGGACTCCGTTTACATAAACTACGAGTAGTAGAAGTTACCAGGTGCCCTCAGTTAAGATTTCTTTTCCAGTATGGTAATCAGAAGCTCAACACGAAAAAGCTGGATGTGATCAAAGTTAGTGTCTGTAATGACCTGGGTGAGCTCTTTCAGCATACTGCTGAGGGGACTGAAGCTCGAGGCTCTCCTGTCCCAAACCTACAAATAATAGAAGTGAAAAACTGCAATGCGCTCAAGAAGCTACCTCTCAGGGACCTGAATCCAAATACCATACAAGAGATAAGAGGGGATGAAGTTTGGTGGACCAGATTGGAGCAGCGCAGTGAAGAAAATACCAAGGAACATCTACAGCATGTTTTCAAACCTGTCAAGGATGCAGGGCCCCAACTTGAACGGGCTCTATCAGGGAGATACCCTTGAAGGAAACATGAAAAGGTGAGGTGCTCTGATTTTTTTTTTCTGTATTGAAACTTTATTAGCAATTTTTTGTGTTTCATTATTTTAAGTTTGGTCATAACAAACATTTTATATATATGTATCGTAAGTGAAGTTCTAGACTTACAATCATCGGAGGTGGGTAAATCTTGCATAATATGTGATTACTTATTGGAATACTTTAAAAGTATGATATAATATACAGCAAAATTTTATTTATAAATACTTTCAAATGAAATTTTATTTATTTATATGTTTTGTTTCGCAAATACTTTCAAATGAAATTTGATTTAGTCCTTAGAATCTATAATATTTATTGGTGTTTACATATACTTTTAGTTTTTACATAGTTTTAATTTAATATTTATCACTTGATTTTATTTTATTTTTCAAAGGTTGGAACTAACTCAGAGAAGAAGACAGACAGGAGCAAAAGTGATTAACCGGACACGCACGTCCAAATAGCAATTTCCACAACAATGGTCCTCTCACACTTGACACCTGTAAATTTATAGACAAAGGTTAGACTCGAACTTTACTAGCAAATTAAAGGGGAATTAAACCAATTACTTGAGTTAAAATTGAATGTATATGTATTGTTTATTTTTACTGAATCATTTATACATTAGTTGCTATAATTTATTTATATTACAGAACAATTATACTATTATGTGTTTTGGTTTAATATCGACAGTACTTGAAAATGTGAAATGAATGAATTTCATGAGTCATATAACTGCAAGAATGAAAAATAATCATGCATTTTAGTCCCTTATTTGAAACTCAATGAAAAGTTAATAGTCAGATTAACATGACTATTAGTGTCACTATTTGACACGAGCTTGTTTTTGTTTTGCGTTAATTGTAATGCTTTACGAATCTCTATTATCTGCTACTTTGTATATTGCTTGATCAATGTTTTGTACATTGAGAAGCCCCCTTGAAAGCTTATTCAATTCACATATGCTGCATCATTCTGAGGTATATTTCTGCGGGTTCTGCAGTTGCTGTTCCCTGTCACTGCACTGGTGACTGGCTGAATGCTCTTATACTTTCATTCTCATATCGCACCATACTTTCAGAAATCTTTCAACATGCTGCATTTTAAGATGGTTTTGTTTTGCTGATGAGGAGGATGAATTCTGCAAGGCTACCTATCTGTCCATTTAGACCTTCCTGATATGGCTGCAGTCTGCGCTGTGAAGCTTTCAAGCCCTTTTTCATTTATGTCATCTCTAGCTACATCTGGAACAGACCAGAATTTCCATCTGATGTTGCAGGAATGGATTATTTGAAAGAACTTAATATTTATCTTAAATTGCATATTTGAAGCAAGGAATATAATTCTGATTGTTGTACAATAAAGACAAATAATAAAGTATTAAGGAGAAAAACAAAACGGATAACTATAATGATTCGATAATGTGTCTATGTCCACTCTTGTATAGTCTCATACAGCTGAAAAATTTCACTAAACTTTTAATAGGATTATAACAATTATGTGTAATAATCTAATCTCAAAAATACCTTATAAATTAAATACCTTTAAATATATAAAAATATAAGAAATATAACCAACACTCATCAATTTCACTTGAAATATTTATTGAATTATTTAAGACACTTGTAAAGTTGCACTAGAATACAAAAATGTTGATAGCAAATATATCTTGTCTACTACATTCGAAGCCTCGTAGATTGTGGTGGAGAAAATTTTGTAAGCCAAAGGAATCTGATAGCCATTTTTGTCTTTCATCATTATTTGTAACAATTATTAAGCATAAAGTGAACAAGGTAGAAAACTTCAAGCCAAATAGCTACTGGCACCACCCAGAATAAAATCAAAGGAAATCAAATGTATTGCTCAGGTAGAAAAACCTGGCTGTTTTCCACGAGTGTTGTATTTACAGAATATGATAATGAAAATCCAACTACATCAATTATTGAAATCCAAAACAGTTAGTCTTATAGTTTGATGCGTTCAGCAATTTTGCGTATTCTTAGACCATCAATGCAAGATCATAGTATAGTATAAAAGACATACCATACATAACCATGGACACGCCCGTTGAGAGTCACACCGCTATCACAGATTTAACCACTTAAATTATATATAATTGACGCATTCAAAAAAATGAAAAATAATAAAAAAGAAAAGAAATATTTAAATTTGATAAGATATAAAAGGATTATTTAGGTTTAATTTTATTATTTAATAGATGGTCTTCCTTAATAAATACACTCAACCACAGTTTGGCGGAACCTGATTCACATTTGAGTAGGGCTTTTGTAAAATAATTTACAAAAAAAAGGAGCAAAACATTGCTCAACGGAAATTTTCATCAATCATCATGAAAACAAAATTCCCACCACACAAAATTTGCACCAGAATGGTCATAAATAATATATATTGTGTGTGTGTGTGTGTGTGTGTGTGTATAATAGAATAGAATAACAGATGATGAAGAAGAGTTACAAGGTGGTGCTATTGTTTACATATTACAACAGATTATTGGGAATATATCATCTGTTTGTGTTATTTACAAAGTCAAACAGAAAGATGGAAACCCAGCAACATAATATCCACAATTCCTCATCATTCACTGTCGAGCCCCCTCTAGCGCCTCAAATCATTGTCCACATTTCCACCCATAAGTATTAACATTGTTAATGAACCTCCCAGGAGATCAAAAGAATTACTACACACCTGGAAAATAAAATGGAGCAACAAGTTTGTCACATAACTGTGGTTACAAATAGAATTTGTAAATCAGAAAAGTTCTGATTGTAACAGAGTAAATGACATCGAAATATTACGGTGAATGGAAATTCATGGTTATAGTAATGCATGCAGTGATTGACTTGGTGATTCAGGTGGGGAAAAATAATTTCAAATCCAGCAACCAACTAAATATAGCAAGCTACAAATACATTTGCACTTTGAACGAAAAACTAACTATTTTTTCACGCTCGCATAATCTCTAGAGGTCAGAAAGTACTTGCGAATATCTTCAACCAGTCAACAACACAAACCAATCAGGCCATATTAAAAAGGGCCCTTTTGTCGGACACAAGTGCCCATGATGAAAAATGCACCCACATGCCCCCTGCGCAAAACTTTAATTACAGCAAAAACAAAATGGTTGCATCTTAGAAAAAATGAATACACATTCAATAGATTAATGAGCCAAGGAAAAAGCAAAATGATTAGCAGATTTTTGTGCTGGGAAAAAAGCAAAAAGACGTAGAATGCAATATTTGGCAGGCAATGCAAGTATTATGTTTTCACATGCGTACAGTGTATGAGTGCCAAAGCTTATAATTTCACCTCGAAGCACCCTAAAAAAAATTACATTCAAGTTTCATAAAAAAAAAAAAAAGGTGCATTCGTACACTTGCTAAACTTTATGAGATAGCCTGAGGAGTTATCAAGCTAATTGATATTGCAAACTCACGAACACAAGTATTCAATATCTAACTAAATTTACAACAAGACCATAAAAGTTTACCTCTAATCAAACTCACCACCTTCATCTTCAAAATGATTCTCCATTTTCAGGCTTTCAATATTATTATTTACAAACTTGAGTTGAGCCTCCATTCTTAAGCTCTCACTATTATTTACAATCCCAAGCCGAGTTTTGCTTTTAGGGTTGTCACTGTTATTTACAAAGCCCTTGGTTTCTATTGGCATCCGAGGAACATTCAAACCAATTTCTTCGATGCCATTGTTAAGTTCGGCCACTGAAGCACCACTGTCAGTTACAGAGTCAAGAGAACCAGAGCTGCTCCTGCGTGAAAGATACCCATTTTCAGACAGCCCTGACCTCTGGTGCAGTATTTGGCCATTGCTATTACTATCTACAGTAGGAACCCTGCAGGACAACAAAATTTCATGGCTATCAACAAGAACTTCCACAGTCATGCACCAAAAATAAGTGCAAAAAACAAAAATAAAAGGAAGAACCTTGCATAACAAGGAAAAGATGCTTCGTCATGCAGCTATCAAAATTGCACCCAGAAAGTCCGATACACAAAATAAACAAGGAAACCAAAACCATAAGAAATTTGCAATTAGCATTAAGCCATATGTCTGCTTAACTAATAGATCCCATAAACAATTGAAAATACTGTTTAAAAAATATAACAGAAAACAATTTATTAAGAGAAAAGGCATAACACAAAATAAGAGTAAAATTAACTATACATGACCATGTAAACTTAATTGTATAAATAGCTGTACATCAGATACGTAATAAACAGAAGACAAGCTCAGATAGCCAAAGTTGAAACTTCAAAGATGAAAAGGAAAGTAATACTAATAGCAAGGAAGCATCCCTAAAATTAGTTAAGTAGATGGGCCTATAGAAGTTCAGATCACCTTGACTGTTGAAATTTGGGACTCTGAAGATAGTTGAAAACAGGAACCAAATCTTTTGACCTAGCTTCGATCATGCGGGTTGGAATCCTCTCAATTTCTACTTCCCCTGTCAAATCATTTTGGTTTTCTCTTTTAATGGCCACTGACATCATCGACTGAAAATATATCTGATAAGCAATGACACCAAAAGATAATAGCAGTCATGTATCAACCAAAACATTTGAACAATTCAATAAACAAATGCCTAAAAACTTGCAAAACAAGGAAATACCTGTGGTTTTGCCCACAACGGAATGCGAACTTGATGCATCTGGAGTTCAGCTTCTGAAATATACAAATGATGTTTATCTTCAGCATTGACCTTTGTTTTCTCAACTGTACCCCTAGCTTCAGAGACAGTCCAATTTCCCCCATTCGGTTCTTCTGGGTATATCTTATTGCTGTCCAAAGTTCCATTCTCACCATAAATATCTAAGTTCTCTTCACGTTCCCTTCGAGTTTGTTTCTGACATATATTCCACTTCTGGATTGCCTGAACTACTAATCTAGAATCACTTTCAGCAACTGAATCATAGGCAGTGCCTAGTCCAGAGACACCCATTGTTGGATCCAGACCAGCTGATACTCGTAATCCGTATTGCATCATACATCCTGAGGGAGAAAAAACCAAAAGGTGGTACCTTGTCTTTAAGGAGTTGCCTCCTGCATATATATCATTATGGCCTTTACAGTTGTGGAAAGATGAAGCAATGGCCCCTGAAAGGGGAGTCACTCTCCCTGCTGCAGCTGCTGTGGCACCAGTTACAGAGCCTCTCCAACCATTAGCTCCATTCCTAATTCGGCTAACAACAGAGAGTGTAACTGGAGGACCAGATGCACAAAGGTTCTGTTGAGGTAAACTTGAATTTGGAGGCCATCGAACTCCTGCCTTTGCCATGACACCTAGGCCACTATTTTTCGAGGTAAAACCACCATCAGCAGACTGAAAACAAACAGATCCCCCCAAAGGATTTATAGCAAATAAATGGCTTGTGCCCCTAGAGGAACTAATCATAATCCAGTTGCTGTCTTCACTGAAACTAATGTCCTGTATAACCTGAATCAAAGAAGACAACAAGAAAAAAGAGCAAATGATGAGAGAATGGCTGTCAGGGAAATGTACAACAAAAACAATTCAACGGATACTGTGCTCTTACAGCATTTGTCAAACCACGTTGCAGCCTGTAAAGGTGTACATAAGATGCACCAGCATCACATGCAGACGAGCCTCCTAGGAGCCCAGGCATTATTTTGAAGACATTTATGTTATGACCCTGAACTGATGCAGTCACTAGAAGGGTCCCACTAGGATCAAAACATAATGCAGAAATAGGACTCTTGTGTGCCCTAAACTGGGCAATAACAACTTTACTGACAATATCTCTGACAATAACCTGATTAAAATAAGCAAGAAATAAAGTAAGGCAAAAAAGGATCCATCCTTACAACCAGGCAGATATAGTAATCAGCAGAGAAACGCAAGAATAAGATAATACACAAGAATAAGATAATCTTGCAATAAGAATTAGTTCCTGAGAGAGCATGAATGAAAACAGGAAATTCCTCCCACAGAAAAGTGGGTTATAATTCATTCCTACGCCCAGACATAAACAATTCTGATCACAGTTTCCATCAGGAAAAAGGTATGTAATGAGAAGAGCATGCAAATGAACTACGTATAAGACAATATATGTGCTGCTGTAGTCAAACATGAAAAATGGGAAAAGAAAAGGCTAGGCTTCGATCGCATCCATAAAACATACTTAAAAAGAAAAAATACCATTCCAACATTATCCGCTTCTGGTGAAACACCATTAACAGTTCCATTGACCTTCAAGCCTGGACCCGCTGATTGAGAACTGTGGGAATCAGGTAGAAGCTCGGAGCAGTACCTTGACAGCCTCTTATAACCTATGTCTCCTAGGGTCACAATCCCGGCAGCAAGTTGCTTGCTTGATTCTTTTGCATAATGTGCAACCAAGCTCCCATTTGATGGAAAACCAGAAAAACTTTGGGAAGGTGTTAGATGTTGTGGACTAACACGTCCTGTATTGGAAACAACAACCGGACTTCCGCTATAAGCCAGCCACCTGGGACCAACTGCAAGTGGTCCGTAACCAATACCTCCAGAACTAGGATAACCTGGACCTATGAGATTTGTAAGAATGGTGTATTCCCTCTCCAGTGTCGTAGCATCAAAGCAGTGTATCTGCAATATATTATTATAACTTAGGTCTCACATTTTGATTGACCAGAGATACTGATAACTTCTAATGCACGTATAGGTAAACTTACCTGCGCTGCTTGGCAAATAGCAACAACTCTAGAGCTGCATCTTACAGAATGGATGACTGATCTGAACTTTAGCATATGTACATAAGATTGAGATCTCAAGGAATAAAAACGAACAATGCTAGGCACAAAATTGCCATTCCCTGAGTCATGATAGTTTGAGACTGTCCCATTGCGAGTGGTAGCTAACCCATCCTGAATGTTAGTACCACCAGAAAAGGACCCATCAGAACAAACTACCAGAAGTGGTCTGGCTTCAGCAAACTTGTCTACAGATCTTTTTGATTGTATTGGTCTCGGTAGCATTTGCATAAATGAAACAGGACCATCATATCTGGAAACCAAGTCACGGACGTTATCTGCTTCTTCAACATCCCAAACCTGAAAACCAGATCGATACCCCAGCAGGAGAACTTGCCTTGTGGCATCTCTTTCACCCTCTAACTTGTCAAACCCAGCCCAGAGCACCTTTACATTGTAAAAATATAATTTGACATAAGTAAACTCCATCTTTAGATACCAAAGGACTCAGAATTAATTAGAAGATCTTTACAAGAATTATCACTAACAGGAAAACAAAGCCATCACATCGAATAATAGCATCAGGAGAGCATATCAACAAAATCTAAAATTCTAAATTACAAAGCAGTTAACAGAACAAATAAGCTAGTAGGTCCCAAATAATTACATTAAAATTGCAATGGTTCGCACAATTCTTAAGCCAAAGAATACACAAGGTCACAAGCAATGACAAAATTCAAGGAACAAAAAGCAGAATCAGAAAGTTCATCCTAATAATTTTGTCATAAATCCCAATGAACCTACTAGATGGCTAGTTCTTCCATTTAATCAACAACTTTCCACTCAGATAGTCTTGCATTTTAACTATACAAACTAAAGATCTTCGCTGACATCAAAATTACACCCAAAAAAAAATTAATTAAAAAAAAAAAACAAATCTCCACTATGAGCATGAAATCCTTACAACATCACAAAACCTCCCTCTAGTTCTCCCCCCTACGTCCTTGCATGCACATATTTGATATAAGATGGTTTTAATTACAGATTTCAAAAAATGACTTATACAAAGAACTATTGGCATTAAACATCTTAGAAACACACTCTCACAATGAGAAAGGCGTAACTTTCCATTAAGTCATTGGGTGGGTTATCAGGATAGAAGAAGTCTGAAATTCCTTCATTCTAAAATTGCATGCACATTACCACATAGACAAGATTCAATTTTGTTCATTCATATGAATTACAAGGGAAAAAACATTAGATTGATTTTGAAGTAATTCAAATTATTTACAAAAAAATCCTTCTCAAAGCATCCAGCAACCAGCATATTTCAACCAACTTTCCTTGTCCAGACTTTCACATCCATATCTTTAATGAAACACAACCAAGCACACATCAATTCCTAATAACATTTCTGGTTGCAAACTGACAAAGGTTCAGTTTGTTTCCATTAGGACAGCTAGAAATAAGATTTAATAAAAAAATAAAGGACAACTAGGAATAACCAGCTGACCAAAATTGTAAATCTTACAACAATAACGCAGAGGCGTAAATAATTGACTATACAGTGCAACAATGCATTTCAAAGCAACAGTGAACCTCATGAGTATGATTCACTTTTGAATTACAAGCTGTTAACAAAAAGTAACATTGGGTTATAGCATATAAATGCAAAGTTAACGGATTGGCTTTAATAATCCTACTGAGTCATCACATCCAGCACAAAACTAGTAGCTTGTTGAATGGTCTCATCCTGAGCAACAGCAGCAACAGCGTAAGGCTTATCAAAGCAGGGGTCCATCAACTTAAATTAAATTTGCTGTGGCACTATGTGACTTATAGTTAACGATTCACAATTCAATAGTGGTCTCAGTACAAATACAATCCACTATTGACTATTCAGACACATTGGTGCACCGTGCACTCAATTTTTTTCTAAACTCAAGTGTCACAACACAATGATCTTACCTTACCTAATTATAGCATTATTTGCAACCCACAAAGGCTAGCAATAGAAGAACTTCAAATAATATCAGTCATAAGTAAAAGCATTGATCACTGCAAACCATACAAAAAAGCGAGCAACTAATATACACTCAACAATCAACTTTTTTAACATGTTTATAATGTAACCAGTATCCTTCCCAATAGCTTTCTAACTCCACCCGTAAATCCCACCGTCACAATTCCTATACCTGTAAGAATCTTATAAAACAACCACTTCCACAGCCAAAACCAAAACCAAACAAATTGCACATTTGCACAATAATTTGACAAAGATTCAGCTCATATTAACCAATATACATTATACATTCATAGTCCCACAAGACAGACTCGCCATGTGGCATGCTAAATTACCCATTCTCTCTCCAAATCTCATTCAAAAAGCGAAATTCTCACACTAAAAACAAAATTACAACCCCACTCCACTCCAAGAACAAAATCACACATTCAATAACAATTGAACCATAAATCACTAATTTCTTAACAAATCTCCAATTCCAACCAAAACTCACAAACTCAACTACCTTAAACAATGCTAAAGACCAAAACTGAAAAACCCCACCTCAACACTCAAACTAAATATCAAAACTAACACAGCATACTACAATTGCACCAAGACACACATAACCAAATTATCCAGTCTTTCAACAAATTTCCAAAACTCTCCCTAACTCTCCACATAAATTACACATTCTAAAAAAGCACCAATACTTAAACTATAAACTTCATTACGCATTTAAACCTCTAAATTAAAACATTAACAGAATCAAATAAAAAAATTAAAAAAAATAAAGAAAAGGCGTAAGTAATACTACTACATGGAACTAAACAAAACAAACCACACACCTGATCATGACTCGAGTCATCGTCCCTCTCCACAATAGAAGAGGCGACTGACACGGCGGACTTGGCCACGGTGGACGCCCCAGACGAGACGATTCTCAAATAGCTAGAGATAGCACGAAACGGGCTCTTCCCAGAGCGCGAAACGACCCCGTTTTGCTGTTTCTTGCCATCAGAGCCGTTCCTCATCCCAGAAAACAACAACCACCCACCAATCGAATTCAGCAATACCCAGAACGCAAAATTTATTCCTATGCCACCAATTTGTCTCTCAATCATAACACCAGGCTGTTCCTTGCTTCCTTCATCAATACACCGAAAAAAATCCCAACTTCATAAAACAAAACCCTAATTTTTTTACAGAGAAACAGCCCTAAACTTGTCAACTTTAGATTACAAGTGGGTTCATGGTCGATTATAAGACGAACCCAGATGAAAACAAGCTCCGAATTGAGAGAAAAACTTGTTTGATTTTGTTTTCACGTCGAAAAAAAAAAAACAATTGGAAGCAAAAACAGAGCAATTGTCTTGAGTTTATCAATTTTTTTTTTTTTGGTTTTTTGTTTATATCTTCAATACCCAGAAAGCAAAAAACGGAAACGATATCAAAGATTGAAACAAAAAGACTTATTGGAGATTGATCAGTATTGGTGATATTAATATACACGAATAAAATTCAAAAAATAAAAAAATATACAGGGAAGAAATATAACAAAAGAATTTTTAATTTTGGTTTTTTTGGTGAAAATCATGAAATTTAAAAATAATTTTTAATGGAATATATAGTACAGAATTTGCATTGAGGGAGGGTTTTGAGTAAGAGAAGGAAAGTAGCTGGAGGAATTGGAGAGAAGAGAGAGAGGCTTCTTTTAGAGAGAGAATTGGAGAGTTGGATAACGAAGACTTGTGTTTTTGTTTGATGATTTTATCTTTTATTTTTTTTTTTTAATTTTTTGAGAGATTGAAAATCAAATAAATTAAAATAGAATTTTGGTTGAGTTTGCTTTGGGTGTTGCGTTTGGGTTGTCTAGTTCAACCAAAACCTCTCCTGCTTTTTGAGACTACAGATCAGAAAGTCAAAACTGTTTTGATTTTTCATTTATATTTGTTTTTTTTTTTTAATTTGAGAGGAAATTTTGCACCGATATAGAATGTATGTTTTTTTGACATCTATTGTGTTATTGTGGAAAAAACGGTTTTTTGGTAGCCAAATAAACAATTTTACATAGTGATTCGAATCACTATCACAAAACCATTAAATGAATAATCGTTATATAAAATTAAAATTTTAAATATATTAATAAATACGTATTGTTATATTCAAATTCTTATTACCATGGGATGAATGAACTTTAAAATGTAGTAAATGAATCTTAATCAAAGGTCATCGTGGATAACAACTCTTCACAACTGCTAATAAATGTCCATTGTCAAATCCAAAATCTTATAATAAATATGAAAAAAAAAAAATACACTAAGCACTTAAGCTATAGATGGATATGTTAGAAATTATGTTCATAAATTTTATAATTTTGTTTAAATTATAAGAGTAAGAATTTATTAAAAACCAAATAATTTTAAATAATATAAATTTACAAGTTATTAAATATTTTTTATACATAATTATTTCATCTATCAAAAAGCAATATAGTGTTAGTTAAATAAAATAACATAAATGTATATGTTATAATATATTTTTCTATTTTTTTGTACGCCTTATTTTATATACTAAAATCTGATCTAATATTAATTTTTTTGAAAATAATAATAATAATAATAAGATCTCATCTGGTATTGAAAAAACGTTAACTTTTTTTATTTTTATCTACTAACATTAAGTCGAATAACTATCAACACTTAATTAAGATAATACTTTATAATACGGCCCAAAATGTATTTTCAAAAGTCAAAAAAGATAAACTCATGTTTTAGTGAGAAAATCACCCCTAGTGTTTATGGGTATGGTGCGTTGAATTTTGACCTTTGGATTGGGCAAAGTAGTGTTGATATCATTACACCAACATATATTTTTTTTCACGTAAAAGATTCTTATTAATTCTAAAATTAAATAAGTAAAATAAAGTGATAATTCTAATTTTCTTCTTATAGTTTGACATAATAGCTAAAAAACTCTCGCTAAGAAGTCTCATTTAGTTTGACATAATAGCCTAAAAAGCTTCTATCATTTTATAAAAATAGCAAAATAATCTCTTAGTGATTTATAAAGTCAGAAGATTTTTTGACTATTTATATAAACAAGAGAAAGTTTTTTGTTTATTTTTATAAAATACTGGGGGACTCAGTGATTTATGAAATTGGAGAATTTTTTTGGCTCTCATACCAAACTACACCGAGAAAATTAAAATTATCCTTAAAATAAAACAAAACAATATCACTATTATTTTCCTTATATTTGTTATTGTATTATAGCACAAGACATTATGTGCCCATGTGTTGTCATTTAATGACATTATTTATTATTTATTATGCATGTTATTTATTGTCTTATCATTTGTAAACTAGTGACATTTAAATGCATTGCTTTAATGCATTGAACATGGTTAAACATAATTAGAGATAACATGATTAAACAGAACTAGAAATTTCAGCTGAAATCAAAATTTTAATATATTTTAAAGGGTTTAGCTATTTACTAGTTTGATAATTTTGCCCAATAATTACAACCATTACATTGATTTGTTGCATAAGATTACCTAACCATTAAAATAGTCAAATTCTATTTTAAACATTAATATAGTTATCAATATTGGGTTATTATTTTTCATACTGCTTGATATGATTTGAATTTTCTGGCCATGGACAATATTCATTTAACTTAATAATAATATTTAAAATTATTGAATTAAATATCTTTTATATATATATTCAGTTACTAAAATAAAAAAAAAAAATCAATTAATAAATGTCATTAAACGGTGAAAAATATTGGTGTATTAAAAATCAAGTAAATAAAATAATTCGATAATATATTTCCTCTTCGCGGTTGCAGATAAAACATTGTACTCGCTCGACGAAGTCAACAGTTACGCTACCATATCAATAAGGACACGTGGTAGATAAAGAAAGCAAGTGTATGGTTGTTGAGAGAAATCGCAAGTAGGATAACAAGTTTTCTGACATTTATAGTTGGGTCTAACTATGACTTTTTATTTATTTTCCAGTTTTCTTGAGCGTCAAGTATATGATATGTACGGTTATCTCCCGAGAATCTAGAAGTATTAGTTTATTGACCCTTTTGTTTTCTTTTTTTTTTTAAATAAAATAGTGGTTAATTTGTTTTGATTTTATAAATTTAATTTGTAAATAAAAAATTGTATGCCTTTTTCAAGAGAATTGCTAATGGTGATTTATTAGACTTGACGAAAATGGGAGGTGATTTTGTGATAATATAGGAAAAGGTATCTCATTTAAATGATTTGATTGGTTATTCTACGAAAGCATCTAATTTTTTATTTATTATACTATTTATGGCAACACATTTGTGTATAAAGTAAATACTAATAAATAGTTTCTTGTATAAGAAAGAGATTTTACCACATTTGTGGACAGTGTATTTATGATTTATTAGTTTGTGTAAATTGATTTCTTTATAATATTGTAAGAATAGAAATCCAAATTGTACATGTATTCAACAATCCACTTTGACAGAATTTGAATTGTGCATGTATAACATTAAAGAAAATCTAAATTGTACACGTATTCAACGTTTTTACAACAACTCTTAACTCAATCATGTTATATTTAATAATAATTTTAATATCATTAAAAACTCACATACTTTAGTTGGCCATATTTCAATAATAACAGTGATAATATAATAATTGTTCAAAATACTTTCATATAAATGTTTTCCCACTTTCATCCACTTTTATTTAGTCAATAATTAAATTCTAATAAGATTTGGTGGTAGAGAAAGCTCATCTAACTTGTTATAGTAAAACAAAAATACTCATAAATTTTATACTGACCTTATTAAATTAAATACACCCACAAAATAAAACTCATATATAAATTGAAAAAAAGAAAGGTTTTATGATATCAAACATATTAACTTAATTTCTCATTTAGAATTTAGGACATTATCTCAAAAACAAGCTTTAAGAACACTACAAACCCTTAAGGTGGATTAACATCTAAAACTTCTAATAAAGGCAAATTTTCAATTCCCACGCCAATTTCAACCTCTAACACACTTATAATTACTTCCAAACATATACAAAGCATAATCATACTTTTACCATTCATGATCACACATCTAAACTACTAAATCAAATGCAAACAAAAACCCCACACTCACATTTTTGGACACTCCCTTTTGGAATTACCCAAATCATCCTAACGATGGACTTTCCTTTTCTCCATGACTACCAACTAATGATCAAATATTGGTCAAATTTCCCTTTTGGAATTACCCAAATCATCCTAAAAATAGACTTTCTTTTTCTCTATGACCACCGACTAATGATCAAATATTGAGCAAATTTTCATCAAGGACACGTGGGTATGTTGTGACCTACATGTGGTGTGCACTTCATGAATTATGCTTCGACTAAACTTTGTATAATTTATATATATAGATTATATGAATGTGGAAACACATGAATTTGATTGTCTCTTGGGCCTTTTTATGTGGGTAGTTTGGGGTAGGGAGAAAGTGTACATCATAAGTGTAAAAGTGCACATCCATTTCAATGAATATTGATGGCTTAGTTTAGGTAAAGAATTGTAAATTGATTTGCGTATATTTAATGCTCATCCGAAGACACATGTATAAATTTCGTTTGATAAATGATTTCCAAGTTTATGACTTTTTGGTATTTTAATCTTTACATGTTCAGTTGTGACAACTTTTTATAAACCTTCAAATGAATTTTGAGTAACCACCAGAACATCAAAAAGATAAAGAATCAATAGCAAAAGCTATTTTGTGTGGTCCAAACCCAGATATAGATCCAAACGCAACAAGTAGTATTCTAAGCACTCTAACAACTATTGTGATGTAAAACAAAGTATTCCGTTCATCATCCACAGGTCCAAAAGGGTCTTCAAAGAATTTGGTATAATTGGGTGTTTAAGGTACAAATTAAATATAATAAAATAAGAGCGACCAAAGTTCTCTGTTTATTTTTAAGTTACAATTCTTTAAAATAACACTATATTGATTTGTACATCTTCTCTTAATATAAGTGGTCGTGTATTTCTCCACCCACTAAAATGATGAGAGTTCGATTCCCACAAAATGTATTTCATAGGTTATGTGTGGATAATTTCTTCTTTATTATAAGTAATTATTTTCTCGCCTATCATAAGTGTCTCCCTATTATGAAAGTAAATATTCAGATCATATAAATAGTAAAATTAAATCAAAGATTATATATTATTAGTAAAATTCTTATTTCGGCTTCTATAATAAATAAAAAGAATCTCTCAGTTGTTTTTTATGCATAATTACTCGAACCATTAATCCATGTAACTATAGACCAATTTTCGTAATTTCTTTTTTGAAAAACTAATTTTCATAATTAATTAAATGTTTTGGAAAATCAAATTAGGTCGTTGCTCGTTTGACACAAAACTAGATTGGTTGGCCTTCCAAAACACCACAATATGATATGAAACAAGCGCAAAATACCGGGAGACGATAAGACGCCATTAAGAAATTTTTGAGAGACACGAGTCGGCGCCGGCTTAGCTGGCAGTTTTGACAAAATTCTGTCAATTTTTGGGTTGAATGCGTTCACATGTTCTCCTAACGCCGTTAACGACAGTCTGCAAACCGTTAAGAATTATGCCGGTAATATTCAGGTGGTTCCACAACCACGTACACACTCTTCTGCAACCGCCACGTAGTGGATACATTCACGCGGGCAGCTCCCGGTTACAGCATGTGATAATAGATCTCCTATTGATTTATTTGTTGTTTTGAAAAATTAGATGTGCATCACAGGCTGCTAGAGATCAAGACTAGATGTACATCTTAATGCTCGTGACATGATCATCACACTTTAGGATAGTGATTGGCGGACCATATTATTTCTTACTAAAACTCAAGATCGATTGGAATGTATATATAATAAACGTTTGAAGATCCCTACTCTATCTCGTAATATATATGATCATGTGTCTAATACAAATATTTTATATTACTGCAGTTTCTTGTATAAAAATATATATCTAGATTGTCCAAATAGTGATTAATATCAGTAAGTCTTGATATGTCGCTAATCGATTCGTTGTTTAGAGTTTCATTTATAATAAAACATATTTAAATCGTTCAAATAGTGATTGATATTAGTAAATTTTATTAAATCTCTAACATATTTGTCTTTTGTTAAAAAAAGATGTGTATAAGTTCTAAATATTTTATAAGTGTAATTGTTTGTGTTTTGGGACTTTCTTACATCAATTCTTTTGTGTTGATTTATGATAAAAATTTACAAAATATGTATATATTAAAAATGTAGATTGAAAATTTTCTCACCTTTTATATAAAAGGTTGAGCCATAGTAGTTTCCACTCAGAAATACTACAATTAATTGTCATTTCAATTGGAAAATTTTAAACTGTTTTTGAAAGTATGAGGTTATCTCCATAGGATTTTGATTAAACAAAAAGTCGCGTGGTTATATTCATGAAATCATTATTCCTTATGTTTAGATTCTTAAACTTCATTAATAATACTTTTTAGAAGTCATATATAGATTAAATTAAGAATCCATCGAAATTTAATAAAATCAATCTTTCTAAACACATTCTAAAAAACAACTCTCATTATGAAAGAGAAATCACAAAATCAACAACAATAAAAAAAATAATAATAATAAAAAAGGTTCTTTTGATCAACCTGATTATTATTGTTATCGTTTAATTGTTGTAATAATCAAACAAGTGACAATCAACCTCAAAACTTGTTACGTAATAACAACTAACTAAACTAAAAGTAACAAGTCGTCACTCTTCTCATTGATCATTATATGGCTAACACAACAAACTTGAAACTCCTATCTGAAAATGATCAAATAGTTTGCTCCACATGAAAGTCAAAAAATACGATGATTAAATTGGAATCATTTTCAAGTCTATTAAAGCACATACCGAATTACTATGAAACTGTCTTAATTACCAGTCGGCAAAAGCATGAATCTGTGGGCCGAATCCTCTCACTCATCAGTTTCCGCGAGTTTCGTAATGAAAATTTTAGCTGGCCATCATTAATAGGAAATGCAAAATTAGTAAAAAGACAAACCACAAAAAGTGTTGGAGTAACATGTTGTGTGGGTCTATAGAAAATGACACATTCTATATTTCATCTATTTTTTATTTTATTTTATTTTATTTTCAAATTGATTTTTCGAAATGTTGAACACGTTGAGAAGTAGAAAAAATGAATTCTCTTTTTATTCAATCAAGATAATAGTGAAAAACATAATAATAATTTAATTTTTAAAAAATATAAAAAAGGAAGAATGCATAGTCACTGAATGTGGACATAATAATGATAGATTATCTTAAAACCAATTGTTAAATGTACTTCAAAAAAAAAAAAAAAAAAAAACAAGTGTTAAATGAATTACATTGAATTCGGTTATTTGAACCAGCACTTTGAGAAATGAAAATGAGATAAGGTCTTTAAGTATGGGCGCCAAACTAATGGGACGGAATCTAAGATAAAAATTAGTTTGAGAAATATAACAAGGGACTGATAGTACATACAACTTTTTAGTATAAGTAGTTGTGTTCATCGTCTTTCGAAAGATTAAACAATTAATTTTCATTAAATAGATATGACAGATTGTGTAGATAATTTTATTTATAAGAGTAGTTGTCTCTCATTCATAATAACATATATTTGGATCATATAAATAGTGTTTGATCTATACATGTCTTGATGAATTTTTGAACTATTGGATGTCAATTTAAAAAATTAGGTGATGATAGTTGAATAGAGATGTCAAAGTAGTAGAATTCAGTGTGGTTTGTTTCATAATTAGTTTTAGAAACAATAACGAGAGCAATCCTTAAGAATGTCAAACTGTTTAGTTTAAATTCAGTTTAGTTCGTTAGAATTTTCAAATTTTTTATTCAAATTAATGTCAAAATAATATGATATGTGAATTATTAATATAATATTAATCATTACATCATCTCATAATTTATAAAATATAGACAATTTACATATCATATCATTTGAATATAAATTTGGATAAAAAATTTAGAAAACCTAATATTACTCTTTGATTCATTTCATAATCATTTAAAGTTGATAAAGATCAAATCAAATTCAAAACAATTAATATTTACATTTGAACACAAACTAACCGAATCAAAATCCGAAATTTAATATTTTTTGTGGATGGATTCGGTCCGCTTCAGCCCCACCGAGTGATCATTATTAAAAGAAAGGACAAAAGGAAGTTGGGAAACATAGAGGAGACAAGGCATGATTAAGTGGTGATGAGGATGAGGTGAGAATGAGATTATGCAGGCGCCGCAAGGCCAACAAGGTGTCTTATCAAGGAAGTCCCCATCTTTGTGAGGAAGTAGATTTCCTGTCCTCCTGCCCAAATCATTCCCACCATACCACATAAATAACTATGCTACTTGCTCCAAACACTGCCCTATCGTCACCATATTATCATTTCCTGTCACATCACAAGCCCCAAAAACATAAAAAAACCAAAACAACATATAAAAAAATCTATATATTAAATTGGAGAGTATAGGAGAATCATCAAGGGGAATGTCACCACCCAACTGGAATGATCCGTTTACAATTTGGATTTGGATCCGGAGCTATTTATAATCCCAAAAATTGTGTTATCGGTACAGTAATTTCACCCCAAGCATCTATAGGTTGATACTAAAGAGCAGTATATTTATTATCTTTATGTAACCAAGGCAGTACAGTGACTACTAAATACTAATCGTGTTGTATATTCACTTTTGGTGCAGCAGTGCGCACCTTCTCTCATGTCACATTTAACAAATTGGTTAGGAATTGTGAAAGTTGATATACGAGCGTGTATGTGATATTTAGTATCGTTAGGTCAGAGTTTTTATTATGTTGTGAGAGTTGATATTCAAGATACATGTTTAATGTTCGATGATCTCCTTAGGTTTCGATATACCCTAATGGATCTGTCTTTTGAACAAAACACCAGTTTTGTCAGTAAGATTATTTATCAAGAATTAGCTAAACCCAAAATTTGTTAACACGAACAGAAGTGAAGTTGAGCAACAACGGAATGGGAATGTTGGGCCTTGGACTCAATAGATATCAAGATAGGGCTATAGATCATACAAGGGTCCAGTTGGACCCAGCCCATTATGATGCCCTGCACTTGAATTTGTAAATTGAGGACTTCATGGCCTTCCGGTTGTCAAATTTTTTTTTTTTAAAAAAAAAAAAAATTGGAAGAAGCATGTGATAATGATGATGAGATTGATACCTTTAAGCACAATTTTAGGGTTGGCCTTTTCTGATAGCGAAAGAAAGAACAGATCCCAATGCATGCCTTTTTTTTTCTTCCACGCTTTGATTTTCATGCTTTCAACAAGTTACGTTACACAATGAAACGAAACTGAAGAAATGAATAATTGTTAGATCATCATCAACATCAAATTAGGTTATGGAAACCCTCATTGATTCTTAATTATTTGCAACTTTCATCGCAGGAATTGATGCGGATTTTGGTGAGTATGTGCACTAACTAAAAAGAATTCTAACTAACTAGCATGGTTTTTAATAATAGTAAAAAGTTTAATATGACTGTTTCACAGTTTATGTAATGAGATGAATCAATAGAAAATATAAAAAAAAAATAACAATTAAAAAGACATAAGAGAAAAAAATGATACTATTTTACTGATTCGTCTTGCCACATCAATTATGTGATAGTCTTATAGAAAATTTTCTCTTAATAATAAACGTATTGCTCATAGAAATATTTTGATACGTGTTGGAGAAGTTTTTGTATACCACTCTAGAAAATGTTATGTACTCAAAGTTGTCTTTTGAAATTGTGAGCACGGTAAAGATTTTCTTTAAAGTTTTAATTAGATTATATATCAGTTGGATGGTGGAATTTTGTCCATCAATTATTATAATTAGGTAGTGTTAATTTAAGCTTTAGGAGCCTAGGTTAATATCATAAAAAGACAACTTCGCTATATGAGCATTGAAACTATTCAATCACATTATATTATATAGGTTGTCAAATTAGAAAACTTCTCACAATTTTACTTCATACGTATAAATTCTATATAACTAACATGATTAGATTGTCTCACATGAGCATTTTGTAAAAAAGTCCATGATGGATATAAAATAAAATATTGAAAAAATGGTTTTAAGTACGGAAGCAGCTGTGTTAATTATTGTAGTATATGACTTGTTTAACTAAAAGTTGGAGGCACGGTAATTTGACCGTTCAATTTTCATGTTTTCACACAACATTGCACGTGATGTACATGTGTGCCAGAAGCATTGCATTATTTGTGACTTATGAGCTGGATCATTGTCACATTGTTGTAAACACGCAAGAAAAACTAATCGGTCACACATTGTATGCACGATCATGACAGAAAAGGAAAACAGAAGTCATATTTCATACATATCGAAACGTTTTATACGTGACAATCAAATCGTGACTCAGCGAACTCGATTGATAGCTGATGTGATTCTTCGCAAAATTGTTGTGCATTTATTATGATTTATGATATTTAAGACTAAAATAATAAAATCATAAAATAATGGAATATTATGAAAAACCTTTATGAAAAGTAAAACAATCGTGCAAAGCATCTGTATATATTTTTTTTATTAAGTGAATTGCTCCCCATCAGTTAAAAAAATTGGTTCCCTACCAGTAAAAAAATCTTATTGATGTTAAAGTTGAAGGGTATAATTATAATTAGATAATAGTTTTATTTATTTTAATAAAATTAAATAAAAAACTAAAAAAATTAAATAATTAAATAAAATTTTAATTCATTAGATTTCTACTATTTATATTAAGATGGACGGTGGAGATTAATTTAAAAAAATAATAATAATTAAATAAATAATAAAATAATTAAATAAAATAATTAAATAAAAAATTTAATTTATCATATTTTTATTGCCCACCGTCCATTGTCCATCTTAAGATAGACAATGAAGATTAATTTAAAATAAAATTAAAAAATTAAATATAAATTAAAAAATTAAAAATTAAATATAAATTTTAAAATCCCCTAATCATCTTCTATAATCAAAACCATGGTCTACATCTCTCTCTTCTCTTCTTCTACTTCTTGTCTCTTTCTTCTTCTTCTTCTTCGAAATCTCCATGGTCAAAATCTCTCTCTTCTTCTTTTTTTGCTTCTTCTCTCATTCTTTTCTTCGAAATCTAGGTTCGGCATTCTCTCTGTCTCATTCTTATTCTTTTCTTCTTCTTCTTCTCTTCTTTGTCTTATTCTTCTTCTTCGATTGGGTTCGTCGAACTTAGATTCAATTGAATTTGTCATTTTTTTTTTTAATTTTTTGGATTTTGATTGAATATGCAAACCTTGATGATTTTGGGTTTTGTGGATTTTGATTGTGGGTTTTGCAGGTTATTTTTTTTGGCATTGATTAATGTTGATGGGTTGATAAATTAATTTTTTTTTTTTTTGTTTAGGTTGATATTGATTTTCTGGATCTCCACCCCATAAAAATATATTTTTTTTTAATTTTTATTTGAAGGGTATTTTAGTCATTACATAATTGAATGGTATACTAGAGATTTTATAAAATCTTAATAAGGGTATTTTGATCATTTCATGGTTTTGGATGAAAAATATTAATATTTTGGATGAAAAATTAACGGTATGGGGTGATTCACCTTAATAAAAATAATCGGGCGTTGTTCATGATTATTTTACTTTTTAGGGAATATCTCTAAAAGAATTACTTGATTGGTTATTATAAATACCAAAAATAGTTTTAATATATAAAAATGTAAATTCTTTTTCAATACTATCGACAAGGTAGTGGGTTAAACTTATAATATTATATTAGCACCAAAACACATCTAGGTGATCAATAACACATATATTATCAAATCACATTGGTGGTGATCAATAACACATACCTTTAGAAAGTTTGTTTTGTTTTTCTTTTTAAAATAAATAATAAAGTATATGTTAATTAAATTTCACTTTGTTAGTAATCTTTGTTCGCCACAACCTTGATCAACTTTAAAACTAGCTTAACAATATCCACTCATTTACATTTGTGATCGTGATTCATGCTACATCATGCACATCTACTAACACATATGGAAAGTTTTTCTTTCTATTATGGGTGAGGTTTTGAGTTTGACAGAGTAGTAATTATTAGGAGTAGATCCCCTTTTAAGGAGTAAATATCTCAATATATATTTAATTTCAACATGTTTTAAAAAGCTTGATTATTGGAATAAGATTTCCATTCTTTTCAAAAAAGAAAAAATTTCATTATCGAGGCATACATAGGATAGTATAATCTGCATAGGTTTGATTTTGGAAGCATAAATAGCATAGATTTTCTTTGATGTCATGGAAGTAGTTTTTAGAAGGCATATAACATTTAATTATAATTCCAACAAGTGATTTTTGAAACAATGTAATCTTAATAAATTTCGATAGACTGATACGTATAAATTTTAAGAAAAGAAGAATAAAAAAGGAAATAGAAAACTAAGAGTTTGAAGATAGTTTTGTTTGTACTCAATTCTACATTACATTTATTCAAATAAAAATTGGCTATTCATAGCCAACTATACTTACAATCAAAATAAAAGCAAACAACCCATTAATTCCAATAACTACCCTCTAACAACAGCCACTACATCAATTATCTAACATCAGCTCATGTTAACAGCCACACACAACCTACTAATTAAAACTACTCGGCAACTAACTTGATAACTTGACCCATTAATCCACCAATTAGCACACAACATAGACCTTCTATTACTATTAGCAATAAATTTTGATTATATCCTAATTTCATTAAAAAAATAACAATATCCAGTTACATTTTACCTTGTAAAATAATTTCGTTAAAATAGCAAAAAAAACTCTTTTAAATTAAAAAAAAAAAAGAGAAACTTGAAAAAACAAAAAGAGGTCGTTACATTTCAACAAGACCCGAAGAGACAAAACAGACCGACAAATCACAAAATCGTCGTCTGCATCCTGTCAGAGTTCTGACACATCTCCTCCGACTCCCGAGAGATCCAATCCAATGCACTTTGCCTCCCTCCTCTCCCACACGCGCCTACACGCTCACCTTTTCAATTTCCATTCACACGTGCCTCCCCACACGTGCCGACCCGCCATTCCCTTCCTCTCTCTCTCCCTCTCTCTCTGTTCCCAGATTCTCACCTGAACCTCCAAGCAAAACCAATTTCAATAAACACATTAAAAACAAAATAAATCAAAGAAATCTAAAAAAATTCAAATATTTAGGGTCTCGCGTTTGATGAGATAAACCTCAAAATCACAGATCCACAACACAGACCGAAGTCGGAGATTCTAGAGGCTTCCTAGAAGCTCGCAATGGAGTCGATTATAGCACGTGCGTTGGAGTACACGCTCAAGTACTGGCTCAAATCCTTCTCCAGAGAACAGTTCAAGTTACAAGGACGCGTCGCGCAGCTCTCCAATTTAGGTTTTCATTTTCAATTTTCGCTCCCAATTCATCAGTTATTCGAAATGTCGTCGAATTCTGATTGGTTGAAAAATTGTTGATAGATTTGAATGGAGAAGCGTTGCATGCGAGCATGGGATTGCCGGAGTCGTTGAGCGTAACAACTGCAAAAGTCGGCAAATTAGAGATTACGGTTCGTGGATGCTTCCTTTTTCTCGCATTTCGAAGTTCGATGTTTGAAAAATTGGATTTTGATCGATGATTTGAGTGTTTTTTTTTTTTTTAGTTTTGAATTTGATTGGTAGAGTAGGATTTAGTGATTCTTAGTTAGTTTAGTTTGTTTGTTAATAGCTTTCTTGTTGCGAGTAGATTGAACTGTTTGTTTTTGTTTTGTGGGAAGGGAAATGGTTGTTTGGTTGAGTTTGAATTCAAGTTGGTTAAGGTTCTTGCGTGCGTGATGTTCGTTTATTGTAGAACTGGAATTTAGTATAGTTTGTTTGTTGTTTAGTGTTTTAGTGTTGGAGTGGGATTTAGTGTGTTAGTTGTTTTACTTCTAAAAGTTTGGAAAGTGAGACGTGTTAGGAAATAATAGCTTTCTTTTTAGGAGTAAACTGAGCTGATTGATTTTGTTTTGTGGGAAGGGAAATGGTTTTATGGTTGACTTTGAATTCCAGTTGGTTGAGGTTTTCGTGTGTGTGATGTTGAGTTCTATTCTTGAATTAGCTACATTTGTTGTAGAGAACTTCATTTAGTGGGTTGGTGTTTGTACTTTTTCAAGAATTCTGGAAATTGAAATGATTGTAGTGGAGTGTCTGCTTTCTCTCTGTTTTTGCTTTTTAGCAGTTATAATGGTTTGTCTTGGTTATAGGTTTTGGTTGATTGATTAATGACCTGATTTAGCTTAGTTCGTTTTGTTTTATGAATAGCTTCCCTCTGTCAGTAATGTACAAATTGAGCCAATTGTTGTGCAAGTTGATAGGCTTGATTTGGTTGTGGAGGAGAATCACGATACGAGTGCTTGTAAGAGCCCAACAAGGTAATACTGCATGTTATTACTCAAGGTTATCATTTAAATCTGGGATGAATTTTGTGAATAAATAGAGTGATTTTTGTGTTGTGTCTAGAACTCAGTGGTTTCTGCTTTTCTCGTTTGCAGTACCCAATCACCCTCCTAGCTCTAGCAAGGGCAGTGGTTATGGATATGCTGATAAGGTTAGATATCATCTTATGAGCTGTTAATTTAACTTTTGGTCTGTAGAATGAAGTATATTTAGTTTGTTTGTTGTGTACTGCGAATTTCAGAACCTTTGAATGAGAATTCGTTATTTGATTTCCTCCTTCTTTGTCTCCAGCCCTCCACTGTGCATGGCAGTGGGAATTTTTTAAACTTGATTGAATCCGTTCTTGGGGACATTTTCGATGTAGCCTACCCAAACTTGTGTTTGTGAACTTCTATTTCAACTGAAAATTTAGTGTAATGTGTTTCTCTTCACAAAATCTTGTTGTTAACTGCCTTTCTATAGACATTATGAATGTTCTCATAAAAAATTGTTTGTATGGTTTATACCTCTTAGGTTAACTAACACATTCTTTCAGATTAAGAAGTCAGGAAAAAGAACACTATTATTATTTCATTTTAGTGAGGTAGCTTGGTAGGAATATGAGCAAATCCCATTGCAGAACATGAACTGAAGTAATTATCCATCATGTAAGTTATGGTGGTATGAGCATTCAAGCTAGTACATTTATTGGCTGTGCTGCATTATTTAAGCATTCTTGAGCTGAGCTAAACACTTTTAGTTTTCTTTCACTGGACTGTTTCTTTTACATATGTTGGAATGTCAAGGGGTGTTAAATTGTACTCATTAAATTGAACTCACGGAAATACTCTTCTCTCTCTTCTCTCTCTCTCTATATATATATATATTTCCGCCGTTCCCCTTTTTTCCGAGTTCTAAACTAGGGGTAACTGCTGGGCCTTACAACCTGGGTAGCCATGGAAATTGCAGGATTTTTAATATTCTAGATAGGTGATCCCAAAGGTATTGAACTCCTGAGCTCTTGGTTGAAATCCCCACTGCAACCACTAGGGGATGTTGATACCAGAGAAGTCCCCATCTTTACTCTGTTCTTAGAGTTCTAAACTAGGGATTACTAGTTACTACTGGACCATACAACCTTGGTGGCCATTAAACTTGTAGGATTTTTAATATTTTAGAATTTAGATAGGTGATCCCAAAGGTATTGAACTCCTGAGCTCTTGGTTGAAATCCCCACCTCTTAACCACTAGACCAACCCCATGAGGTTCAAAGATCTATTTGTTAGTACCAGATGTTAAGTAGCAGAATCCATGTTTGTGAGATTTGGGCAAAGTTTAATGTATGCAGGGTGCCTGCCTGCCTGCCTGACACATCTTTAGCTTATATGGATTTGCATTTGATTGCAGCCACATTGCTGTAGACATAGAATAAGTCATTTTGACCTGTTACAATCATCAGATTGCAGATGGAATGACCGTACAAGTTAACACAGTCAATCTTCTCCTTGAAACTCGGGGCATTGCTCAACGCGACGGAGGGGCAGCCTGGTAAGTCAATGAAGTCTGTTTTTGCCTACCTATAAGATTGTGGATTAAGTCTATACAAACATTTGAAATAACACAATCATTATGAAGCAACATTTTATCGTCATGAGTTCGAAGTTAGATTGTTTTCAAAGCTTTTTTCCTTATGTCGTTATTTGTTTTCTAGCATTTGGGAGGAATCTTCTCTTTAATGCATGATTTGTTAGCTGTAGTGGTGTGTTGTATGGCGAAGCTTCTGATTACTATTATGAATGGTGTATTCAGTTCATACTAACTGCCAAGAATAAATGTTCCACTTGTGGGTTGCGTCAATTGTCACTCTTTCTGCACCCTGTTTTCTCTGTCTAGTGGAACATCCAGAGAGATTGACATTACTGATTCTTATGTTTTTAAGGACACCTCCTATGGCATCTATCACCATACGCAATCTGGTGTTGTATACTACAAATGAACATTGGCAGGTAACTTAAAGCACGTGACTATATAATATTTTTGACTGCATTGATAAGTACAATTGCTTATTTGATTGAACTTAGCTGTTACAGGTTGTAAATCTTAAGGAGGCTAGAGAATTCTCTGTTAACAAGAAGTTCATATATGTTTTTAAGGTAATAAAATCACACACATTCATAGAATACAAGCGTATGATTTCCTATTCCCTTTCTTTGATGCCCTATTTCGTGGCGATGGTGTGAGCTGTTAGGGAAGGGGGATGGGAGGGCTTTTCCTACTATCTTGGTTTGATCTATCCCATTGTATTGTAAATTGTAAGTATTATTACATAGCATAGGTGTTGTATAGGTTATCATATTTTTTCTTTTTGTGTCGCAGGTGTTCCCATTATTCCATGACAAATCTGCGATGTTTAACATTTTTAAAAGCTAGTGTCTATTAGTGTTGAGGCTTTTTTATTTTTTTAACAGAAACTCGAATGGGAATCTTTATCTGTCGATCTCCTGCCTCATCCTGATATGTTCGCTGATGCTAACATAGCACGCATGCAAGATGGAGCAAATCAGAGAGATGATGATGGTGCCAAGAGAGCTTTCTTCGGTGGGGAACGCTTCCTTGAAGGAATATCAGCAGAGGCTTATGTAATGCAAATTACACATTCCAACTTGATTCTTGATGAAGTTTGTTTAAATCTAAGTAGGGTGGTAGTAGAGAGCATTGCCTGGTTTGTTGTGGCGTAGTTGGTACTGACTTTGTTCTTTGTTCAGATTACAGTGCAGAGGACTGAATTAAACAGTCCACTTGCGCTAGAGGTTCAATTTCATATTACAGAAGCTGTTTGTCCTGCATTAAGTGAACCAGGTAATGCCTGATCTCCCATCATAGTTTTTTCTCTGTTTGAATTATATATGTCGCATAAACATAACATGGTTGTTTCTGATCAGGATTGCGTGCTCTTCTCCGCTTTTTTTTCGGGGTTGTATGTATGTCTAAATAGAGATGTGGATCGAAAGGCTCAGCAGGTGTTAAGTTGCTTTTAGTTTCACTCTGTTGATGACCATAATAAAGCTGTTGTAGATGAATCTCAATCAAGTTTTCTCTTGCCTTCGTTTTCTTGAATCCTGACAGGAATCTACTGAAGTAGCCGAACTTTCTCTAATCTCTATGGTTGTGGACCACATATTTCTATGCATCAAAGATGCTGGTTTGTTTGTTCTCTCCCCTCCCCCCCTCTTCTCCCTGTATATATTCATAAGTTATTTATTCATTTCTTGTAATCTTTGATGTTTTAACTACTGACCTCTCTTTTCAAAAAAAAAAAAACCATTGATTTTGCTGTTACAACTATTCTTCTTTATCTATTTTATAGTACCGTTTTCTTCTAGATCCCATTGTCTGGATTTAAATAATTTTTTAATACTTTTGATTTGCCTGCAGAGTTCCAGCTTGAACTTTTGATGCAGTCACTCCTTTTTTCACGGGTACTGTTCTGTGACACTAATATTTAGCCTGTTGCTAATATCATATTAGTTTTCTGATCCAAATATTTGTTGGTAAGAATCAATCATATTTCAAGAAATAAATTTAGTTGTTAACAACATTGAGTTATCTTCAAAAGTTGAATGTTTTAATTAACTACACAAGCTATGTTAGAGAAACAGAGAAAAAACTTAAATTTTGTGAAGCTTACGGATATCCATACTAGCACAACCATTGTTGTTCTTTACCTACGAGGAATTGTAATTCAATTACATAGATATACTCTTCTTTGATGTGACCATTTGTGTAGATATTGTTTTCACTTCATAGTCTCGGTGATTTTCTTATTTTCTTGTCTTTGAAAATTAATGCATGTTATTCTTAGCTCAACCGGAACAGCATCGTGTTTCTCTTAGCATTCTGGGATCTAATGCTGGGTATATTTCGTTGCAGGCAAGTGTTCCTAATGGAGAGATTACTAGCAACTTGACTAAGGTTATGATTGGTGGATTTTTTTTAAGGTAAGCAATCATGTCCTACTTGTCCATACATTTGATGCTGAGGAATAAATTGGAATGGTGTCTCGTAAACATGTTCCAGCTCTGATTATGTTTAGCTGCATTCTGCTTCGCATTTCATCGTTTTGTGTTGTTTTTTTAAGGCTTTGGAATCTGCTCATATGACATTCTTTCCATCTGTGGAAAAAATTACAACTTAACTTTATCAATATGATATAATTATGTAGTAGTTTAGACTACATTTTCAGTGGTTGCTGGTTTTCAATATTAGACTACCCGAGAAATTTGGAAAGTTCCAATTACATGGAAACACTTACTGCTTAATGAATAATGACTGAGTAAGATCTCAAATTTTCTACCCTACAAAGATGTTGACCCCTTGTTTCTCTGTGAAGTTTAACTGCACTTGTGTACAAAAAGAAAACGATGTTATTCGTAAAATGCTTTTATATCTCCAATAGAGATAGGATTTGTGCTTAACGCTGTAAATTGTTGGGCCAACTGTTTGGCCCCTTTTTTGTTACAGGACTTGAGTCTATTCTATCATATAAGTAAGATCTAATTTGCTAGATGGATGGTTAAAATGCAGGGATATGTTTTCATGCCCTCCATGCACTTTAGTGCAGCCATCCATGCTGTCTGTTATGGAAGATCATCTCGACATTCCCCCCTTTGGTATTAATGAGAGTTTTAAATTTAATTTTATGGACTATATTTATCTGTTTTAATATTTTTCATTTAAATTTGATATTTCCTAATTTAATTGAGCAGCTAAGGATTTTTCCCCTGAAGTATATCCTCTGGGTGAGCAGCAATGGCAGTTAAGTAATGGCGTTCCTTTAGTATGTCTCCATTCTCTTCAGGTTAAGCCCTCCCCAGCTCCACCTTCTTTTGCGTCCCAGACGTTCATTAGCTGCCAGCCGCTTATGGTATGTTGTGTCAAAATAAAGTTAATTGATCTCCTTCTGTTTATTTGTATGAACTGTCTCATTTATAAATGTTATTCTTTATCTTGTCTCAGGTTCATCTTCAGGAAGAATCCTGTTTGAGAATATCTTCCTTTTTAGCTGATGGAATTGTTGTCAATCCTGGTGTTATCTTACCAGATTTTTCAGTTAATTCCACTGAATTAACTCTTAAAGAATTGGATGTTACTGTTCCACTGGACATGAATAAATGGGAAAATTCTGGTACTGAAGGAAACCTTACTTCAGAGAATTCCTTTGCTGGAGCAAGGCTTCATATTGAAAAGTTATTTGTTTCAGAGTCACCTTGTGTAAAACTCAGGTTACTGAACCTGGAGAAGGATCCTGCTTGCTTTTGCCTGTGGGAAGGTCAACCAATTGATGCTAGCCAGAAGAAATGCAATGCTGGAGCATCAAAGCTTAGTTTGTCTCTGGAAACAAATACTAGCATTACTGGATATCAGAATTCCGGTGATCAGAATTCAGGCTTGTGGAAATGTGTTGAGCTAAAAGATGTTTCTTTTGAGGTAGCTATGGTATCTGCTGATGGGAATCCATTAACAATTGTTCCTCCTCCAGGTGGTGTTGTTAGAATAGGTGTTGCTTGTGACCAATACTTATCAAACACTTCAGTTGAGCAGTTATTTTTTGTTCTGGATCTTTATGCATATTTTGGCCGAGTTAGTGAAAAGATTGCCCAAGTTGGAAAAAGTAAAAGCAGAAAGAGCAGTAATAAAGAATCTTTGGGTGTAAAGTTGATGGAGAATGCTCCTAGTGATACTGCTGTAAGTTTAGTACTGAAGGACATTCAGCTTAGATTTCTGGAATCTTCCACGAATATTCAGGGAATGCCGCTGGTTCAATTTATTGGGGAAGATCTGTTCGTCAAAGTCAGTCATAGAACCCTTGGTGGTGCAGTCGCTGTGTCGTCCACTTTATGTTGGGAGAGTGTTGAGGTGGACTGTGTAGACACTGAGGGAACTTTGGCATGTGAAAATGGTACAGTCTTAAGCTATGTTGAAAGCGATCCTCAACTAAGAGCTGTATTTTGGGTACATAAGAAAAGGAAGCAAGGATTAAACAGCAGTGCTTCTGTGACTCCATTTTTGGATATGAACATAGTACAAGTCATTCCTCTAAGTGAAAGGGACAGAGAGGGTCATAGTTTAAGTGTATCAGCTTGCATTTCAGGCATTCGACTTGGCGGAGGAATGAACTATACTGAAGCCCTACTACATCGATTTGGAATACTTGGACCTGATGGTGGTCCTGGAGAGGGGCTGTCTAAAGGGATGAATCGTTTATCTGCAGGGCCACTGTCTAAACTTTTCAACAGATCACCTCTCACTGTTAAAGACTTAGGACAGGGTATGGAACAAATATATTATGCAATGTTGCTTGGTTGTAGCTTTATTTGTCTATGCTGCAATAGTGTTCTGTGCCTAGATTTTCTTCTGATCTTCAATTTGCATCTTTTCTCCAGGTAGAAATTCAGGAGATGAAAAAGACAATCTTTTGCACTTGAGATTTCCAGATGATGTGGATGTCTCTATAGAATTGAACAACTGGTTATTTGCTCTTGAAGGTGCACAGGATATGGCAGAAAGGTGGTGGTTTCACAATCAAGAAGATGTGGCTAGAGAAGAGAGGTGTTGGCACGCAACTTTTCAGAGTTTGCAAGTTAAATCAAAGAGTGGTCAGAAAGGCAAAGGAAAACCACAAATGCAAACATTTCCTATTGAATTGGTCATAGTAAGATTTTATATATATTTTTTTAATTTCTTTTTTATGCTTTAGTTTTAAGTCTATTTTTATTTTCAGAAGGTAGTGTAAGGCATAATTTAAAATATATGGATATGTGGAAACACTGAATTTATATTCGGGAGTGTTTAGCATATCAAAAGGGATAAGCATTTTCAGACATTTCTATGCCTTTTTGTTTGGATCATCTTATCTTAGGATATGGGTAAAAAGTTCAGGAATGCTAAGTTGGTTTTGCTGTTTTAAAGTAGTTCGTAATGGGGAGGAGGTAACAGTTGTGCTGTCCAGTGACTAGTCCGTTTCAAATAACAGATGAGATGCTGCTTCATCTTCTGCCTTAGGGCACAGCTTATTTGAATTTAACTAACCTATGTCAGTGTTTTGTTGTTAAACTTGAATTGTTTTGGTCAAAGCTTGACAAGGTGTAGGCTGAGGGCTAAAACAAAAACTAAAGGAGCCAACTGAACTGAATGAGTTTTGTGTAGTGCTGTTTCATTATTTACAGCCAAACATCTGAAATCAAAATTCTGGTCAAATCTGATCGGACTATGGACCTGGAAAATGTTTCATATAGTGTGACATTTCATATACTTGATTTAGTGTGTTGTGAGATCAACTCAAGACAAAACAAAAGTGCTTCTGTTCTAGTTGTGTAACTTTTTGTGTGAGGGTTATCTTCATGTCTGTGTTGCTTCTGATGGTGAATTCTTTCATGTTGACACGTGTAGGTTACTGTGGAAGGCTTGCAGATTTTGAAGCCTCAGGCTAAGGGCTTCCCTGATGCTGTCTCACATGTAAATGGAATCAAAGAAAGTGTTGAGACATCTGGAGGAATAGGTGTTGAAGTTCGTATGGTGGTATCAGAGGACAATGTTGAGAATGAAACAATCAACTGGATGGTGGAAAATGTGAAATTCTTTATTAAGCAACCGGTACTGCAATCTAAACTTTTTAGGTATTTGATCACTGCTGTTTGTCTAATTTGGAACATTCTGTATGATGGTGATTTTTACCTTGTAGATTGAGGCTGTTGTAACGAAGGATGAGCTTCAGCACCTTGCTTTCTTGTCCCAGTCTGAAGTTGACTCAATGGGTAGGATTGCAGCTGGAATCCTGCGGCTACTCAAGTTAGAAAGATCTGTTGGCCAGGCTGCCATGGATCAACTTAGCAACCTTGGTATGTTTCAATCAACAGTACTTTTATATAAATTTTTCAGATTAACGTTGTTTCTACCGCTAAGATTTTAGATAGAAATACTGGTATATAGGTGTGGGTTTGAAAGTGCAGGTAGGCAAAAGCTCTATTGAAAGCAGACTGCAATCTGATATGAAGTAGACGTTCTCAGGATTGGGGTTTCAGATCTGCATTCATGGCTGTTTAGGATTTGAAATGAAAATTATTTGAGTATATTATTTGATGGCATAATAAGAATACTGTGAATCAACATGAAGCCCATATATTGAATTGGCAAAAGTGAATGCTCAATAAGTTCAGCTAATTACATTGAATTAAGAAAAAAAAAAATTTAAATGACATGGAAGCATTTCGCAATTAATTCATGAAGCATACGATCTTGAATTTGCTTAAACAGAGTATTTGGTTTGTGAGGGGCTACATTCTGTCAGTTTGCTGGGAAAAAGGAATTGTAAAACATATCTAGTTTTTTAAGATGGTTATAAAATTATTTGTTTGTGATGCTATTATTGTTTTTATGTCCATTACAAATCATTGCACTTGTGGATATATTTTGGCTTTTCTACAATCATCATTCTTATGTATGATGTCATAAACTGATGGACAAGATGTCTGGGCCACTCTCTTTGACCTGCCAGAAATTTGTTTTAGGTGCTGTGTGTACTTTTAATTCAAATTTCATTAAACTGATGAAGAGTGTCATTTTCTACTCTCGTACTCTGCTTTCAGTTAATTGGTAAATATCGCTGCCTTGTTTACTAGGCAGCATGGAATCTTTAATGAGTTCCGTTTTCGGGCTGGTTGGAACCAACCTCTCTCCACTCTAGCTGTTTGCTATTTTTCTTTTGGTGGTTAAGAACTTTTTAATTAATGATTTGCAGGAAGTGAAGGCTTGGATAAGATTTTCTCCCCAAAGCACAGCCGAGGTAACAGTTGCTGCAGCAGTAGACAATCACCGAAATCAAATTTGATTAATTATACCTCACATACAGCATTGGATTCGACTATGACTTCACTCGAGGAGGCAATTTTAGATTCTCAGGCCAAGTGTGCTGCTCTTATTACAGACTTAGGCAGCTCAGAATCTTCCACGGATCATCTTGCCAATATTAAGCAACTGACTGAGAAACTTGAAGGTATGCAGAGTTTATTGGCACAATTGCGGACTCAAATTTAATTTGGTCTTGTCTTCCAGCGAAAAGGAAAAGCTCGTTCTGCTATTTCCCAATCTACAATTTTGGTATAGCAAGTATCTCAAATACCGATTCTTTTTTGTATATAATATATATATAAAGGCATGTTGAGTTTAAGCAGTAATTAGGCTGAAATGAAAGTTGTTTATAGGACCCAAAATTTTGTATCCTGAACGTGACATTCTTTCTTGCAAATATTGCAGATTGAAACAAATTCATATTTATTCTTTACCTCACTGGTGTCTCTATCATGATGTTGCTTCTTTGTCATAGTGATGTTTCGCAGCTTTGACACTCCAGCCTTGACACTCCTGTCATATTTGAAACAGCATAATGGTAAATCTTCTTGTTTAGGAGAAAGTCTAGGGTGCATGTGTGGATATACTATGATCAAGTTTTCGACATGTGGCGTGACTAAAATAATTGTGTTTTTAAATTTAAACAATATAAAAGTAGAGTACAACGGTTTTCTAAAATTTAAAATAAAGTGAAATTAGATCGTAAGTGTTGAACGTGATAATTTATTTCAGCAATTTTGCAAATACAAATAAGTATATTTTTGTTCTTTGCCTCACCCGTGTCTCTATCGTGTTGTTTCTTTGTTGTCGGTGATGTTTCTTCTTATTTGTGAGAAAGTATAGAATACATTAGATGTGCTATAATCAAAATTTTCAATATATGAAATAAAATAATCAAGGTGTTATGACATTTGTATAATAAAAAGATGAGTACGGTTATCTGAAATTTAAAATAATAGCAGCTTGGATGAGTAGTGTTGAAATCTAACTGTTTCACTGTATCACATTAAATTAGATATTAACTCAATAGATTTCATATAAGTAAAGCAGCAGAAGGTTAATAGATTAGGATTCTGATCAAAACCGATAGAGGACAAGAGACACAGATGCATTTGATAACCTGAAACCCCGACATCGTTTTACAAAATTATCAAATCGATCTCTCACATGCTTTGATTCACCTTGGCATATGAGCTTAGGCAACTTATATTGTAATAAATAACATAGATTTTTCATGTGAACCATATTATGGTTTGAATGAGTTGAATGTATATGGCCAGCTTACTAAAGTAAAAACGTCAAAAGAGAGAAAGATTATAGAAAACATCCTATTGTAAACATATAAACAATACTTTTGTAAACATATAGCAGATCATTTTCCATTTAAAAGATCTGAAGCTATAAGAATGACAGGTATTTTGGAGGTTTAATATGAATCATTTGATGAAGCAAGATACACAACACAACACAAGATTTTTGTTAATACTTCTGTGCGTGCCAAATATCAAGAGTGACTAGAGTACAAAACATTTCAACTCACATTCAGTTACAAAACAAATTTAGAAACAAGCAAAAGTCCAGTCTCAGTCGCTGCCTGATATCACTTCACAATCCCTTAATCGATGTTTACTTGTCTCTACCTCTTAGACAAGTGCAAAAAGAGTCTAAAAACACACCCACATTTATTGTCTCAGCAATGCATCAACTTGCATTTGTCTTGGAGCAGTCTAGTCACTTTATGACAAGTCAAAGAGGATCAAATTACTCAACAAGAAGACAATAAAAAGCAGAGCTCGGATTCCTCCTTCCATCTCCATAATAGGAAACGGAGTGGGAAAGTTATGAAGAACAAAGATGAAGATGTGGAAAATGTCAACCTATATTAACATGGGCTTTATCATGCATGCAACCATAAGCAAGAAACTATGTACATCTTGCAAGTTGCAACCTTTTGCTTTTCTCCCTAAAGTAAATAACAAAGATGCAACTAGAACTCCGATGAGTTGTAGTGTAGAACAATGGGTTGAGTACTTGAGCTTGTCTTTGTGCATGACGCTATCACTCTATGTTGGGTTGGTTTCCGTCAGATATGGAAAAATAACCCATTAGAGTTGGCCCATGTTGTTGTTGTAAATTCAAAAGGACGAAGGGCTTTTTTGGTCTGTTTGCATGATAATAAATGACCGTTTTTCCTTGTTAGGGTTGGTGTGGAGAAATTTGGAGACAGACAGGGTGTAGCTGCTGGAAGAGAATTTTTTTTAGCAGAAAACCAAGTGTGGCTGTTAAAAGAGAGGAAGAGAAAGAGTGAAAGATTAGGAGAAGAAGAGAGGAAATATGGATGGAGAATATCTTGTGCAGTTTTCATAAAATCGTCATATCTCCTTTGTCCATCAGCCTGAAATTTTGTCAGAACGTTAAGCACTTGTAGTTCTTGGTTGGATCATCAGCCGGATCTCACTGTGGTGAGTTCGGCCTTGGCCAGAAAACAGTGTCTCATCTGCGCAGTCTTTCTCAAAGAGCTATAACTTCTTCGTCCACCGTTGGATCAAGCTCAAATTTGGATAGATGATTTATCAGACATGGCGCTTCAATATAAACGGTTGGATCTCCGAGCAGATCATTCAGTAGAGAGATATTGACTTCGAACAGAGCCTCTGTGTCTGATATTTCCTCCTTTTTATTTCATTTAAAATTAAATTGTGTTTGTGTTGTCAAGGATTAAATTTTTTGATGTTGGTACTGTGATTTATCTTTAGTTGTAGTTAGGGGTTATGGTACATTCACAATTTGATTGATAGTAAAGATTTTTTGGGTGGATTAGGGTCCCGTGGTTTTCACTTCACAAATTGGAAAGGTTTTCCAGGTTAATTATTGGTTTGTGTTACTGTGCATGTGTGTGGATAGCTTGGTTGATAAATTGCAGCATATAATCATTGTGGAATTGTATTCTACTTAATTGGTTCCTACTAAATTCACACAAGTAGGGAGATATAATGGTTGGGTTTTGTTTAGCGCTGCACTTTCTTCCCGTCAAAGTGATATCAGAGCAGTAGATTGTTATTCCTTGATTGTTGTGTTGAATTATGGATACCAACGTCGTGAATTTGAGTAGAATGATTACATTGAATGGTTTAAATTATCACACTTGGAAAGGAAAAATGGAGGACCTTCTTTATGTGAAGGATTATTACCTACCCGTTTTTTGTACAGAGAAACCAGAAGATAAATCTGAAGCAGAATGGGCCTTGCTTCATCGACAAGTGTGTGGATTTATCAGACAATGGGTAAATGATAATGTTTTGAATCGTATCAGTGGGGAGACACATGCGAGAACTCTGTGGACCAAGCTTGAGCAATTGTATGCCAGAAAAACTGTGAATAACAAGCTGTTCTTAATCAAACAGATGATGGCCTTGAGATATCAAGACGGAACGCTGTTGACAGATCACTTAAATACATATCAAGGGATTATAAATCAGTTGGCTGAAATGGGTATCAAGTTTGATGACGAGGTCCAAGCATTATTTTTACTTGGTACATTGCCGTACTCATGGGTGACATTCATAACTTCATTATCTAACTCTGCTCCAGATGATGTAATCACAATAGATCTGGCCAAGAGAATTATTCTGAATAAAGAGATGAGAAGAAAAGCACAAACATCTACTTCACATTCAGATGTTTTGATTACTGAAAGAGCGGGGAGGAGTAAAAGCAGGGATCCGAAGAACAGGAATAAATTCGGAAGCAAGTCTAACAGGCTTGCCAACGTCCAATGCTATCACTGTGGTAAAAATGGACATATCAAGAAACATTGTAGACAAGTGAAGAAATAAAATAAAAATGATACAAGCAAGGAAAATAAGAGTGAGGATGGCAACAATGATGATAGAGTCACCATTACTCTTGAAGACTTTGTTATTGTTTATAATGATGGTGCTATCAATTTTGCATGCCATGAGACTAGTTGAGTGAGAACTCTAGTTGTAGCATGAGACTACTTGTACTATTGTACATGTTCTTAGTCTCACACCTTGTGTTCCTCGGCAGTTTGATGTACCAGACAGAGTTTGGACTAGTAGGGAGGTCTCTTATAACCATTTGCGTGTTTTTGGATGCAAGACATTTGTGCACATTCCCAAAGATAAGAGTTTGAAGCTTGATGTAAAAATTTGACGGTGCATTTTTTTATCAGTTATGGCCAGGACAAGTTTGGGTACCTGATGCATGTGTGTTGATTTTACTCCTCAAATTAGGGAGGTTTTCTATGTTAAAAATTGGGTTGTGTTATTGTGCATGTGTGGATAGCTTGGTTGATCAATTGCAGCATATAATCATTGTGAAATTATGTTCTACTTAATTGGTTCCTACTAAATTCACCCAGTTATGGAGAATATAGTGGTTGGGTTTTGTTTAGCATTTACCTTTATTGTGGTCAATGTACTGTACAGCCTACAGGTAATCTGGATAGACTAATAAAAGGACACAGCGGATCGTTTGACTGTTTCCATTGGTGATTGGTAAGTCTAAAGCCCCCATTTCAAGACAATTAATGACAAACTTAAAAGAATTGATGAAGTCTATCACAACTTAAACATATAAAAGTTCGGAAAATTCCTTTACAGAGCAACATTAAAGCAAGAGTTCGAAAGTTTAATAGACAAAACTAAAGCTGCAATAAGCTGAAAATACCAATGCAATAGTTTCCCAGACAAAGCCAAAGCTGCAAAAGGCTGAAGATTCTACAATTATAAAATTTCTTACCAAGCCATACACATATATTACACCAAAAGAAATATATCTTTGTTGTTTTCTGTTATCTATTTGTACACAGCTAGCAAGGGGCATCTGAAGCATTCAAGAAAACACTTATTTATTCCATTCTCTAGAAAAGCACTCTATGTAATTATGTTAACACTCCTCTTGTGACTAAGTAAGATGTTCGTTAAATAGTACTCATTTCAAGTAAGTTTTCCTACTAATTGCTTTTAGTTTTCTTAGATTAATTTTCAAAAAAAGAAGTCTCGCCAAATAATAAAAATATAAATTTACATACATTATATTCGAAGGTTGAACCTTGAAACTTTTCAGAAGAGATGAGTTTTACTTCTACCAATTGTAAGAACCTCGTTAAATCTCGTTTGTTTCTTTTAACCCCTTCAAATGATTTTTGGAAAGATTCCTTGTTAGTTATTTGTTGAGTAAGGCTTAGGCATCAAGTAAAAGGAAGGATGTTACTCCAGTGTGTTAATAGCATTATCTTTCTGCTACCACTAAGGCACTAACTAGTGGCACAAATGGCCAACATACAAGTTCAACTGTACCATACAGGAACTAACCACGTTCATGGTTATTGTAATAATAGTAACACTAACAGAACCCAGTTACAATTCCAGTATTAGTGATACATAACGGTAGAGATGAGAACCTTTGAATAACTTACGAGAATTTGAAGGATTACTATTGATATAATAATAATGGTAAGTGGGGCAACCCTTGTATTCCTCATATTTTGTTCGTCAAGATGGCTAGTCATAATGTTTCAATTGGGCCATGTAAAAGCTCATTTTATGCTAGTTTCGTTTGGATTGATTGCCTCTTGTATGGTCATGGAATTGGGTTTTCAAGTACAAAAACTACTCTCAATATACATTTCATCGTGAGAACACTTCCAAATATGAAAATAGCTCTCAAATAATAATGTGATAAAGGTAAATAAAATAACTTTGATACATTCATTAATGCTTTCCCACCCTTCGTTTAATCCATCTTAACTCATTTTTTAGTAGTAATTTAGGAAGCTTCTAACACTCAATAGCAAGACTTCATGCAATATTCCACTTTAAATATATGCAAAATACGATGGTTGGGAATCTTTAGTAACCTGTAAGGCCACCTGAACAAGACCAGCCATGTCAGCCTCAACTTGATCAAGGTGTGATAATTTGACTGAAAATTCATGTAACTGATCAACTCTAGATTCATGTCTCCTACATAATTTAACTTATAATTTATTCACTCCCTCTCTACTTAAAGGACCTAAAACTTTTTTTAAATAAAGGTCTTCCAGGAAACACACTTGGATAGATTCATGAAGTTGGTACAGCATCCCAACGCCATATCGCTCCATCCTCGCAACAGCTAAGAATAGTGCTGCAGCAGAGAAATGATAAAAATGTGTCAAAACGTCACCTGGCTTTTAGCATTAACAAGATCGTAAAATGTTAAAAAGAGACAACTAAGAATCCATGTGCAATTGATTACCTTCCATCAAAGGACACTGCAGTCTGTCTAATTGGAGATTTCGACTGAGCATGAGATAGCCTAAAGAGAAAATATCATGTAAAGTAGTTAAAATACAATATTTGTGGGATTCTGTTGCTACATATGAGGGAACATAAACCAACCTTGCGATGAGAACAGGGGGACTACTTTGCAGCTCCCATACATAAATCTTCCCTTCCCGATTCCCTGCTTGACAGAAGTCACAGAACACAGAAATGTGATTTCTCTGTGATAATTACACTGGTTCTAAGAGTACAAATTAGGCCATGCAATACCTATAACAGCAGTATTGTAATGGAAGTCGCAGGAAAACTTGATGAACCAGATATCACATTCAGGAACAGGGTATCTTTGAAGGATGTCTGCAGTGCCCTAGAAGCCATGAAATTTATCAAAGCAGCATACAGATCAATGATAGGAATTTAAATTGCCAAAATGAAAAATCGGCATTTAACTAGTACAAGGAAAAGGAAAAGATGCATCAGGTAGCGACTTGATAAATAACACAAAATTGATAACTTAAAAGCAAAAGAACAGTAAGCAAGTTCTTACCTCCCCAGGAGACTGTTCCTTCATTTTTGGTTCCCACAACACAATTTCATTGTCTACACTCTGCAATTGTGCAACATACACCACAAAATTTGCATTATAACAAAGGATACACCACAAAATTTGCATTATAACAAAGGAAATTGCATGTTCGAGGAGAATAATTTAAACTGAGTATAAAACAATATCAAGGAATCATAACTTCAAACTAGGCGGTACAGTGAACATTCTCTGAAGTAATATATTCCAATTACCAGAGCTAATTCCTAAAGTCTTCACTCTCCATCTCTTCCAAGAGAAGTTTAACAACAGTCACCCTGGGCTTTTATGTGAATCATTTGGTTGGCGTGAGAGGGCATGGGAAAAATAAAAATATTCATCTTTGATCCCAAACCCCAACACACAAAAAACGCCTTTCCCATTGTAAATTTAGTATAAATTTATCTCAGCTATGCAACTAGAAAATGAAAGGCACTTACTGCTGCTGCAACATGAGTAAGGTGTGTGACAATTAAAAGGCAACAAATGCTTTACTGTCAAAGAAAAGGTGGATCAAATAATTACTTACCTTTGACAGGATGAAATCACCAAGCCATCGATTACAGTCAACATAGTTAGAATGAACTGAGGCAATGAAGACCTAGAAATGGTAACAGTTAGGTTAGTAAAATAAATATTTACACCCCTACTAAAAGCAAAGGAAAATTAAAATCCTACTTACAGGAAACTGTACATATTTTGTGGGGAACTTCGAAGGAAGATCAGTCCATGTAAATGACTTTTCTACGTACGGCCAGAATTCTGCGTGGAAGTTGATGGGATTAAGAAAGAGAGAGAAAGTATAATTAATGAAGTCTACTTAATGGTAAGTTAGGGATCTGTCTTGTTTCCCCAACTGTCCAATAAAAAGAGGTTAACAATACATGATCTGAGACCCGCGGACAGACAACAACAAAGCCCAGGCCAGGAGGCTGATTTGCACATGACACGCACATGCCACAGTAATACTAAACTTGGCCAAATAATTATTCAAAAGAAACTTCAGATATACAATGATAAGGGGAAAAAGGAAGACAATTATCATTTACCCCCCTAACACATATGAATATGGTGTTTTACACCCAATCTTTAGCATTCCCTTTTCCCCCTTACCATTAATAATCCATCCAAAATGTAAGTGTCTAACACAAACAATGTGCAAAAAGATGCAATTACCCCTTAAGTACCAATTGGAATCTAAGTATAAAAATTCTATTTTCACTTCAGAATTAACAAAAAAAAAAAAAAAAATTAAAATGAAGAAAGATGTGGCCATGCCGTGTGGCTATCCTACCACTAGAATATCTCATCATCTCATCTTCTCATCTCATAATCATCTCTTCTTCACCATCTTTCCCACTACCTTTCTACCCCATGCCTCTCTTTTATCTTTCTACTCTCTCTCTATTCTTTTCCTTCTTCCTCTCCTTTTACTTCTACTCTCTCTCTCTCTCTCTAACTCTTCATCTCTTTCTCTCTTTTTCTTTCTTTGATTTTTGGTTGGTTGAATATGGTGGAAAAAACCTAAGAAATAGATCAAAAGTACTGTGCCAGATCTCTTCCCAGTGAAGGAGTTTGGTCCAGAGATAGATGCCGGATCTTAGATTCGCGTCGAGTCTCCTTGGGTGGTGGGTTTGGGTGGGGTGTTAGGGATGTTGGTTTAGGGCTTTTGCATTGAGTGGTGATGACTAAAAAGAGATGACGGAAATGATGATGAAGAAAGTGGCGGTGAGATTATGTCGATAAGGAAGCAGGATGATATGAATTAATCAAACATTTCCAAAAATTTTCACGTGTATGTAAATATTTTTAGGCCATTGAAAGCTATGGAAAATATAAATCAATAAAAAAATAAACATAGCAACCGAGTTTAATTGGGCCATTAAACCCGGTTGGGAGTTGAAACCGGGTTTAATTGGCCCACTAAACCCGGTTTTTGTGTTTTTTGAAGGAGTCAAAGTCAAAGAAGGATTTTTCCTTTCAACCGGGTTTAATGGGCCAATTAAACCTGGTTGGATGTGAGGATCAGGTTTAATGGACCTATTAAACCCAACTGAGAGGAAAATCCTTTTGATTTTGATTTTGACTTTGACTTTGACTTTGACTTCAACTTCGACTTCTTTGACTTTGGCTTTCTGTCTCAAAGACTTTCTCATGATTTCAAATTCCTCAAAATTATAGAGAAAACCCTATTACAATTAACTCAATGTTTTGGAGAATATAGAGGGAAAAGAGAGGGATTGCAATTTCAAAATATGCACACAATTTTTTTTTTTAATTTTTAGTGAAATTTTTGGAGGTTTTATTTTCCACACAGTAAATTTTCTGGGTTGTGATTTTTAAGGGATTATATGGCAACATATTCATCCACGGAATGGTGTAGTATAGGATTAGAAAATAAGTAATATTATACATCCTAAATTCGAAACAACTAACTAATTTGTCAACTGCTTAATGAATATTTATTATTTATTTTATGTTTAAAATATCATCATACACCTATTGACACATCATGAGTTAGATTCAAAATTGGGATACAAAAGATAAGAGATCTACCATGATTATTATTATTATTATTATGAAATCACTATACTACTTTATTCAATTGAAACTTCCTTACATTTTGGTCCTTTTTTTTCTTTTTCTTTTTCTTTTTTTCAAATGGTAGATTTGGTGAAGCCCATGAATTCCATAAATTTCATAATAAATTATCAAAACGTAGAAATATGGCAAAATTTGTTATCCACCTTTATTTTTTATAATTTTATATCTCTCATTTTAAGATTGATCGAATTTTATCACTTGAATAATTTCATAAATAATTTTATCACTTAAAGTCAAAGTCAAAACCAATGTCAAAATTAAAGTCAAAGTCAGAAGGATTTTCCTTAGGTTTAATGGATCCATTAAACCCGGTCCCTATATCCAAACGAATTTAATTGGCCCATTAAACCCAATTGAAATAAAAAAATCTTTTTGGACTTTGATTTCTTCAAAAAACATAGAAATTGGGTTTAGTGGGCCAATTAAACCTGTTTTCAACTCCCAACCGGGTTTAATGACCCAATTAAACCTGGTTGCTATGTTTTTTTGATTGATTTGCATTTTTCCATGACTTCCAATGGCTTAAAAATAATTATATACAAATAAATAATTATGAGAAAGTGGTTAGAGAGATGTGCTAGATGGTGATGCAGATTGAAGATGGTAAAGAAGAGATAAGAAACTGGAATGATGAGGTAAAGAAGATATTGTGGTGGCAGGACGGCCTAATACAATTTTTTTCATTTTAATTTTTTATATTGAGTCTAAAGGGTGAAATAGACTTCCCATACTTCAAATTCCAACTGATTCTTCAAGGATAATTGCTTTTGTTAGACACTTATTTTTTGGACGAATTGTTAATGTAAAGGGGAAAATAAGTTATACTGAAACGTTGAAAGGTAAAACACTGAATTCTCAATTTCTCATTTGTTAGGGTGGAAATGACAATTGCCCAAAAAATATTGCAATTGGCAGGAAAGTTCTCTTTCAATTAATTCTACTTGATACCTCAATATGCATGGTTAATGATGCTATGCAAGACTCAATGTAATAGCCAAAAATAAATTGCTGACAAACAATCATAAATATATATATATAGTTACATATATTTCAAGATCAAGAATATATAAATATTTGAGATTTTTAAGTCCATGAATAAAAAATAAATAAATAAGACAATAAACTTCATTTACTAACAATATCGCCACACAAAAACAACCATATTGACACGTGTTAGTATCTAACCTTTCATTGACCAAATCTTAACAGTGTTGTCCATGCCACAACTTGCGATGCGGTATATGTCTGAAGGGTGGAAGTCCTGCAATAGCCACCCCATAACTGTTGTTTACTTCTATATCATATTAAGCATATAAAAAACATAATAAATAATGCAATTCTTACCACACTCAGAACTTCATTACGGTGACCGCCAGCTCCAGCAAATATCAAAATGCATATTCCCGTTTGCACGTTCCAGAGACGAACGGATTCATCCTGGTTGACTTTAAGTATAAGTTGTAATTGACAAAACAAACACATTACAAAAATAAATAAGTACTGGTAGATACTTTGCTCGCAGACACTATAAGTGATGGTTTCAGTGGCTGAGTCCTGATTTCATTTATTGAGTCCCCATGGCCAACAAAACTCTGTACATTGATGAACACATAATGAGGTGAGAAAAAAAGAATAAACTTGTAACACCATGTGTGCACTAAGAACAAACAATGTGAACTTTGCTTTCAACAAAATTCAGTTTCAAAAAACACATTAAACAATAACATCAGGACTTCTATTTGGAGATGTTCACTTCACATAAAACAAAAAATTTGTGAGTGGATATCCAAATTTCGTTTGCTACTAGAGCTATGAACACAAAATGAAAGCTGAAACTACATGAATAAGATACCTTGTGTAGCTTCTCTTTGCCAGTATCAATGATGCGAATTATGCCATTGATACCTCCAGCCACCAAGAACGGGCTCCCATCAACATTGCAAGCCCAGCTCACAGTATAAAATGACTCATCCTTCTGATCTACATAGCACATGGAATTCCACAACGTTCTTGAATGACACTTTCCAGTACACAAAACAAGCATGCAGATACAATTAAATCCAATAAAACGAATAAAAAACCAGTATCATATCTTCTTACATCCTCATCAACATAAGACTGCAGTGCCGCTATAACCCCTCCTTCAAGACATTGGTACACAGTTACCTGAACACATTGACAAAATTCCAACATATAATCGACATCACAAACATTAAATATTTTCACTGATTAAAACTCGAATCACACAAACAACACCCAACAGTGAACACAAAACATCTGATATGTAAATATATATATCAAAATCACTTTCCTAGAAGCAAAAATCAATTTTCAATTTGCCTTGTCCTATACATTGTTATATACACTAATTAACAACGCGAACATGAGATATTTTTACTATTAAAGGAAAAAATTGAACTTGACAAAACAAAATCGACAGAGAACACGAAATCAAGCGATGAAAACGAAGAGAGAGAGAGAGGTACGCGATTGCCGCCGACGGTGGCGAAGACGTTGAAGTAGCGAGAGTCGATGAAGTTGAAAAGGACGGCGTAGAGAGGGCGCTTGCCTTCCTGGAGCTTGTTGGTGACTCTGTACTCTCGCTTCTTCGACGGTGTCAGTGATCCAACCAGCGCCTCGCAACCGATCGCCGCCTTTGCTGCCATTTTCACTTTGTTTTAAGATTTTTTAATTTTTCTTTTATAATTTGGTAATCCATTTTATTTATTTATAAGCTTTTTATTTTATTTTACTAATTATTGCGAGCCAAATTCACGTGAGTTACTACCGTTGAATATAGTTTGATAGCACGTGCATTCGAGTTACGGCCACTGTAAGCGGTTTTCAAAAACAATTGTGGCATTCAGTGGTCGTTTGTTTTTTCTACATTTAACACTTAAGGATCGTTTATTTTTTTGTCTGAAGACTGAACAGTGTTACTGAAGACTGAAGACTAAATAGTAACTGAAACCTGAAATCTGAATAACATGTTTGTTTTTTTTTCCTTTACATCTGAATATATAGTAATCTTGTTTGTTTTTTAAAGTTAAAATTATCTGAAAATTAGTAATTTGACATTTATATCCTTTTACTATTAGTTGTTACGTAACTTTATTTAATATAATACAAACAATTAAAATAAATTATTTAGCAAATGTTAAAACACTTTTATGTATATATTAATAATATTTTTATTCATAATTAAAATATGATTAATTATTATAGTAAAGTATTTTTTTAAAAAAAATTATATACACATAAATAAATTATTATAGTAAAGCAAATTAAATAAAACTAAATAATATGATATTAAGTTGAATGATTATTGTTATATATTTAAATAAAAATAATATTGAAAAAAATATCATTAAAATGAATATATATAATGTAAAATTAGGTCAAATTTAGAAATATGTTTGTTGAAGTATTAAAAGAAATTTTTATGATGTAAAACTAAAACAAACTTGGAAATTTGTTATTTTGGAAGGGATAAAATTAGAATAATAAATTTGTAAAATCATTAAGTAATTTGGTATTAAGTGAAAAGTCAGAAAATGTAGCTTTTTATTTTCAATGATTTTTTGGTGGTTTTAAGTGGTTTGACCACTTAAAAAAACAAACAAAAATCATTTAATTGGCATAATTCAGCACCATTAAGTGTTATGTGCAAAAAACAAACGACCCCTTAATGATACTGAATTAAATTAATTAAATAATTTTTATTTATTTTTTAAGTGATCAAACCACTTAAAACCACCCCAAAACCACTGAAAATAAAAAGCTACATTTTTTTACTTTTCACTGAATAGCAAATCACTTGATGATTTTATAAATTTATTGTTCCAATTTTATCCTTCCCAAAATAATAAATTTCCTAGTTTGTTCTAGTTTTACATTATGAAAATTTCTTTTAAAACTTCAACAAATATGTTTCCAAATTTAACCTGATTTTACATTATATATATTCATTTTAATTATATTTCTTTCAATATTATTTTTATTTAAATATATAACAATAGTAATTCCACTTAATACCGTTTTATTTATTTTTATTTAATTTACTTTACTATAATAATTTATTTATGTATGTATAATTTTTTTTAAAAAATATTTTACTATAATAATTAATCATATTTTAACAATAAATAAAAATATTATTAATATATGCAGAAAATGTTTTAGCTTTTGCTAAATAATTTATTATAATTGTTTGTATTATATTAAATAAAGTTACATAGCAACTAATAGTAAATGATATAAATGTCAAATTATTAGTTTTCAAACAATTTTAACTTTAAAAAATAAACAAGATTACTATATATTCAGATGTAAAAAAAAAAAAAAAACAAATATGTCATTCAGATTTCAGATTTCAGTCATTATTCAGTCTTCAATCTTCAGCAGTACTATTCAGTCTTCAGATAAAAAAACAAACTACTTAGTTTTACTTAATTATGTCATATTTAATAGTGAAAAATAAAAGTTACGTCCATTGTTTTATTTTAATAATTATTAGGAGCAAAATTCTCATGAATTATCACTATTCAATTTGATTTGATAGCATGTGGATTTGAGTCACGTCTACCTGTAAGTGGTATTCAAAAACAATCGTCGCACACGGTTTTTACTTAAATATGAGTTATTAAACGGTTGTTAAAAACAATTATTGCACGTTGTTTACACCATATTTGATAGCAAAAAATCGAGTTACGTTTACTCAGTAATGGTTTTTAGGAAATAATTGTCACACTGTTGTTTTTACTTAATTACGATATGTTTGGTGATGGAAAATCTATGTATTATATTTACATAGTCAAAATCTCAATTTGTAACATTATATTGTAGATTATGTAATATTACTTTATTCGATTTGGTATAGTAATTTTTAACTAAATTTTCTAATATGGATGATGGTATTTGATTTCATAAAGAATTTGCGTTATACTACAAATATATTTGATTAGAATAAATTTGAATGTCATATATTCTTCTTGGAATTGATATAAATAGAATTGTGAATTGAAATTATATACATTATATATATATATATTTAAATATTTTGAATTATAATAGTTTGAAAAAATAATAAACTGTGTATATTTTATCATTGATATCACCAAACAACATTCGATATTTATTTTCACATATCAGGTTAATGTTTTATTTTGTATCCATAAATTCTAATCTTCCATTCTTTTTTTTTTTTTTTTTTAAAAAAAAAAAAAAATCGGTTTCTTTCTTTTCAAATAACTAAAACAAAGCATTAGAGTGATTACATCTCATTTTATTTTGAGCACTTTAAATTTTAAAACATTCTGTGCCAATTTTTTTTTTATTATCAGCCACATCCCATATTTCTTTTTCAGTTAAATCTATAAATAAGCACAAAATATTTAAAAGATTAAGCAAACAAAATATTCGACAACACAAATTTGCTCAGTTGAGACAACATTCATTATTTAATTAGCAAGAGCCATGACAAGTGAAAACATTATTAAAAGTGTTAGATATTTTGCACGATGTTTTTTGTTGTTATCTCACTTTATCCAAAACTATCCACAACATACACAAATTTGTATCCAAATCTTCTTCCTTCTTTTTCTTCTACATTGCCCATGGCTTCCACTTTGCTTCACTTCCTCTCTCAACCAAACTCTACTCTCTTAAACCATCTCACTTCACTCCCAAACCACCCCACCAAAAGCCCATCAAAGCTGCACTTCGATAGTTTCAACAGAACCCACTTCTCCATCAAATGTACTACTTCAACATCAAACAACACAACCCCAGAACCTGAACCTGAACCAAAAGCAGAAGACTTTCCTTTTCCATCTCCAGCTTCAATGACTACCACAAGTGCAGAGTCTTTCCCTATCGAGAAGCGAAGGAAATCTGAGATATTACGCGAGCGAAGGTCAAGAACAGGGCTTGTGAAAAAAGAGCCACCGAATTTCGAAGTGGGTTGGAGAAGAACAAAACCGATAAACTTGGAGAAACCGAAAGGGTATGTGATAATGGATTTTCTGGACAAGTTTCAGGAGTTGATGGAGAGACAGTTTGGGTCTACAGCACTTCTGGCGAAAGTAGGGGAGATTGTGTCGGAGAGGGCGAGAGAAGAGGCAGAGGTGCTGAGAGATGAAGGCAGAGTGGAGGAGAGAATGGTGACTAGAGTTGTCCAGGGTTTTGAGGCTGATGGAGATGGACTTAGCTATGGTCAAAGCCTGCTGTTAAGGAAGAGACTTTGAATGAGAGGCTTGAGCAAGCTAAGGCTAGATGTAGACAAGCCATACTTGTTGCCAATTCATTTTGAAGGACAAAAAATCATGTAACTTCATCTTCTGTTTGATGAAGTGAAGCAAAAGCAAACTACTTGTAATATGAATATGAATTGACTAATCGATTAATTGCTTATAGAGGAATATCGTTGATGATAATACAATGCGTATACTTACTGGGATTTCTTGATGAGGAAGACAAAAATGGGTGGGACAACTTCTAATCTCTTTTTGGGTTCTGTACATTGTAATCGTAACCCCTTTGGCTGCGGGGATTTCTCAATGAGAAGACAAAAATGGGTGGCAATTTCTTCTCTTATCGTTTTTGGGTTTTGTACAATAGGAAGTTGAGTTCAACCTTTCTTCTTTTCCTTTTTTCCTTTGAGAGTGAACTGGTAAGCTGATTTACAGGCTTGAATGATATAGCGAACATGGATATCATCTTTTGGAATTTTTGGTAGCAATTTTGATGCTGATTTATGGTCTCCTGATGCCAGACAGACCTGATACATCCTGCCGACAACCCAGAAACGGAAAATCAGTTAGTGAAGCAAAACAATGTATTTACAACATCGAAACAAAAGACAATCATGACTTACAATAAATAAGATAGTGTATCATAAGGCAGGCCTGCTTTTTGATATTCTTTCCAGATCAAACGAGAGTTTTCCAAATCTTTGGCATTTATACAAGCGCTGAGGAGAAAGTCTAGACACTTTCGTGGAGGAGAAAGACCAAATTTATCCTTAATTGCTTGAAGCAAATCTAGGCCAATCTGTACATTCGGAGGTTCTGTTTCGGCAATTTGAGCATATACCTGCTCAGATTACAGTAACAAAACAACAAAAAAAGAACCGTTTTTGTGTCAGTTCATGAGCGTACAATAAATTCATACATGAATATTTTGACTTTATACTATTCTAATATAAACACATGAGGTGGTTGTAAGCATAACTTGATGGTAACCATACTTTCTCCACAAAGTGGAGGTCTCAGCTCAAATCCCCCCTCCCCCAAGTCAATACATACATATATGAATGAGAATGCATACAGATACTAGTTGTTTGCCAAACCAGAATTCACATAGTTTATATACTAGAATACCATCTTTTCCACCAACCACACTAACATTTTTTTTTCTTTTTTTTTGGATAGGAAACATAAACTTTATTAAAGAAAGGAAGATACAAATGTTAGAAATGTGAACCAGAAGTCCTCCAACAAACAGCGGAACCAAAAACAAAAAGCAAGATTAGAAAGAAAAATCACCAAGTGACAGCCTTCCAATATAACATAATGAAAAATAAAGAAAGATCTTTAAAATCTACACAAGAAGATGCCCAAAGAGAAGTCAAATAATAAGCTTTATCCCCTAAGAAATTCTCCTCCTCTTTAACATCATCAAAGATTCTTCTGTTCTTTCTTTTCAAATAACCCATAAAATGACGAAAACTACACAGCACCAAATAATAGTAGCCTTCTTTCCCCCTTCAAGAACTTTAAATTCTTCCATGAAGAAAGAACATAAAAGCTTAAGAGCAGCCCACTTCAAACCAACCAAAGAGAACAACTTACTCCATAAATTACCTGCCACCGGACAATGAACAATTTACTCCATAACTTACTCTATAAATTACCCACCAACCACACTAACATAATGACCAGGAGTTGACCGCATTTTCAGAAAGCAGTGTACTACATTGAAAGGAGGGAATAATAAGAACAAACCTCATGCAAAACACCTTCCGTAGCCAATTCATCATAGTGGAGTTTATCCTTGAGAAGTCTAAACAAATCAAGTGCAACACTGGACAGGGAAAACAACAAACATAAGATTGAGTCCAGTTAGCAGACAGATTTTCATAATTTTTTAAAAGTTGTATCATTTGACCTCAAATTCTTAAATCGAACAGAGTGGTTGAACATTCTGCAGCAACCCTCAATCCACTGGTCACCATGCAATTGCTCCAGCAGCTGAATCATTCCACTCAATTCTTCTTCGGATCGAAGGTAGTCCTATGCGAAGAATTCGAAAATGTCATTGCATTGAAAAATATAAATTACAGGATACTCTTAAACAACACTTACAATGAGAGATATGATAACTTTAGGCTCTATGCCACATCCAGATTGCTTGATTTCTTCAAACATGCTAAGGGCATCAGATATTTGTCCATGTGATGCAAGAGCTGTGACAAGTGCACCTTTGATTTCACTCAGACATTTAACTGGTATCCCTTTGTCTAAGGCCACCTACCAAAGAATAGATCTTCAGATCACCATAAACAATATGTTTTATCAAGCCATATGTACAGAACAAAGCAACAATCATGAGGACATGATGATTGAAAAGCAAAAGTTATTGTGCTTGAAAGGTTGAATGATGTGAAATAAAAGGTATCTTACAAGTACAGATAGAAAATTAGCTTTGAGGATGCAAATAAATTGGAAGTTCAGTCCATGTAAGCTTTTGGATGAAAACAAAATAAAGAGACTAGTTAAACTACGTCAAGAATAGCAATGCATTGCATTTAAATTTTAAGCACAGGAGACAGAAGAATGTTGCAAAATAAGTCCATCTGGAATTGTTTTAAAAATGGATTAGCTAAAGAGGACATAAGCAATTCCTAGAAGCCTAGATCGGTAGACTGGAGAGATCAAGGGCACATTCGGAACTATAGAAGAGGGTACTAGATAATATGGATGGCAGGAAAGAAGACAACCTTAGATTTTAATTAATAAAATTATGGACTTCTACCAACTACTGTTAAGACATTAAAGTCAAATCCAAATTATATCTAGAAAGAAACCATGGAAGTTAATTTTTTTTTTTTTTTTAACAAACTTAATCAATGAAGAATGCCAAAGTGCATTCCAAAATCTTCAAGAGTAGGTTGCCACAATGTTCTTAAAGTCAAGTTCTCTCACCCCTTTCTTTCCCTGAACACATATTATAATCTGAAAAATTTTCCTGACTACCAAAGGTAAAGCGTCAATATGATTAGTACACATGTTCCATCCAGAAAACAGGACAAGATGAAAATGATGATCGAAATCAATCATATAATTACTAATCAAAACTAACTTTTTTATTTAAGGTAATCTTTAGAATACAAAATTTTAAGGATAATGACTAATCAACAAAATCATTTTTGCAGGGGATCTTGTAAAATACAAGTTGCTCATAAATTCCTCCTTGTCCCCTCTTTTCTGGGATAATAGGAGTCAAGTAGAAAGCTAAATGCAACATAAAATACCTGCTTGGCCTTCTCAAACTCTCCACAAGTGGCATATGCATTAATCAGTGCCATGAAGACATGCTTCGTAACTTGAAGTCCAGCACACTTCAGTTCTTCATAATACTACAAATACATAACCATGTCATTACATTACTTGTGGAATCCACCCTTAGCCTAAAAGAATGAATTTATATATTGCTGCAAGGAATACCTGAGTATGTATGCATGGATAAAGAAAATAATTTCCATACTTCCTAGACAAACAGCATGACACAAACTTAGAGTAAAACATGAATTTCAAACTACCTTGATAATATCCTCTTCCTTGTCACTAAAGTTTATCAAACAGCTAAAAGTTTGAGAATCTGGTTTCACATCTGCAAGATCCATTTTCTTTAGAACCATTAATGCACCTTGTATGTCTTTCTGCAGAAAATTTAGCAGTAGCCAAAAGTCAAAACACAAAATGCAAGTAGAAGCATAAGCTAACAAACTTAAAACCAATTGTTGTAGAGCTTGTTCACATGCACCTACATGCGCCAAAAGACCAAATATTTTATAAGCATGCTTTGGAATTATGAAATTACAAATATAAGTTATCAAAAGAGATTGATTTAAATGAACTTGATAAGACTGTTAGATTCCTTTAGTTTGTAGCTGCACCACAAAAGCAACAATTCAGACTTTTAAGAAAAGCTGTAAGACCACAATCACATATAAACATGCAGATTATCAGTTCAGTAAACTGAAAATCAGAAGAAAACACAAGCAATTACGTTTTCTACAAGTTGGAATTTATAATTATCTTGCCAAATTGATTATGCCAAGACATCATTAGCAAAAACCATTAGCTGAAAAAGAAGAAAAAGTTGTTTTTATGATAAGTTGTTTTTATGATTTTATCTTCAAGTTAGAACCAAGATTTTACTTTAAAAACACATGTTATGGAAAGTAATACCATAAAGAAACAAAAAAACTAAGCCTTTCCATGCATGCAAATATGTTGCATTCCTCCTGCTGATTGTCAATAGCTATGCAGAATGCCTAACGTGGAAAAGATTTCAAGCTAGCAATGTTATTCTAGCAGTTACAACATTAGTGGTATATTGATGAGGACAGCAAAAACAGAGCTGGAGCTCATGAAATGCATACACACACGCACACTTGTAGCAGGAGCAAAAGCATATAGAAGTTACCTTTCGAAAATATCCTGCCATTATAGCATTATACATGGCAGCGGTCGGCATCACATTCATCTTCTTCATATCATCGAGTAAATTATATGCACCTTCAAACTGCATTAAATGGGTAGTGTTAACATAAATTAATTCATGGTTCAATTTTCTACCAGAAACATAACTTTCGCAAGAGACGGTACACTAAAAGATGAAAACAGAAGTCATTAATGAGAAAGGAAAATTCGATAGCAACTTACATCTTTCAATTTCACGCTTGAACTTATCATGCTTCTGAAGGTCTCACTATTTGGCTTCAACTCAAGGTGGTTGATCAATGAGTAGATGCGCCAAACCTTAAAATCAAATATAGGTGGGAAAGAAGAAAGAAATTAAGAACAATGGAATATTATGTTCAATTTAAGTGTCTATACATGCAATTGTGCTTGTTCCCAATTTTAATACTCTTGTAATATATAGCTACTCCTATACTGGCATCTGTTCTAGTGTTCAAAGATTACAGAGTATATCTTCTCAACTTCTTAGTTTCCAAAAACTATTTTTCTGAGAAAATAGCCTGCATTACAGAGAAACACACAGACATTTGTTAGGAAATAGGATATATAGGCATTTATCTACGAGTTCAGGATGCAAAAGAGGTATAACCAAGTGTGGCAAATCGTTACTGAGGACAACCTAAGCCAAGTCAACTACTTTATCGACATCTACATCTCAGCTGCAAAATAGGATGAAAAAATCACCAAAAATGGCTACTTTACAGAGCAAGTAGATTGGTTTTAGGTTTTCAACCTCATTATTAACTTTTTCCTAGAAGTGGTTAGGCACCTCAGTAACAATAGTATTCACACATCAGCCATGCTGTAAAAAGAACACAATAAAAGTCTGTTGAATAGCAAAATCTCCAATTTTAATTATCTTCCTCTTTTGTCTTTCCCTTGAAAATGAATATTAAAAATCTCTCAAATTAAAAGGGCAGCAAATGGCACAAAATTCTTTCATGTAAACTTGTTATTAGTTTATAAGTGACGATAATTGAGAATCCTGAGCACATTGCTGAGGAATTAAATCCTGTTTCTACAATATCGGTAGATGCTAAAGATAATAAGGTCTTAGAATATCCAAATGTTTGATAATACTATAGAAAAAGTAAATAGAATCAACCCAACATACCAAATTGAATTCATGCACCTCCTCACTGGCATGCAATATTGAATTCAGAGCATTGATGGATGGTGTCAATCCTGCTTCACACATTTGGTCAACTACGTCCAGTGCCACATACACCTAAATTTTAGGTATGTCAGTGTCCCTTCAATTTTCCGCCAAAGAAATAGCCAAAAACAATCCAAAAATATGACTGAACAATTGGAATTCAACTAAAAGAGGGAACAGCCTCAACAGTTTACATGACACTCCAATAAATCTATGTTCAATTTCTTTCAGCTTTTAGTCCTTTTCTTTTCCTATAGTTGACCGAATTTTCCTTCAACCCAAGAAAATTGATTCGTACCTTGTGCAAGCCACAACTATATATAATGAGCTTCTCAGTACGAGGCAGATGAAGGTGTTATCTCCAGCTTGGAATGCAACTCTTTGAATTTCTGAACAACATCTTCAACCTTCAATTAAAACAATGTATGCAAAGAGACCCACAAGAAAAGAAGAAAAGAAAAGTCAGCAAAATAAAAAAAAAATTAAAGTTGGTTGCTTTTTGTGGAAAAGTTGCCTATTCATAAATACAAGAAACAGTTTACACCTAATAAATTTATGCCACTGAAATTCATAAATAACTTGCACAACTTGATGGTGATTACAGTAGGAAAGCAACGAATATCTTACACTAAATTTTCCATTCACCTAGTAAGTACCTAGACCTGCGAATGAACTTAAGACATAATGACCACCAAGAAAAAGGAGGCCAATTTTAATTAGCATGGACAATTGCGTTCAAAAGTTAGAAGAGCTTTAAGACTTGAAAATGATATCAATTTTATAACCAAGACAGTGAAGATAATGGAATAGGGAAGAGTGATGCAATGAATAAAAGCAACCACTTAGGATCTAAAATTGACCTTCATATTAACACGTGACTCTTCAATCACTTTAAATTTATCATTGTACTCAGGAGAATGCTATTGTTATAACCACACTGACACAAACATCTCAGATTACCGTCAAATAGAAAGGTTCATGTAAAACCAACCAAGTTCTAAACATTTTAACACTTCCTATGTAAGCCTATCTTGAAACACATTATTCAATATTGCAACTCTAGTTTCTGTATGCATCTCAGTGGCTTTCAATTGAAAGCAACAAACAGGTTTGGCATGCATTAGACATCAGTGATACCAGCTACGTATATAAAATTGGTTCTAGAACTATAACTATATATATATATATTATGCAAATCTGTAAGTTCAAACATTATGACATCAAATAGTTATTAGGGTTACTTTATATTATAGATACTAGCTACAAGTAAGGGATACTTTGACCAACTGCATTCTTTTGAGAACTTAGGCTTTACTTGATTTAGCACTCCAAGGAGGTTTACCTTGCCTTACTACCAAAAAATATTTAGCTTTGTGGCAGATCAAGGTATAATTCAGCCTATAAAAAACTCTCAATTCACTTTTTCATTAGCTAGGAGCAGTGCTAAAGCCGAGTATAGAGCAACAGCTCAAGGAACCTGTAAGTTAATCTGGATAAGAAGGTTGTTAGAAGATCTTAATATGCCTCTAGAGTCTAGCCGGCCCTATGACACTATTTAGTGACAGTAAGTCTGCTATCAGCGTAGTTCACAACCCAGTTCAACATGACAGAATGAAACATTTGAGAATCTACAGAAATTTCATCAAAACCGAAATGGAAAATGGGACAATTGTTCTCTCCTACACTCCTACTAAGTCTCAAGAAGCTGATGTTCTCACCAAGGCACTTCACAAGGCCAAGCTTTGATCATTGTGTGAGCAAGCTGGGAATGATTGATATCCATTCACCAGCTAGAGGGGGAGTGTTGGGAAGTAAGAATAAAATCTCACAATTAGTGGGATTTATTCTTTCCTTTTCTGTTATTTCTATTTGTATGTATATATTGTTTCCTTTTCTTTTCTTTAGGATCCCTAAATTTGTTGTAATAGGCTGCTGTATTGCCCTATGAATGTAAGAAGAATTATTCTTTCCATCTCCCAATTCTGGTTTTATATTCAAACTGAGCTCCTGCAACCAAATTATTGCCCTAGGAACCTGGATACAAAATCCATGATAAGCACCAAAGGAACAACAATTTTGTCCCTACTTTTACTACTGCATGAATCAACTTGGAATTCCACAAATTATATCACTACCATATTAACACTGACTAATGCACTTAAAAGTGCCATATAAGTTAAAAGTAGATGATGTTTCTAAAAGAAACAGACTGCATGTGAAGCAGATGGGGTTAGAGAATCATGGCCTCAAGGACACTAACAGCAGCATTTATGAGAAGTTTCTCACCGCTAAATTTGGAATGCTAGAGGCGTAACTAAAGATGAAAGTTGAGAGATCCTTAGCTCCCTGATCTGCAATTTTACCACCATAGACCACATAAAACTGTTAAGACTTGAGAACAAGTGCATAGTGAGTGTTCCATCAACTAGAGCTTCCAATTTAAAACAAAAACTCCAAAGCTTAGTGTTTAGTAAAGGTACATATGTAAGATACTGCATTGATGCATCAGGACAGATAAATTAAGATCTATTACATATCAATAATTGAGAAGCTAATTAGATCTCAACAATTTGCTTTACGGTTAAACTCTTAAGAACTAAAAATCTACTGAAGATGAAGCAATCATTAGAAGATAATAGTTTTAAACAAATAATACTTGGAAAAGCAATCTTGTCCATGGCGAGATATCATAATATGAAGCATGATGCACCCCATTTATTAGGTCTTATGCTCAAGAGAGCACTCTAGGTGTGATGCTGAGTTTCTTTCCATTTTAGCAAGTCTTTTGAGATTCCAGAATTTTTAATGCTCCAATGTTTTGGTTCTGTAATTGGTGCTGAGAATGATATTCAGTTACTCTAGCACCCAACCTTCTGCAACAATCAGTCTGGTTCTAAAACAGCTGCATGGTTATTTTGCTCTCCCATCATGTGTGAGTAGGTCTTTATAAAATGCATTAATACAAGAGTTTCTACATCAAGAAAAAAAAAAACAAAAAACAAAAGATCAAGGACATACATACCAGTTACTTTTTTGATAGGACATACCAGTTACTTTGAGTGCTGAAAAGTACTTCTCCGCTGTAGACTCCAATAATAGTCTTCCACAAGATTTAAAAATCCTAGCTACATGGTTTGGAGACGAAATTTTTGTAATCTCTATAGTCTCCAAAATTTGCAAGAGGTCATTCTTCCGGTCGGCTTCGCAAAGTGCTAACAAATAATTCTCTGCAATACAACATTTAAACCTTCTAAGGTTTGAATAATGCCAAATTAGTGAAGTTAATAGTGCCAGAAGGGACTTTCTAATACTTGAACAAACATTTGGGACATAATCTAAACTTTTCGGGATGCTAAATTAACTGGCATAGTAACACATACCCCCACAACCATCAGCTTTGTTAGGTTGCTTGTTGCAATATTTACATTGTGCAACAAAAGACTAATCTAATCACATACTTAGAGAGAAACTAGATAAGAATAAGAACAAAAAACCGCATGGTAAAACTTAGCCAATGGTATGGAATGAACCTGACAATTTAGCGACATACCTTGCAAATTAGAATAGTCTCCCTTGTCATTAGCTGCAATGCTGTTACAAAGTTCCTGAATCTTTTGTTCATCATTGACTCTGATATATAGCAACATCTCATAGTAACCTAGTCTAGGAACTGAATGAGAATTTCCATCTTGGATAGATTTACAGAAAAAATGGAACTCTTCTATCATTTCCATGTCAATTAAATACATAAGAAGTTGACCATAAGTTTCCTCTTCTAGCTCAAACCCTTGCTCCTTCATAAAATTAAAAAGTTGAAAAGCCATGGAAATTTGTTCAAGTGCAACATCTTCATCATCAGTTTCTTTAGCCTTCTCTACGCAAATTCCTATCAAGGCATTGTATTCCTTCAAACCAGTTTCTCTCCCCAATCTACCAAATACCTGAACAGTAGCTTCAGTTCCTAGTTTAGTTGCACACATTTGAACTAACTTGTTGAAACGGCCTCCTTGGGTCCGTTTGAAAATCCATTTTTGTTTCCTTTCACGCAACACTTCTTTCCGATGTACCGATACGTTGTTTTGAATCATGGTAGAAAACCATGGTACCTCCAATACATTATCCGCAATTTTACCCTTGTTAGTCTTTTTCGAATCAGGAGCAGGCAAACTCACAGGCGAACTAACCAAAGTCTCAGCTACAAAACAGAAGAATAACAAGAAAAGAAACCAATTAATGATGAACAACATCCCATATAGCAATCAAATCTAAAGAAAATGTCCAAACACTACAATTAAAGTATCTCAAAATAAACAGTAAATCTTTTCAATTCAAAGTGAAACCGAGTGTTTGAAATTTCAAAAGCAGAAACTCACATTATCTCAAACTAAAACTTCAAAAACTTTTCTCATCCAATTAGAACATTCACACTACCCAAATAACAACTCATAAACGGAGTTTTTGTCATTAAAAGACAAACTTGAATTATATCATCTAGAAAAATCGGCCAAATCAAAAACCAAAATCTCACACCATCTCGATTCATTAACTGAACTCCATACATACATACATACCGCACAATATAGTATATATATCCTGCGAAAGCTGCTTTCTCGGATTACCTGCATAAACACATTGCATCAAAATCAAACACCTGAAAAAAAAAAAAAAACACTAAATCACCCATATTCCGCTCTAATTGTCTCCCAAAGAACAGAGTAACCCAATTCATTGACACACACCAAAAAAAAAAAAAAAAAAACACATCTCCCAACTACCCAGGAACCAATAAAACATCAGAAAGGAAACCCACAATTTTCTTTTCCTTTTCATTTCATTTCCTCAACTTTCTCTGCAACCAAACAACAAATTCTCAACTACCCATAAACCAATACAGCATCAAAAACGAAACCCAGAATCTTTCTTTCCTTTTCATTTCATTTCCTCCACTTTCCCAGCAACCAAACAACAAATTCAAAAACAAAAGAAACCCCACTAGAAAGAGCAATGAGAGAAGCAAGTACCGGGAGCAGAGTGCGTTTTCAGCTCCAAGGAGGGGAGGATGAGGTCGGCGGGTGTAGAAGAAGAAGAAGAAGAAGAAGAAGGGTCGTGTTTGGAGGACTTGACGGTGCCAATAGCGGAGACGAACTTCTTCAAAGAGGGGTCTTGGGATTTGGTGGCGGACGCGGAGGCGGAGGAGGAAGAGGGTTTGGTTTTGCCTTTGACGACGGCGCGCATGAGTGAGCTTAGATTCTTGGCCTTGGAGGTTGACATTTGAATCCTCCCGCAAACCAACCGGCAGTGGGGGGGTGGGGTGGTGTGTTTTGTGTTGGGGGTTTTAGGGGTTTATAGTTTGCTATATATAGTTTTTTAATGCAGACGTCCGCAAAAATATTTTCAAGGTGAATAAACATCCGTCAAATTATTTTCAAGTTGAATGAGGCAACTGTATTGATATTTTTATATCTATAGTATCTCTAATCATACTCTTAATCCATTTTTATTTAACTAAAATAGCCAACGGTGATATTTTTTATATACTCCAATCACTCCATATATCCTTAACTATTTTATAAAAGTTGAATCATCCTCCATAAATATAAAGAGTAAAAGAATCTAGATAAATTCTCTCTCTCATTATTTTAACATTACTATTTAACTAAAAATTTTTCTTATAAAATTTTAATATTAATGTTTAGGTAAAATACAAAAAATGGTTGGAGTGACTTAGATTTAGTAAAAAATTGCTAGTTAAAATAGATTTTTTTTGTTAATTTAATAAAAATTTAACTAAAATTTAGAAAATATGATCAAAGATACTCTTATAAATTACAGTGTTCTATATGAAAAAATGTGCTAACGCTAACACTTTTTGAGTTAGATAACTATCGAAACTTATTAAGATGAATTATTAAAAGCGCAATTCGGATGACTACCTCCTATTACTGAAGAAATGACAATTTTTATCAAGAGACAACTCACAACCCATGCATTGCGTTTTATAGGACAATAATAGAAGTTAAACCCTTGACCTTAAGAGGTCGAGGTGAATACTTAATCGTTCCAACTATAGAGTGGCGTTTAAAATGTGATAAATTTTTACACCTTATAACTACTCTTAAAATGCCTGTGCTTGTTTGGTGTTAATACACAGTCATGGTTTGGATGTAGTATGTAGATGATTCAGTTACTTCATGTGCAAGATTCAACTTGTAATTTTGTATGTTCATGTTTAGGACATGCTTAATAGATGATTTGTTAATCGTTTTGTAGTGGAAATATTAAAAAAGAACACTAAAATTGTTGTAAATTTTAAAACTGGCATCAAACTGTCGAATACTTTTTCTCAAAAAAAAAAAAAAATTGTCTATTACTTGTAAATATTTTTAGTAAGTATGTGTGCACTAAACAATAGGTTGTAAAATATTAGCATCATCAAACTATCAAATTCTTGTATGTAGTATTAAAAAAAAAAAAAACTTATTTTCATGATTTAATGTTAAAAATTTTATACTAATTTCAATGCTATAAAAATAGTTCTATTTTTTTATATTGAATTTTTTTTCCTTTGGGCACTAATTTAGACATAAAAAATTTACTAAATAATGCAACAAATTTACTTTTAAAAGATTATTCACACTTATCTAAAAGAAAATTTTATTTACACTAATGATTTAGTGATAAAACAGAAATTCATTCATTCTAAAAAAATGGATGGAAATTCACCAACTCAAGAGGGCTACTTAAAATTATTATATTTAAAAACATTAAAATTATTGATCATCAAAGAAATCTTCTTATTATAATCATATATTTAGCAATAATTAATTAGAAAAAATAATACAAATTATTTTCATTACTTTATGCTGGATCATATTATCTGAAAAACTCCAAATTCTGTATTAGTCATGTTTGAAATTTGTTCAAATATAATTTTAGAAACATGTAGAGGGAAGTAGGATTTATATATATGAAATGAAATTGTGTAGGTTTATCATACAACTTTAACAATAACAATATATATATATACATATTTAAAAAAAAAAAGAACTTGCAACTAGAGTAAATAATTTAATGTACTAGATACCAATCCACGTTCTGTTTAGAGATTACCCAAAAAAAAAAACACAACTTCAAGAGAAAGAGAAGTGACATTCGTGATCATTACAACGACATATATACATAAATTTGCATGAGATGATCAATGGTACATATATGTTACATAAATTTATATCCCTGCTGGAGCAATCTATTTGGAGAGTGCATACTTGAACTTTGGCATGTAACGTCCATAGTGCAGATTCAATAGGTTTAATATGAATGCAAATGGATTGATGACTTCACTTTCATGTAGAGAGTTTGGCAAAAGCTCAGAGATTATGGAGAAGAATGGTGCAAAGACGTAGAAGATGAACGGCAAAGCACAGCCAACAAGACAAACCATGATTGCTAGGGGCATATTGTCGGACAATACAGCGAACAATCCAGTCACGAATGCTATCGCCATTGATACAAGTCCAATCCACGTCAATCCGATGGCTAAAGGAAGTGTGTCGATCAAAGATTCACTCTTGTTAGCCCAAAATGACCAGAAGACTATAACTGCAGCAGTCATAGATGAAGTCATGGCTATAGTGTCAGTGATAGCAAATGCTCGGAATGCTGATTTTCTAATCAATGCTGCTGCACCTTGATCAGGACCGTCACTTATGTACCCACCAGGAATGGCGAAAGCTGCCGCAAATGTGAATGTTGCTATAAGGGTCGCTATCACTGTCAGAGTTTGAGCCATTCCTTTGCCTTGTAAACCTTTGTTTGTGTCCTGTATTGATCCGCAGAAGACATTGTTTTCTAAGATGTCTTCTAGATACAGAGCTCGCTTTGCATAGGCTAGCTTCAGTGCTTTTATAGTCAAGTGCTGCATGCACAACATGTAAATGCGACACACACAATCAAAGAATGTGACACATTAATTAACATTACACAGTATAGTTTCATGCTGCACAACATGTACGTGTGACACACAAGCAAAGAATGTGACACATTAATTAACATCACACATGATATGTATAAGTCCTATGATTAAATCAATATGGTACCTTTTCAATTTCTCTTTCATGATCTGTGGATGTCTCTGCAACGGCTATAGAAGTCTTGTGCTCAAAATTGGTTGCTCTGATATTGACCATCATATTTCTAGACAGAATGTAAACCACATAGTTATGCAAGTTCATGGCAGCCATATGCAAAGGGGTGTTTCCATCTGCGTCAGGGGAGTTGATCAAATCTTCAATCTCAGGCAACCTCAAAATAAACAAGACGGTCTTTACATGCCCATTTTGAGCTGCAAGATGGAGGATATTACGGCTTGTATGGTCAACCACCTCCGTGGCATCTGGTTGGTCATTTAGAAGAATCTTCATGACACTGACTTGGCCATTCTTTGCAGCCAAGTGAAGAGGTGTTTGACCATAACAATCGGATTGATGAGCTATTGAAGCATCTATTTTTAACAAGTACTGTGTCATTTTAACATGACCTGAAGCTGCAGCATAGTGGAGAGCATTCCTATTATGCTCATCTAAGCAAGAGATCAGCTCTCGTCTCGCTTCCAGAATCGAAACCATCACAACTAAAATCAATTTCAACAAAAGTGAGACATTATCAGATATAATGTAAACATGTCTGTTCAGAAATAAAACTTACAAAATACAGAAGATTTTACTACCTTACTGGTTGGGAAATCAAATACAAACACAAACTAGAAAATAAAGACACACGATTTATTACATCCACGGAGCACATCAGCACTCAATTCACTATCAACCGAATGTTTATAATCTATGGCATAATTCTAGCGACACAATACTGATTCAGGTTTCACAATTAAATAAAGTCTAGCTATCTTAAAAAAGTCCATACATTAAGAGAATATTGAAAATAAATGTCTCACCATAGTCTTGTCTAATGACAGCACTGTGGAGAAGTGACAGTTGGCGGGTGCCTCTATAGTTGAGAGAGTTTGCATCCTTATATATGATCCACTTTATAATATCAGTGAAACTTGCATCAACAGCAATAGACAATGGAGTCTGACCAGCTCTATTAACAAAAAGTATAGCTTCAGGATCTTCCACTGTCAACTTCTGCACAACATGCAAATGATGGTTCCTAACAGCACTATGCAGAGGAGTGTTGCCTTCCTGGTCTTGCACTCTCAGAAAGTGAAAGTCAACCTTGGACTGGTTGTCAATGAACAGTTTAACAACAGTAGCATCACCAGCAGCTGCAGCAATATGCATTGGAGTCTTGCCTTTGCGGTTGGTCTCATAGAGAAGTGGAGCCTGCATGGTGAGGATCTCTTGTACCACGTTCTTGTTGCCTAGTCTTGCAGCTATGTGGAGGGCTGTGTTGCCTTGCACAGTTCGTCCAGTGAAGACATTGCTCTTGCTACTTCTGAGTTGCTTGATTTCATCTACATCGCCACGGCTCACCGCTCTCAGCAAATTTTGATCCATGGTACGCTTGATTTGCTCTCTTAGTAAGAAGAATTGTAGGGGATGACTGCTTCAAAAAAAAACAAAAAAATTGTAGTGTAACTAAAAAATCAGTAAAGCTGCTAGTGTAGCCATAGAAAAATATTAATATTTAGTTTTTTTTTATAAATAAATTAATATTTAGTTTTTTATGAACATTATATTAAAGTTGATTTGACACATATAATAAAAAATTTGTACGACGATACTGTAATTAAACACAGCAAACCTTTTTTTTTTCTTTTTTATTTTACACTTTATGATTGATATTTGATACTCATCCAAAGATCAATCGAAATTGAGAAAGTAACTTCTAATCAGGAAGGGAATAACCTACATGTATGAGGTAATAAACCCACATGATAGTGGAAACATACAATTTAAACCCATAACTTATGATATCATGGGTAGAGGTTAACGCTTTAACTATTATACTAACCCTACTTTATACTGTTATTAAGAAAATTTATTCAATAATATATGCATATTTTTATGATAGAATAATAAATTCTTTGTAAGTATTAATGATTACAAATGAGAAAAATTTTAATTAAATCTCTAATGTTTAACGTTTAGTAAAATATTATTTTTTTAGTCACTTTGCATTTTTAATATCAATCATTGTAACGATTTATAAATTCATTAAATTGATACTTTTATTAGTTGATTATTAATCAAATTTAATAGTTGAAAGGATATTTTGATATTTTTATTCTACTAATTATTTAGAATTAATAAAAAGAAAAATTTAGATCTTCATTGTCTATTCAAATTATGATGAATGGTAGAGGATTAATAATAAAAAAATAAATTAAAAATCAATTTTCTTTTATTAAAAATAATTTTTTCCCTTAATTTTTTTATGATATTTCTAAAACCCATTGAATTAAAAGAGTACTAGTGAAAAATTTTTCCCCGAGAAAAAAATTGCCATGGACATATACATGGATTGACAAGAAGTCAAGAGGTTTGTCATAATTCAATCCAAATATTGGATAATTAACTTGCAATTTTTTATTTTATTTTATTATTATTATTATTTTTTATCATCTAGCCTCGTCTAACATGAAATTGAAATTGATTTAAGTTCAAAATAGAGTGAAATATAATCCCATCAGTTTATGGATAAATATTTAACACCCATCAAATTTTATCTAATATTGATGAGTATACGTAAGACCCATCAATTAGTACCCTGTTCGTATTGAACCATTAGATAATTCGTTCCAGCATCTATGACCATGTCAATGGAGTTTAAGTATATAAAAGAAAACTATTAATTAAATCATTTTAATTAATTTATTAATCCTATAATTATATATGAATAGGTCATTCATGAAATCCGTAAATATCACCTTGATCTTGTGTGATAATGTCTCACATTGAAGTTATGCAACAGTTGATATCTAAAAGAGTAATATTAAGCTTTCTAAAATTTTAGTCAAAATTCATGTCCAAAAAATTTAGACAAAAAATTTGAAAAGTCTAACATTACTTTATTTAAAAAGGTCAATAAGAATATATCTAAATCAAATTGGATATTTCTCATACAATTCATATGTAAAAATTAATTTAATATTAAATACACCAAAATCTAACCTAAAACTATCAAATATTAAGTGAATTAGAAATTCAACAAATTTGAAATTTAACCTATTTCTATGAAATTTGAAGTGGATCAGAATTCCAACAATTTAAGTAGACTAGCAAATCATGTAAGATAAATCTAAGTACACTTTAAGTTTTTTTTTTTAATAATATGTCTTCAATTAGACAGGAACTTTTAATTAAATCCATTATTATATATATATATATATATAATAAATCCATTAATCCATATCGAATATCCATCCACACCATCAAACTGATAATTTAATGAAGGGTAATTTGCACCAATATCCATGTTTAGCATAATTACGTAAATATAGGCACTTAGGGATTAGGATATAATCACTCAAACACCCCTGATATTTTTAAAGTTGCAGTTGTTTTTTCTATTCTTAATTGATTAACGGTTGACTAATATTTATATCAATAAATAAAAGGTAAATTAGTTTTTTTTTTGAGATATTAAATAAACTAATAAAATAAAATTAATTTATTAAATTCAATCCTATCGCAGTACTTTATAAATTTTACTGAGGTGTTGTTTTTTCTTTTTTGATATCTAATTAAATATCATATAATTTAATAGATTATTTTATTACTTTTTAACAGTTAAATAATGGGTATTGGCTTTTCATATGTTTGACATTTGAAACAAGGGATATTTTGGTGTTATATGTTGAACTTTCAACTAACAGTTAACAGACAAAAATTAACGATATGATACGTGAATTAATGCAATACTTTAAAATGTTCTATACTGTATAATTATGCTCTATGTACGCATATTCATATATTTATAACAACCTTTTAAAGAGTTTGTGCAACTTGCCATTTAATGAAAACATCAATTTTGGTAACTTAAATTACACCATTTTTTTATGTCTTTACACTTAAATTATGATTACTAAAGTAATTTAAAAAAAAAAATTAAAAAAAATCATTGTTTTCAATAAATTACTATTTCAATTCACTGTAAATTGGGCTTCTTTAAGGCATTGTTTGTTGCAAGAAATTGGATTGAGATTACACTATAAATTCATTGTAATATTTTTATACTTTATAAAAATATTTAAGAAATAATTTATTTTAATAATAGTTATAATATAAATATTACTTTTAAGAATTAATTTTAAATAGTTACATTTTTTTTAAAAAATAATTCAAATATTTTTAGTTTTATTTTATTAAAGAGATATAATACACAATCATTTTTTTTTTCAATTCAATAATATACCAAATAATGAATAGTAATATTTTTAATACAAAGCAGCAAATATATTATAAGAGTAATTTATTTAATATAATCTTATCCAATTCAATTTAAATAATCAAATCCAATTTCACCGATTGAATAAGGCCTTTAAGCAGGCATTGCATGACCATTAAAATATAAAAACCGTACACTTTATCATATCCAAGTACTATTTGATTACGATGATTGCGGTGTCCAACATATGATAGTTCTCTCCACCATATTTGTCTCTACAGATTTTATCTCTATATCATGACTATAAATAAACCACAATCTTCTTTTACATGGCCTCCTTAACCCGTATTGAAACTTGACTTGGTTTGCATGCACAAGAAAAAAAATGGTTACTGCCAGCGGTGGATCTGCTGGCGGTGGTGGTGGTGGTTACTGCGTCTATTTGATTCAAGTCATTAGTGGCCGATGGTTCATGATGTTTGCATCATTCTTGATCATGGTTGGTGCTGGTGCAACTTATTTATTTGGTGTCTACTCTAAGGAGATCAAAGCTAGTTTAGGATATGATCAATCCACTCTCAATCTTTTAGGCACATGCAAGGACCTTGGAGCCAAGGTTGGGATCCTCTCCGGTCTCCTAGCAGAGGTGGCGCCGCCGTGGTTCGTGTTACTGGTGGGTTCTGCGATGAACTTTGCTGGGTACTTTATGATTTGGCTTGCTGTGATGAAGAAAATTGCCAAGCCAAAGGTTTGGCAGATGTGTTTGTATATTTGCATGGGTGCATATTCACAAAACTTCGCAAACACGGGCTCGCTTGTCACGTGTGTGAAGAACTTCCTGGAGAGTAGAGGCATGATATTGGGGATCATGAAGGTGTTTGTGGGGGCTTAGTGGAGAAATTTTCACACAACTATATCTCTCAATTTATGGAAACTATGCAAAGTCTATGATTCTTCTTGTTGCTTGGCTGCCTGCTTTGATATCTCTAATATATGTTTATACGATTAGGCCATTGAAGGCCTCTACACACCCAAACGAGCTTAAAGTGTTGTATGAATTTCTTTATATTACAATTGCCTTGGCTTTGTTGATGATGGGTTTAACCATAGCTCAAAAAGAAGTCCACTTTTCTCACTATGCTTATGTAGGAAGCACCATTGCTATCTGTGGTTTGATTTTCATGCCACTTGTTGTAGCATTTAGAGAAGAATACACTTGTTGGATGCAAAAGAAACAACCTGTTCTTCCTCCTACAAGTGTACTTGTTGTTCTTGATCATCAGCCTCCACCACTAGAGTCAGAAGCCAAATCCGAAATCGAGCTTGAAGATTCACACAAACAACCCCACATTGAAGATAAAGAAGACCAACGCTGCTGTGCAGGCATTTGTAACCCACCAAAAGGAGGTGAAGACTATGACATATTACAACTTACAAGCACTTTTGACTGTAGACGTGTTGATTCTTTTCCTGGCTACATTTTGTGGATAGGCTGCAGCTTAACAGCAATGGACAATCTAGGTCAAATTGATGAATCCTTAGGCTACAAACAACACACAATCAACACATTTGTTTCACTAGTAAGCATCTGGAACTATTTTGGGAGAGTCTTTGCTGGTTTTGTATCAGAGATCATTCTCCAAAAATACAAAATCCCTTGACCGATTATAATGGCACTGTCTCTCCACTTATCTGCCCTTAGCAACGTCTTATTGCCTTCCCTTTTCCGGGTTCGGTCTATATTGCATCTGTGCTGGTGGGGTTCTCCTTTGAGGCGCAATTGACACTACTTTTCATCATCATCTCGGAGCTGTTTGGATTGAAGTACTACTCAACATTGTTCAATTGTGGACAACTAGCAAGTCCTCTTGGGTCATTTGTGCTAAGTGTGTTGGTGGTTGGCAAGCTTTATGACAGAGAGGCATTCATGCAATTGGCTGAGAAAGGCTTGACAAGATCAATGGTCAATGAATTGACTTGTATTGGCAAGCAATGTTATAGGCTTTCCTTCTTGGTTCTTGCTTGTGTCAACATTTTTGGTGCTCTAGGAACATTTACTTTGGTCTTGAGCACTAGAAAATGTTATAGTGGGGATATTTATAAGAGATTTAAAGATGAAATGGCTGCTAATGAGAAGAAGGAAATGGGTTCAAAACAGGTTGTTGCTGGAAAATAGCAACAACTACTAGGAGTTTGATTTTTATTATTTTGCAAAAACATATATATATATATATATATGTATATGAATAAACTATATCATCAGCTTTAGCTTTTACATAAATTATGTTTGTTAATTGTGTGCAGGGGGTGGATTAAATTGTAATTCACATACTTAGCACTATTTAAATGACATAATTTAGGTTAATTGCTTGTAGTTTAGAAAGATGAGTTTTTAAATGTAGTAATTTGTCCATTTTTACCTATGACCATCCTTTTTAGTGAGCCCTCTTTTAAAACAAATAAAAATTTTATTTACTTTTTGTTTTGGATAATATCTAGTTATATCTCGTTTTATTTTAAGATTACTCTATGTTTATATCATTATTTTGAGAAATTATAAATGAAAAAACCCAAATATGCATATGTCTTACTACTATTGAACAAAAATATATGATGTTAACTTCTCTGTAAATTGCAATCTTCCTAACAAATTATAGACAAGAATTACCATAGACCTATAATAAATGATTTTCATGTTTAATGATTCTTCACTCACTCACTCACACACACACACATATATATATATTGGATATGGTTATATCTGACAACTCAAATGATTAATTGCATTCTAAGTTTATTAATTATATTTTGTTATATCTTATTACAACTAAATATGATCGATTGTATTATATTAAATCTGAATCTAACTCATTGACAGTTGATTCGATTCATTTAATTGTAATCAGATGTAATAAATATAATAAACAATTTTATAATGCAATAAGTCACTTGTAGTTGTCATATGTATCCATACTCTAGTGTACTATATATATATATATATATATATATATATATAGGGAGAATTGTCTTCAATCTACTTAGAATTTTAATATTTACATGTATATACAACTTTTTGGTTTATTTACAGTGTCCTCCCATGAACTAACATTTGATTGACTTTGAACGTTGGTAAATATATTTACTATATAAAAAATATTGAAAGACGAAATTATTCCTGAATAAATTCATTTTTATTTTTCTTTTAAAATAAATTTTACAAACTTTAAATAAAGTAAAAATAAATTTAATAAGATCTCCACCATATATCTTCAGATGGATGATGAAGATTATTTTGAGAAAAAAATTTAAAAACCAAAACTAAAAAAAAAAAAAAAAGAAAATCTAAAAATAGAAGATGAAGATTCACCTTCAAACAAAACAAAATTGAAAAAGAAAAATTAAAAAAAAAATTGAGTTGAACAAAATTAAAAAGGAAAATCAAAACTAAAGAAAAAAATTAAAATTGAATCAAAACAAAATATTTTCTTTTTTTAAATGAGAGATCTGGGATGAACCTAGATCTTCAAACTTTGATTCAAGCCAGATCTCTCTCTCTCTCTATTTTTTTTTTTTTTAAATTGTTTTGTTTTGATTCAACTTTAATTTTTTATTCAATTTTGATTTTTTTTAAAAATCTTGTTCAAGCTAATTTTATTTTTATTTTTCAATTTTATTTGAAGATGAAATCTTCATATTTTATTTTTAGACTTTTTAATTTTTTTAATAGTTTTGATTTTTAAATTTTTGTCTCAAATTAATATCCACCATTCATCTGACCGAGATCTCATAAAATTTATTTTTTTTAAAAAAATAAAAAGTAAATTTATTTAGAAGTAATTTCGTCTTTCAATATTTTTTACAAAATCAGACATATCTATTAACGGTTAAAGTCAGTCAACTGTTAGTTCAGGGGAAGACACTACAAATAAGCTAAAAAGTTGTATGCGCTTGTGAATATTAAAGTTTCAGATAGATTAGAGGTAATTCTCTTTCTCTCTCTCTCTCTATATATATTTATATTATACTTGGGTATTGATGCACCTAAACTGATTACGTTTTAAATTACTGATTATATTTTATTAAATCTGAATACAATTAAACATGACTTATTACAATTAAACATGGTCGATTGTTATAAATGTGATATGATTCATTTAGTTGTAATCAAATATAATAAATACATAATTAGATATAATAAAATATAATCAATAATTTTATAATGTAATAAGTCATCAGATGCACCGATAACTAAGTGTACTGTAGAATGTGCTATATATATAGAGTAATTTTACCATCAGTGTCTCCTTACTTTAAACTGTTAACACGAGCTAATTAAATTCATCTATTGTATTTGAATTGAATAAGAGAGAGAATTTGTTTTAGAAGAGAGAATGTAATTGATAAATTTGATTGATTTGTCTTAACTTTTTAAAGTTAGAAGACATTAGTGGTAGAAGCACTATATATATATATATATTTTAAATTCATTTAACTTTGAGATATTATGAAAAATCTTCTGAAAAGTAAAATAATTGGAAATTATACCCGAATTTTTTTATTTGGTAAACCGTCCCCTACTATCTAAAAAAACCAACTGGTGTTAACATTTGAGGGCAAAATGGTAATCTAATAAAATAATTAAAATTTTAAAATGAGAAAAATTTTAAAAATATTAAAACAAAACTGAAAATAAAAAAATAAAAATAAAAAAATAAAAATAAAAAGTTTTTTCTTATCGTCATCCCCTGAATTCATTAGTTCAACACATCCAAAACTGATGGAACCAACATCACAAGCATCAATCCCAAAATACCAAAACAATCTAAAAACATCAAAATCCAATCAATTAAAAATAACTCAAAAAAAAAAAAAAAACCATAAACAACCTAATTGAATCGAACCCAGAACTGAATTTTAATGAACTTAGTTTCTGGTTAGAATTGAACCTAGAGTTGGGTTCGATTCGAACCTAGATTTAATTTTGAATTGAATATAGTTTTTGGGTTTTAATGGAATCTAAAACTGAGTTCGAAGGAACTTAGATACTAGGTTCCTTGGAACTTAGAACTGGGTTTGGATGAACCCATAAACTAGGTTCGAATTGAATCTAAAGAATTTTAGATGATGAAATTGGGTTTGGATGAACCCAGAAACTAGGTACCTTGGAACCTATTGGAACCTAGAAACTAGGTTCGAACTGAACTATTCGAACCTAGAGAAGAAGAATTTTAGATGATGATGATGATGAATCGAACCTAAAGAAGAAGAATTTTAGATGATGATGATGATGATGATGATGATGAGAGTGGAGAAAGACGGAAGATTTTAGTGTGAATTAGGTTTAGGTGGTTTTTTAAAAAAATTTTGTGTTATTTTTATTTTTTATTTGGAATTTATTATTTAATATTTAATATTTCAATTAATTAATAATTTAAAAGGATATTGTAGTTATTTTGTAAGTTTGAAGGATATAAGAGGAATTTTATAGAATCACAACAAGGGTATTTTGATCATTTCACTATTTTGGGGGGAAAATGTTAACATTTCGGACTGAAAGTTAACAGTAAATGATGATTTACCTAATAAAATAACAATTGGGTGTAATTTTTGATTATTTTAATTTTTAAAGGTTTTTCATAATATTCCTTTAACTTTAATGGTATGGTTTTTTTTTGGCTATTTTTATATATTAGAGAGGTTATCTTATCTATTTTATAAATTAATAAGGAGTTTTCAGCGAGTTTTAAAAATACTGGGGTTTGTTGGCTATTATGACAAACTACAGGGAAAATTTAGAATTATCCCAAAACAAAATGATCCCTCTCTCCCCACCGTGAAAGCGAAGTCTCAATTTATTCTTTCACATTCTGGCTGAGTGAAAATAGGAGAGCAGAGAGCGAGTTTTTGAAAGGTGTGAGAGATCAAAATGGTCGACAAAGGCAAGAAGATCGCCGTCGACAAAGACTCCACCGGGAAGCGGAAGCGAGGCGGCCTTGGAGACGCCGACAAATCTCGCTGTAAGAACAGGAAGCCTGGAGTTCTCCGGTTCTTCGAGGACACTGCTGACGTCGACGATGATGACGCCAGTGACGACGACGACGACGACGACGACGGTAACGGAACATCCTCTTTTACTCATTAAACCGATTGCATTATTATTATTATAATTTTTTATTATGCATGTTGTTTTTTTTTATTTGTAGTATTATTGTTCTGGTGCAAATGGCGATGATTGTAGTGTGTTTTGTTTGCAATGTTAGGTTTTGAAGGTCGTTTTGGGGGCTTTTTTGGCTGAATATGGTGTTAATTTAGTGTCAAATGCTTAGAAGTTCGTTTGTTTTGGTTCTTTATTTTATTTTATTTTAATTTTTAAAAATTTTTAGTTTAGTTTTGAGGTTTTGATGTCGTTTTATTAAGTGTTTTAAGGTTTTTTATTTTTATTTTTTTTATAATGTTTTTATGGCGTTTTGTAGTTTTTTAGGGTTTTCACTTTTTGGTGAGAATGATGTTAGTTTGTTAATTCTCCGTTCACTTGATTGTGTGATGGTTCTGACTTTATTTTTAATTTTAATTTTAATTTTTAATTTTATTTTTTTAATGAAAATGATAGTGACAAAGGATTTGTTGTTATTTTGATTTGGGTTTGCATTTGGTGTTTTATGTGAGTTTGTTATGTGTTGAGTTAACAGTGTTGGGAGTCTTTCGAGAGTCTTTTGGGAGGTTATTTCTTGTTTGTGGAGGTAGTTTTGATGTTTGAGGTCGTACGTAAACATTTACTTGTGAAGGCAGCAGGGTTGTAAGGTTGGTTTGGAGCTTATCTATTGGCTGTAGATAATGTTGAGGAATGTTTTGTGTTGGAATTTTGTTGTTCCTCTTGTTTATGTTTTGTTTAATGGAGATGTTGAGTGGGGTTTAGAAGCATGTCTATTAAAATTTATGGTTTTAATGTCAGTTTTGGAGTCCTTAAGTTAAAAATGAAAATGAAAATGGTGATTATTGATGTGTTTCAAATGTTGATTTTGTATGTTTCCTTGTTCTGCATTTAGATTTTTTTATGTGTTTTAGGATTTTGAAGACTCTTTGGAGTTTTACTATTGAAAATGGTGATGACCATAAATATTTTGGGTTTTCAATCGGGTCTTGAGCATTTTTTTGTAGTTCTGCTACTGTCTTATTTGTGTTTTCTGTGTGAAATTCCAGTATCATGCTCTATGTTCCTTTGGCAACCCTTTAGTATTTTACTAATTTCAGAGTGTGTTTGGGGGAAAATGTGGGTGGTTAAATGTTGTTTCCTTGTCTCTCATAGAGGGACCTAGTGTTTTAGATTTTAAATATTTAATTTAGAATGCATCAGGGTTTTAGTCTAAATTGTGCATTCTTAGGTTAATGATGTTAAACATGTGCAGTATGAATTTGAGTCATCACATTAGAAATTTTAATGTGCATGGTGTAAGAAAGAGGGAGGGGTGTTAGCATTTTGGTAATGTTGTTTTATATCATGGAAACTTGCAGTGCTGATGAACATTTTGCGGTTCATCACAAACAGGTGATAATTTGGGAGATATAAATGGTGGATTTACAAGTTTTTGCCAAGATCATAGAAATTAGATTGATCTGATGCATTATTCATATTAGGAATAAATATTCATGTTTTATAAATAGATGAACATGGATGCTTGATTAGCCAATTGTTTAAGCCCTGTATGCAGTTAGAGAATTATTGATTTCATGGTTCATTATTGGAATTTTTTCTTGATTGAGTATTGCATTTGCTGGCAGATTGTTGGGGTTATGTGTTGTAGTCCTACAAAATTCTCTGTTATAATCTTTTTGTACGCACATCCAATGGTATTTGTATCTGATATTAGTGATATGTAACCCATTTCTTTTTTACTTTGTTTTCTCAAAAGAAAATTAAGAGGCATGTTGTTCTTACACAGCCATGCCACCCTTTGTTAAGCTTTTGATTTAATTTTTGCTACTAATATCTTATGTTCTGAGATTTGTGTTAGTTTGTGTGGCGTTGTCCAATATGATAAAATGTGTTTGAACTTATCCTCACTTATCCTTTTTTAAATTATTGGGATTAGATCTCATGGAAGAAGATCAGGACGCACAGCTGAATGCAAAGAATGAACTGGGAAAAGCTCACAACCTCCCATTTATTCCCAAAGAGGAAGAGATTGATGAAGAAGAATTTGAGAAAATGATGGAAGAACGTTTCAAGCAGGGTTCTAGATTTGTCAAATATGCTGACGATGATTATGAGACTAAGAGAATGGTAGAAAAAGATTATCGTATGCCTTCTGCCGAGGATCCAACTGTCTGGAAAGTCAAGTGCATGGTATTGTACCTCATGCACCTTATTCCTCTGGGCATATTTTGAATTAGTTCCTTAACCCAGACCCTCTTTACCTTTCCTATTTTATCTTTCATTTGTAACTTCTCGGCTACAGGCTGGACGTGAGAGGCATTCAGCTTTTTGTCTGATGCAAAAATTTGCTGATCTGAAATCACTTGGTACCAAACTGAACATAATATCTGCTTTTGCTGTTGAGCATGTAAAGGGTTTTATTTACATTGAAGCTGACAAGCAGTGTGATGTAATTGAGGTATTGTACATGTATATTGCAGAGTGTATTTTGTTTTGTTGTTGACCGTGCTAATATGTATGCTTTAATTGCCAATGCATGTTGATAAGACATTTGCTGAGCTGATGTTATCAACAAATTAATAGGTTCTTTTCATTTCTGATTTAGGCATGTAAAGGCCTTTCTGGTATATATTCTAGTAGAATGGCTCCGGTTTTGAAAAATGATGTTTTTTATTTGCTTACGGCCCAAAGCAAACATACTGAAGTTTCAGTGGGCACGTGGGCCCGTGTGAAGAATGGGAAATACAAGGGAGATTTGGCCCAGGTAAATCTATTAATCAGTGGGTGTGAATTTCTCTCTGGCTAAATTTGCTACTTTTTTTTTTTTGAAATAAGGCTAAATTTGCTACTTTACTGTGCGTCTGTGCCAAATTTTGTTTTGTAGATTGTGGCTGTGAATAAGGAACGGAAAACAGCAACAGTGAAGCTAATTCCAAGAATTGACCTACAAGCGTTGGCTGCAAAATTTGTAATTAGATTTTATTTATAGCATAAATCTGCTTTTTAATATTTCCTGCTGATGGTTATTGCTCTTAAGATTACTAATTGCGATGTAATTCTAATAGATGAGTGCTTGTGACCTGTGAAATTGTACTCTTTCATATATTAGTGGACTTATTGAAAGATTTAAATGTCTAGACAATGTCTTATCAAATAAATAAATAAAGTTGGACAACGAGTAGTTTTGCTTAGGGACTGATAATTCTATGTGGGGGCTGTTTTGCGGATTCTGTTTTGTAAATAGTTCACTTGTAAATAGTTCACTTAACTCCTAATGGTAAGAGATTAAACTGTTAACATTAAATGATTCCCTGAAAAATTTCTGTAAGATAGAAGGATAGGAATAATAAATACAATGAGAAAGTTTTATCGATTGATTATAAATTTGGGAATTTTGTCGTTATCCTCTGCATTCAATCAGTTGTGGGATCTGATATATGATCTTTACTTGATGTTTTTGCTTTCAGTATAATGCAGACTTAAAATGTAATATGATGATTATCATGAGTAAGATATAGTTAGATTTTCAATTTTGATTAACCATTACTGTTGTAATTCACATCTATGAGGGTGTTTTTTCTTGAAGCCATTTTTAGGAAATTTTTCTAGTCTCTGATTGAAGTATCTTTAACCAAGCAGGTTCATTAGTGCAATGTCACTCAAGTTGATAGATATTCTATAGTTTGTATCATTACAGAAGTTGCATGTCTTGATATACAATATTTTGAAAAACATTCATAAACGATTACTTGGTCATGGGTCTGAAAAGCTAGAGGTGTGTCTCTCTTGTGGCTGGGGTAAGATTTTGGAAATCAAGAGATTTTGGTGTATATGTTTTTAAGTCTCAAGTAATTACTGGAATGAATATTATTTTTTGTCTAAGCCAATATTGAAAGGAAGTACATAGTGCCATCTCTTTTTAATAAGTGTTTTATTGCATGAGTGCATTGCATTTGTTGATTTTAGTTATAGCTTTTGAACACATGTTTTAATCAGCCTTGGCTGGTTAGTTATCTGGAAGGAATTTGTGATGCCATAGTTATCTGATGATCATATCATGTTCATAGTTTGTCTGTTCAACATGGTCTCTTGTGAATAATGTATTTCAACATTGCAGGGTGGGGGAGCAACTATAAAGAAATCTGCTTCAGCAGCACCAAGATTGATCAGTTCAAGTGAACTTGAGTAATTTGCATGAGCCTTATATCTTTTAGTTCATTTGTGGGATGTTAAAGCTTTATGATAGTTTGTCTATTTCACCGTTGCAGAGAGTTCAGACCTCTTATTCAATATAGGCGTGACCGTGATACTGGCTTGCTTTTTGAGAATCTCGATGGCCTCATGTTCAAGGATGGATATTTATACAAGAAAGTATCAATGGACTCATTAAGCTGCTGTGGTATTGAGCCTTCAGAAGAGCAGCTCCTCAAGTTTGCGCCTTCTGAAAACAATGAGTCTTCTGATTTGGAGTGGCTCTCACAGCTTTATGGCGAACAAAGGAAAAAGCAGGCAGTGACGGTTGAGAAAGGAGGGGGTAAAGGAGAGGGTTCATTGAGTTCTAGCTCTGTGAACTTTGAACTGTACGAACTTGTATGTTTTGGGTAAGTCATGTTTAGAATTGAGTGGCAGAGCAAATATCTACCATTTGCTAATAAATATCGATATGTATTGTGTTCATATTCTTTGCTATTGCAGTCGGAAAGACTTTGGTCTTATTGTAGGCATGGAGAAAGATGATACTTATAAGGTATATAGTTTACATTATCTGTTTATCTTTTTCTTGATGGCCACTTACCTGCCCTTTGATGTTATAGGTTTTGCAAGAGGGTTCAGAAGGACCTATTGTAGTGAGTGTTGAACACCGCAACTTAAAGAATTTAACCTCTGATATGAAATTCACTGCTTTTGATCATTCTATGAAGACCATATCTGTTAATGATACTGTCAGGGTTTTGGAAGGTTCATCTGAGGTTCGACCCTGATTGCAGATTAGGATTAGGATATTTTTTTATTTTTTCTTTTTCATGCAGTGATATGCATAAAAAGTGTGGACTTCTTTAGAACAGTTACCACATTATGCAGGGTAAGCAAGGTCTTGTGAGGCAGATCTACAGAGGGATTGTATTCTTACATGATGAAAATGAGACAGAAAATGGTGGTTATTTCTGTTCAAAATCTCAACTATGTGAGAAAATCAAGCTCTTTGCTGATGCATGTAACGAGAAGGTTTTAATTCTTAGTAGTTTCCCTGAAGTCCTCAATTTAGGTCTATTTCTAATACTAATGTAGTAATGAAGATTTTTCTCTTTACCAGGGTGGTGGATCAGGTGATCTGGGTTTTGAGGAATTCCCGTCGTCTCCCAAATCTCCACTGTCGCCTAAGAAACCATGGCAAGCAAAGGAATTTAACAGTGACTGTATGTCAGATGTTTCACTTGCTGTGCTAGTAAGCTGTCATCATATCTGCTAAAATTTGTGTCTCCCTACTGATTAACTATTGTAACGCAGTCAAACGAGAGGACAAAGGTGGAATATTTTCCGTTGGCCAAACTTTAAGAATCCGAGTGGGACCTTTAAAGGGGTACCTCTGTCGTGTTCTGGCCATACGTTATTCAGATGTTACAGTGAAGCTTGATTCTCAGCAGAAGGTTCTCACAGGTAAATAAGAATATACTCTTGTAGTTGATGTGCAAGCATATAACTGTTGTTACATTTTCTAGATACATTGATGTTCTGCAGTTAGGAGTGAGCACCTTGCTGAGGTTCGTGGGAAGAGCTTTGGCATGTCTACAAGGTATTTGGTCTCTACATTTGAATTATTTTTGTCATTGCACGCTCGTAAAATTTTTGTGTATGTCGTGGTGCTTGAAAACGGTTTTGATGTGCTCTCTCTTCCTCCAAAGTGAGGAACCAGGGTCTAATTCTTTAAAACCATTTGATCTGCTGGGAACGGAAGGTGACTCTGGAGGTAAGATTCAAGAACAGATTTTATTACTTGATATGAAGAGAACATGTTCTACAATTATTCTCCTGTATTAAGTTACAAGAATCTTTTTCGTAAATTGATTTTTACTAATATTCTTTCTATCAAATAGTGGCACACTCCATAGAAGAAGTGTTATGTTATAAAAATTTGTGTTATTAAATTAGTTATGTTATAAAAATTTGTGTTATTAAATTATCTGTTCAATTGTTATCCTACTTCACATTAGAGTAGATTAGTTCAATTTCATGTGTGGTAAATTGCGATTTTATTTCCGGCTTGGGGGATTTTATATGCTTTTTCCTGGTTCCTTTTTTTTTTCTCCTCTTTGTGGGAAGATTGGACGAATGGAGTGGGAACATCAGCTGAGAGCGATAGATGGAATGCTGGGGGGCTGTCTGCTGAAACGGAAAGGTAAAATATTGGCCGTTGTCAGGTTTCAATAATTCACCTTATGTAGTCAGTGTGCTTGTGCTTTGTTAATATTTTTCTTAACTGGTTTGTATCTGTCACATGCAAAATTATAAGGGGATATTGTTGAATGTTCTGTTTGATCTTGTGTTAGTATATTGGGTGGCTACCTATTAGTTTGAAATTACTGGCAGCCATCTGGTGGTGATGTCTTTTAGTTTTAGGTAGACAAGAAAGTTATTTAGGTTGTGAATAGGTTCATATTTATGTTGCATAGCCTTGAATAAAATTTTCATATGGTGTTCATGTTGTGAATGGCCAATAAAGTTCATATAGCAGACAGTATCTCTTGCTTTATTTTATTGTCCAATGTAAAAAACCCTACTCTAAATCAACACGATTTTATTGTCCAATGTGAAAAACCCTACTCTAATTCAACACGATTATTGTGTTGAATTAGTGTAGGGTTCTGCGCATTGGACTCTAAAATAAAGTTAATGGTTAAGACAATTTCTCTTCTTCGGTATTGTTTTTGTCTGAAACTTTTGTTTTGTTTTGTTTTGGTTTTTTTTTTCTTAAAAAAAAAAACTTGCTTGCACTAGTAGATTTGTCTTTGATCTAAAGCTTGGTTGTTTTACTTGAGCTGAGACCCATGACTATTTTTTCAGTATTTGGGTTGTCTCTTGTGTTGTTTTGTATTGTATAGCTGCTCCAATTTATTGATGTAACTATGGCATACTAGAAATGAGTAATGATAAACTTGGTTGAAAGCTGGGAAGATGGGGAAAAATGAGAACATTATTTGGTTTCCCTCTCCTATCAAGTTCCTTCTAATTTTTTAGTATTGTTGTAACTGCATATGGATAGTGATCTTCCTGATACTAGTGAAACTTGTGTCATTCTATAACTTATTTTAATTGGTGCAAAGATATATTAGTTGACCCCAACATAGGAATGGCAATATTACACCTAACTTGTATATGCAGCTCAGCTCTGAAACAAATAAAGAAATTTGGCTTTGCTCTTAATTGTTTCAGGTTTGAATCAGGTTGACTCGTTTGGTAGGATTGTTGAACATGTGGACTTTCAGTTAACCTGTCTATTATGAATACAACCTGTATAATATAATTGATTAACTATGTTGTGCTGACTAGTTGATAACCTGACCTATATAATTATTTCTTTAAATTGCTATTTAGATTTTATCTAAAATTTTCGTAATAGTAGTAAAACGTAAATATTTTTAATGTATTAACTCATTGTTAAAAAAAAAAAATGTGGTAAAAATTAGAAGCAGATTGCTGACCTTTGTCCTTATATTAATGTAGTGGGAAATGTTTTAAATGTTTTAAGTGTATTGATTTTCAATAGTCTTATAATTAATCAGTCATTTTGCTTTTGTGTTGTCTTTTACTGTTGTTTCTAAAGTTTTGCTTCTGATGCTCTCCTTTCTAACATGAATTATACCTGTAATCTGATTGGATTAAGCACTTTGTGCAGGAGCTCTTGGCCTAGTTTCCCTGCTGCTGGAAATTCGGTTTGTTTTAAAACCACTTTAGCCTTCTCTCATATTCAAGTTAACTCACATAATAGTATTAGTAGCAGTAGTGATAATATTAATAATAAAAATAGTGATATTTCCAAAAAATGTTAATGCCTTAAATTTTTATGATGGTTGCAGCTTCGGTCGGAATCCAATTCATGGAATCTGTTTGGTTCCAGTGATAATGATCCAAAAAAGGGTATGGTGCATTCACAATTATGGCTAGTAGGGACACCTGTATAATTAATTTACATATCTATAAAGCTGCTACATGTTCTTTTGGTTAATTTTGTAGATGTGGAAGATTCTGCATGGGGGAGCAAGGGGACTGCTAAACAGAATTCATCTTGGGGTGCAGCAGCAACTGATGGGAAGAATGATGACTGTTGGAACAAAGCTGTTGCTAAGAATATTGACCCCGACATCAATGTATCTGGTAGTAGGGTTAAACCAGTGGCAGCCGATGGAAATCCAACTGGATCTCCAAATAATGACTCAGCATCATGGGGGAAAAAGAAAGATGCAAATGACAATCAGGACTGTTGGAAAAAATTAGATTCATGGGACAAAGGGAAGAACATTGTTGGGAACTCTTCGTGGGGTGATGCTACTGCTGAGAAAAATCTACAGGATTCTTGGGGTAAAGTTAAAGGTGCAGTTGAAGCTGGAGCAACTGTGACTGGGGAGATGGATAAAAACTCAATTGACTTGAATAATGAGAGTTCTGGTTGGAATCAACAGAAATTTGAGGAAAAGAAGGAAAATGTTGTTAGTGGTGATGGATGGAACAAACCTATCAAGTCCCAAGATAGTAAAGGCACTGGTAGCTGGGGTAATACAGGTGGAGAATCTTCGTGGGGCAAGCAAGATGGGGGGTCTTCACAGGGCAAACAAGATGGAGGGAATTGGAGGAGAGGTTCTGATGGTAGAGATGGTTCTGGAAGAGGGAACTTTGACTTGAATAATGAGAGTTCTGGTTGGATTCAACAGAAATTTGAGGAAAAGAAGGAAAATGTTGTTAGTGGTGATGGATGGAACAAACCTATCAAGTCCCAAGATAGTAAAGGCACTGGTAGCTGGGGTAATACGGGTGGAGAATCTTTGTGGGGCAAACAAGATGGAGGGAAAAATTCATGGGGCAAACAAGATGGAGGATCTTCGTGGGGCAAGCAAGATGGGGGTTCTTCAAAGGGCAAACAAGATGGTGGATCTTCATGGGGCAAACAAGATGGTGGATCTTCGTGGGGCACACAAGATGGAGGATCTTCGGGGGGCAAACAAGATGGAGGGAATTGGAGGGGAGGTTCTGATGGTAGAGATGGTTCTGGAAGAGGGGGCTTTGACTTGAATAATGAGAGTTCTGGTTGGAATCAACAGAAATTTGAGGAAAAGAAGGAAAATGTTGTTAGTGGTGATGGATGGAACAAACCTATCAAGTCCCAAAATGGTAAGGGCACTGGTAACTGGGGTAATACAGGTGGAGAATCTTCGTGGGGCAAACAAGATGGAGGGAAAAATTCATGGGGCAAGCAAGATGGGGGATCTTCACAGGGCAAACAAGATGGTGGAACTTCATGGGGCAAACATGATGGTGGATCTTTGTGGGGCACACAAGATGGAGGAGGATCTACGTGGGGCAAACAAGATGAAGGTGGAGTATCTTCGTGTGTCAAACAAGATGGAGGAAGATCTTCATGTGGTAAACAAGATGGAGGAGGATCTTCGTGGGGCAAACAAGATGGAGGAGGATCTTCATGGGGCAAACAGGATGGTGGATCTTTGTGGGGCACACAAGATGGAGGAGGAAGATCTTCATGGGGCAAACAAGATGGAGGTGGAGGATCTTCATGGGCTAAACAAGATGGAAACTGGAACTCTGGATCTAATTATTCTAACCAGGATTCTGGCTGGGGCAAAAAGGCCAATTGGAATGCAGGATCTGGTGGTGGAAATCAGGATTCTAGTTGGTCTAAGAAAAGTGATTGGAAATCTGGAAATGAAGATCAGAATGATAATAGGACAGGTGGAGGGAATTGGAGGGGAGGTTCTGATGGTAAAGATGGTTCTGGAAGAGGGAGCTTTAGAGGTCGAGGCAGATCAGACAGAGGTGGCTATGGAGGTCGAGGCAGATCTGACAGAGGAGGATATGGTGGTCGAGGCAGTTCAGGTAGAGGAGGCTTTGGTGGTTGGGATGGATCAGACAGAGGATTTGGCGGTAGAGGCCGTGGAAGAAGGGATCAGGATGATTGGGGTACAAAAAATAATGATGGTGCTGGCAGTTGGAACCGAGGAGGTGGTGATAACAGCCAGGGGAAGAGTCTGCATTCTGGAAATACAGGAGCTAGCAGCCAAGCTTGTGGCTGGAGTGGCCAGTCTTCTGGCTGGAACCAGACCACGGGGGCTAAAGATGCTGGTGGTGGCGATAATTTTGTTGGGTGGAGTCAGGGAGACAATTGGAAATCGTCTGATACTTCTGGTGGCTGGAACAAGGGGTCAGATGGGACTGCTCAAGCTGGGGGCTGGCGTAACCAGGGGTCAGGTTCAGGAAATGCGTCTGGTAATCATGATCAACCCAAGTCTTGGAATCATCAGTCAAATGCTGCAGGTTGGGGTCAATCAAAAGATAGAGAAGAAGGAAGTGGTGGGGGTCAGGGGGCAACTGATTCTTGGGGTAAGGCAGCTGGAAGTTCATGGGGGAGTGCTCAAGCTGGGGGCCGGGGTAACCAAGGGTCTGATTCAGGAAATGCATCTGGTAATCATGACCAACCCAAGTCTTGGAATCATCAATCAAATGCTGCAGGTTGGCGTCAATCAAAAGGTAGAGAAGAAGGAACCGGTGGGGGTCAGGGGGCAACTAATCCCTGGGGTAAGTCGGCTGGAAGTTCATGTGGGAACGGCAGCAGCGATGGAAGTGGCAAAGGATGGTGGTAATAACTTTACATAGTACCCAGTGCCACTAAGGTTTTAAATTTTTTAGGTGTAAATAAGTATTTTCCTTTCCAGTTATCACTGTTAGCGTCCGAAAAGACTGAATGTATCTATGGAACCATCCAGTATTAGTATTTATATCACATTTTGTAACTCCATTTCTGGAGTGGTGCTTGATGCCTGATGGGGCATGCAGCAACTGATGTCTATATGACATTTTTTGTTTCTTCCTTCTCAGAAAATGTTCTTCCTAGCAATTGCTGCCAATCCAAGGTTGTCGTTATTAGGATCATTTCAACAACACAGCACTCGGTTTATTTACGATATCGATAATAATTATCTTGGATTTGTTCGTGATAATTGTGCTCATGACGAGGCTTCATAATTGCCAGTGTACTAGTTTTGTTTTGTCCTCAAGTTGTATTAGAATAAATTTATAGCATTCGAGGGATGGTCCCCGTCCATCAATTTTAGAGCAAGGAGAACTGAGATTTTTTAACGCAGTTGCATGTGTTAGACTTTTCAAGGAAACTATTGAAAACATTACGTTATAATAAACTTAAAAAATTGCGTTGTTATACCTTTTTTGGTAGCATAAAGCCTCTGGAATTTAGAATTACAGAATTGTAAAAGGCTAAAATGTTATTTTTGTAATGCAAAATAAATAAATAAATTTATATATAGGAGTAGTATCGGTTGACATAAATTTTAAAATTAATTAGTGTATAATTTATTGATGATTGGATAATAAAAATTTTAATGATTTAGATCTATTTATATTTTTATATATTTATTTTTTCTTTCTCTTCTTCGTTACATAATCTCTTTTTTATCCAATATACTGGTATTTATTTGCTTAATCTAAAACATAAAAAAGTTATATTATTTTTTTTTTTCTCTCTCAAGTGGGATGGGTTTATCGAGTGAACAACATTTTGAAGTTTAGGAAACTAAACTGAAAAACAAAGTCCGGTCAGCGTTTGTGGTTATGGAAGGTATAGCCGTTCATTGGCTGCGTTGGTTAAAACGCAAACATCCTAAAATTACTTAGCAAGTATTGTCTGCAGAAATCATGTGGCGATTTGACGGATGGAAGGCTGGGAATCCATATGAACAAATGGCCGAGTTGAAGCAAGAGTCGACGGTAGAGGAGTACATCCAGCAGTTTGAATATGTCGCCGGAATGATACCTGGACTGCTGGAGCCGGCGTATGTGGACAACTTTATCAACGGGTTGAAAGAAGAAATCAAGAGGAAGACAAGGGCGCATGACCCTCAAGAGTTGGTGCGCGTTATGGAGTTGGTTAGGGATTTGGAGGAAGAAATTTCAGGCCGGAATCTGCACTAGCAAGCAACCTGCGGGTTTCGACCCGTTTCCAGCAACCCACGACCCATGGGTCAACAAATATTCAACCCAACTCAAACTAAGCTCGACTCGCGACAGAAACCACTTCCCCCTTCCAGTTCGCTGTCGATGTCGACCGTTCCAACTGCTTCTCGACTTGTGTGAGGAAATATCACCATCTTGGTAGTCGAAATGCGTGCCCGTCGTTTTGGAGCGATTTTCGGTCTTGTTTTAGGAGCCAAAGGGGCTGCCTCCTTTCCGAAACCGCACCCATTCCATTCAATTGAAGCTAGGGCCCACAACAGTGAACGTTAGGCTACATCGATATGCTCACAGTCAAACGATGAAATAGAGTGTCCCGTTCGAGAAATGTTAGTGGCGGGAATCATGCAACCCAGTTGTAACCCTTTTTCTACCCCAATCATTTTGGTCAAAAAGATGGATGACAGTTGGCGTTTTTGCGTGGACTACAGGGCTCTCAATGAGGCTACAATACCAAATAAGTATCCCATTCCCGTAATTGATGAGTTGTCAGATGAATTGGGTGGGATGGTTTACTTCTTCAAAATAGATCTCCCAGCAGGCTATCATCAAATAGGGATTTTAATCGGGGGACATTCTGAAGACCACTTTCCGAACTAATGAGAGCCGCTATGAGTTTTTGGTAATGTCGTTTGGTCTCACGAATGCTCCAACTACTTTTCAGGCAACCATGAATGATTTGCTTTGTCCTTTGTTATGAAAATCTGTGCTCGTTTTCTTTGATGATATATTGATCTATAGTAAAGATTGAGATTCTCATCTCGACCATTTGAGTATCATTTTGGAAACTTTGGTCTCTAATCAATTCTTTGCTAATCGAAAGAAGTGTAGTTTTGGACAGTTATAGGTCGAATACTTGGGACATATCATATCTTCAGCTGGAGTAGCCATGGATCCCAATAAGCTTCAGGCAGTACAAGATTGGCCTACTCCAAAATTGGTGAAAGCTGTGCGTGGGTTTTTGGGTCTCACAGGTTATTATAGAAAATTCATTAGAGATTATGATAAGATTGCTTATCCTTTGACCAACCTGCTTGAAAAGAATTCTTTTGGGTGGAATGAAGCAGCCCAAGCTTATTTCATGTAGTTAAAGTAGGCTTTAATGACCGAACCGGTTCTTGCCATGCCAGATTTCTCACAGCCTTTTCTGATCGAGTGCGATGCTTCGGGGAATGGAGTAGGTGCGGTTTTGATGCAGCAAAAAGGAAAAGGGAACTCATCGATAAGCAAGACAAGCACAAGAGGAACCCACTTCACTATGCTGCAGCATCAGGTAATTTGGCAATTGCTTGGCGATTAATAGAAGCAGATGTACTCGACTATTGTTGAGGTTTATAACCATTTTAATAGGATAATTAATCAGACATTAGAATGATTCACTTTGTAGAAGATTATTTTTACAGCATATCGATTATTTTAAAAGGTTATAACAATACCAAATTGGCCCAATATGCAATTAAAAAATCTAATTCTATTATACTGAAAGATATATATTTATTATAGGAGAAAATTCCCCACACATACTGATAATCATACTATAAAAGAGATTATACTATCCCCACACATACTAATAATCATACTATAAAAGAGATTATACCATCTATTGGGTGGACAATGAGTGTCAACTATTGCTTCGGTTTGTCTTTTTCGATTTGTTTGGATGTAAGGTTACAAACATAAAACTATTTATTAATGTTTAAAAAAGACTACTTATTTACTATTTCCATAAATAAATTACATAATTTATAACTGATTTTATAGTGAACAATATTTTATATATATATAAATTTGGGTAACCTTATTCAAATCAGTTTTTTCAATAACAACCCTTAACTTGATTGTACGAGTGATTATTGAAGAATATTATAACCAATTCAAGGGATTACTCCTTTGGTGAGGAATTTTTTCTTTTTAACTAACTTCTTTTTTATTTTTATTTTTTAAATACCTTTTGACTAACTTTTGGTTAGGAATGTTAATCCACCATTTTGGTGGAATCTACCATGGAATATGTTCATATATAGGTACTGACATCATATGATATATGACAGTGTTTTAATATTTTTGTTATTGATATCATTGTATAACAGTAGTTTGAGCAAACTCAGAAGTTAATGCTGTCAGAATTTTCATAAAAGTTGTTGCAACAAGTCATTGATAATTGTTAGTGTATAGATGTTGACATCATATGACATGTGACAGTCTTTTAGTATTTTTGTTATTGATATCATTGTATTATAGTAGTTTGAGTAAACTCAGAAATTGATACTGTCAGAATTTTTATGAAAGTTGTTGCAACAAGTTACTGATAATTGTGACAACAGCTTCTAGTTTGTTGTCAACAACTAAGCTAGACGAAAAGGATTAATCCAATAACGTCTGGGTTTTTTAGATAATAATTTGAAAATTAGGAGTGATTTGACATTAGTTGGGGCATTTTGATAATATTCCAATAAATAATGGAATAAGAATTCGCTTTTCAAATTTCATATTTGATTCCACCGAGCAAAACACCAAATAAGATGATAACATAAGATTCCTAGGACAAAATAAACTAATAGCAAATGAAGACCATTTTTTCGTTTGAAGTAAACAAATGACGACTTTAATTATTGTGACTACTTTGGTAAAAGAGGATAATAATAATAAATAAAGACCGAGGTGCGAGAGTCTACCCTAAACAAAAAAAATATTTGATTTTGATTTTCGATGCATGCAGCATATTAAAGAGCCCAACAGGTTTTGTTTTCTACTCAACATGAGTCTCTCTTGCTTAGCTAGCCATCAAGAAATAATCTCATTCTCCGGTTTGAAGTGCTTCCATACCTTCAGGTAAGTATTTATCTCTTCCATCGTATTGAAAAATGGTGTGTGATAATATCATTAAATAGATGAATATTAAAAATATCATTGATTTTTTTTCTTTTTAACATATTCAGTTATTACAAACTATAATTCACGAGCAAAGATAATAGTTCGTGATAGTTCGCCCTCTTTATTTTCGAACTATTTTCTTTGTTCACAAACTATAGTTTGAGATATATAGTTGACGGTGCTAAAAATAATTAACTAGATTTTTCATAATTATTTTTGAAACTCACTGTTTTTTTCTAGAAAAATAAAAAGGTCTCAACAATGGAGTAGTAGTACTTTTTTTTTTTTTTTTAATAGAAGGCAAGAAACCAAGTATTATACTAAAATTAACTAAAGTATTAATCTCATTTACAAGAACCTTATATTAAAAATATATAAACCTTAAAAAGGGTGCTTCCTCATTTTGAAAGTAGGGAGGAGGCTTTGGCCTCCTCAGAACACATGGGAAGTAATCTAAAAATATTGATAAAATTAAATAATATATTCCTTTATAATTTTGGGTGCACGGGAAAAAGCACAAAGATTAGAGAAGCCATGAATCAATTCATGATAACCTTATGTTTTTCTTCTGATATATAACACTTTTTTTTTTTATTTGAGTTAAATCCCCCCTACCCTAAAATAATATACATCTTTGATAAAATTTTATATATAATATTTTTTATATGCATTATAATAAAGTTAAATAACACATCCAAAAGAAAGTTTGAAAATTTTTCGAATTCATGAACTAGTTTCTTTCAATATTTTTCTCTTATTTTTAATAGTTTATCTTAGAAATGGTTTATGTGTCCTGAAAAATTTTCATTATATTAATCATCCATACAAAAAAATAACATTAAAATTCAATAAATTTCACCAAAATTATATATATGTATCTATGTATGTGTATATGTATGTATATATATAGTTTTATTTTTCATTTTTGAATAACTAAAAATAGATGGGTAAATGTTGAAATCACAAATTTAAGAAAAAAAAAAATTAAGTTGGTATAACTTAACAGTATATGTATTATTTACATATAGCACATGGTAAAACAAACAAATAAACTCACCAATAATTTTGAAATTAGTAAGAAATTCTTTCCGGAGTTACTAATAATTGTCGATAGCATTCCTTTAATGGGTTAAGCTAGACTAATATGAACTATTGACCATAAGTGATTTTGGCATCTATATATTGAGAAAATGTTTCAAAACATTGAGTTGGCGTGTCAAGTTGATGCTGATGTGATATTTCAATTACAATGTGACACATGGTATTTCTCTTTCATAAAAAAATTGATATTGGTGTGACTTTCCAATAATAACATAATATGTGGTATAACTTTTTAGATGAAAATTTTCTCGTAATTAAAGAAAAACACTAATATTAATTTTTTATGAAAGAGAAATATCATGTGTCATATTGTTATTGGAAGGTTACATCAACATTAGTATAACACGCAAACTCAGCGTCTCATGAAAGATTTTTTCCTATATGTTTTTCTATTTTCACTCAATTCAAGGGTGAAAAAAGTGAATCGAAATCAAAATTAATAACCTTTGGATTGAATATAAATTGATGGACGAATGTTAAATTATTTTTAAGTTAATATAGCCTAACATACATTTTAAATACCTTGAAGTTTAATAATATATCTAACATTTTTTTCTTCGAAACAATAGTTTGTCTACCTCACTTTTCCAAAAGAGAAAGGAAAAAATATAGTATGTCTAACTTCATCTAGAATTTGTTATAAACTTTTGTAAAGTTTTTTTAGATACCATCTGTGGTGAGAGGACTCATCAAACATGAGTCATTGTCGGGCCTCTGCCGCTAAGTCATATAAGACGATGATTGCACTATTATAAAATATATTTCATAAATTTCTAAATCATGTGAAATCAAGTATTAGGTTCATATAAATGGACATGTTCAATAATTAAATTCCATCTAAATCTTAATCTTGTTGTCATGATAGCAGTCAAGTACATAATTTACAACGTTTGGTACGTACTGGGAATCGATCATGGATCAACGTGTGCTCAAGGCATTTAGAAGTGGGAAAGTAGATCGAATCCTTCAACTCGTACGAGAAAATTCTCACCTCTTCGAAGGAAGGACTCATCAAGGCAACACAGCCCTGCATTTAGCTGCAAGACTCGGAAAGAGTTGTGTTGTCCATGAGATACTCAAACGTAATGCCTCGTTTCTCTATGAGAAAAACCAAAATGGTGAAACTCCAATGCATATTGCGGCCAAAGCTGGCAATGCTTCTGTGATTGAAATGGTTGAACGTGATAATAATGTAAATGTAAGTGGTCAGGAGCACACTTTATTTTTATGGATAGGAGACAACCAAGGTAACATACCTCTGCATAACGCTGTTAGGAATCATCACGACTTATTGTCAGTCTTATTGATTAATAAACGTCGTGAAACAATGTTGTTTGTTAATGGTGCGAAGCAGTCCCCACTATCTATCGCGATTGATACAGGTTCAACTTACATTGCATGGTTTATCATGAAGGAAAATCCATCCTCCCTTGACTATAGAGGACCCAGTGACTTGACGGTTCTCCATTATGCTGTCATAAATCAAAATTACGGTGAGACTACCATTCTCGCAATTTATTATTACTTTTTTTAATCTTAGTTTTGCTGAGAGGTGTGATTATCAATTAGGTTATGCCTATGACTACCATTCTTATAAATCTACTAGCACCACCGTAAGATTCAAGAGGTTCTTAACTAATGGTAATCCTAACTTTCATTTTAGTTTGCGTGGTTGAGATGGTGCATAGAAAACCGGGGCTAATCAATGAGGTAGACGAACACAGGAGGAATCCACTTCACTATGCTGCGGTCTTGGGTAATGTGCCAATTGCGAGGCGGTTATTACAAGCAGATGCATCATCCTCAATTGCATATGATAAAGACTGCAATGGTCAGACACCTCTTCACTTAGCGGCCAAGTATGGCCAAACAGATATCTTAGGCTTGATTTTGTTCGAATACTCGGATGCCATTGAGGTGGTAGATGAAATGCAACGTAACATCCTCCATCTTGCAGCTCTAAAAGGAAAAGCTGATGCTGTCAGATTCATTCTAAGATTGCCTGAGATGGAAGATTTGATTAACTCACCTGATGTAGATGGCAATACCCCTATGCACCTTGCTGCGTTGAATTTCCATGACAATGTGCTCGGTATTCTCTCCAGAAACGATAAGGTGAACAAAACAGCAACCAATTCTAATCAACAGACTGCTCTAGCAATCGTTCAGTCATCCAACAATCCTAACATCAAAAAGGTTCGTTAACTATTAGCCAAGCATTGCTAGTTGATTTATTCTGAATTTGGATCCCCTCCTAATATGAGTTTTTACATAATCTTATCTAATTTCATGACATATAAGCATTACAAATAATAACTAGTTAGAATATGATTATTTTTCACTTTTACTTTATCAACAACCAATCACATGTTAAAAGGATTAGGAAAAACTTAGATTAGTAGAGGATCCAAATCCATTATCCTATGGTGGTTTAATAATTCATGTCTTAATTTTGGACAATTTTTAGTAATCATATAACAAATTGTGCAGGAGGAAAACAGAGAAATGGCTCAAGTTGTCTTAATGATGGCAACAATAATAGTCACATTCACATTCACTGCTGCTCTCACCCTTCCAGGAGGTTTTAAAGATAATATTCCAAATAAAGGGACGGCACAACTGGTTGGAAAACCAGGTTTCAAGGCATTTATTATTAGCATTACCATTGCTCTGACTTCAGCTATGACTGCTGCACTTCTAGCTCTTGGGCAGATTCGCTACAAGAATCATGAACGTCTTAGAGATGTGAACTTAATGTCTCTGGCCACTCTCTTGGTTTATTTCGGACTTATATCGATGTCATTGGCATTCATGACTGGATTATTCGTGGTTTTGTGCACCCATTTAGTCCTTGCTATTCTAGTCATTGCAGTTAGTTGCGTTTTTCCGTACATCACGATCCTCATAGGGTCAGCTTTAGAGGGAGAAACATACGGCATTAAAGATTTGCATCATGTTATCATCATGGGAACTTTCCTTCTACTTGGACTATTTTTGCCTCCACTTGGATTATTAATGCCTTTTCTTGTACTACTGGTTTTCGATCGCCCTCGGGTTGATGAGTTGTTCTACCCTTTGAAGTCTACGTATTTAAGGTGGTACGACAGACTAATAAAATTTATATTGAATTCTTGTCCATTTATGGTTCTCGATGACGTAATTTTGGTATGGCTGCTACAAGTGTTGAGAAGAATACTGTCACCACTTCTATGGCTGCTACAAATGTCGGGAAGAATACTGTCACCACTTTTCAAATCAAATCAAGGTCATTACACAGCAACCTTGGAGCTTACGTCAACTATATAAAAGAGAATTAAATTAATTTGAGGGTTTTTTGTTTTTTTGTGGGGTTTTGGGGGGGTGGGGGAGGGAAGGGGGTGGTGGTGGTTGGATCAACCGGAATAGAAAAACCAATGGTGGCACGGCTCTAGTTACTACTCTCATATGGAATGGATTTATCCACACGAAAGTAGGGAAGAGATCTACACGAGAGTGGAGGAACAACCCACACATAATGGTGGAAGAGCTTGTTATTTTGATTTCTCCAGGTGTCGAACCATGCCAAAGCTTTGGCATGGGGCAGCTGGCATTTAAACCAACGGCGCCAGCTGCCATTGACTAAACTAATTTGTGTTAGTATATAGTGTTGTACGGGATGTGATAGACAAGTCTCTGCAATATGTTTCCAGAAATGCCAACTATGTTGCACATGGTTTAGCAAAGTGGGCTGTTTCTCATTCTAGTTCTATGGTTTGGGAAGATTGTTTTCCAAGCTGGTTGTTGTAATTTGATTCTAGCTGATGTAGTGTGTTATGACTCTGTTTCTGCTTAATGAAATCTATGTTTATTAAAAAATATATATATATGGGATGTGATAGATGTTGTTAGATAATGTCCAATATTCTGTCATTATTGGAAATATTATATATATTTTTTTTAGGGTTATTATGAAAAAACCCCCTGGAATGAAAATTAATCGAAATTTACCCCCCATTTTTAAATTATTAGGTAAATTACCCCCTGCCGTTAACTTTCCGTACAGAATGTTAACATTTTCCATCCGAAATAGTAAAATGACCAAAATACTCTTACCATATCCTATAAAATTCCTCTTATACCCTTCAAACTTATGAAAGGACTAAAATGTCCTTTAAATTCTTAATTAATTGAAATATTAAATAAAAAATAAAAGATTTAAAAAAAAAAAATTTTTCACACCTCTCTTCTTCTCTGCTTCTGCGCTTCTTCTTCTGCTTCTGCTCTTCTTCTTCTTTTTCTTCTTCTTCTTTTTCTTTTTCTTCTACTTCTCTGGGTTCGAATCGAACCCAGATCTGGGTTCCAATGGAACCCAGAACTGGGTTCGATTCGAACCCAGTTTCTGGGTTCCTTCGAACCCAGAAACTGGGTTCCAACGAACCCAGTTTTGGGTTCGAATCGAACCCAAAACTGGGTTCGTTGGAACCCAGTTTCTGGGTTCCATTGGAACCCAGTTCTGGGTTTCTTCGAACCCAGAAACTGGGTTCCAACGAACCCAGAAATTGGGTTCCTATTGGAACTGGAACCCAGATCTGGGTTCCTTCGAACCCAGAAACTGGGTTCGTTGGAACCCAGAAACTGGGTTCGTATTGGAACCCAGATCTGGGTTCGTTGGAACCCAGAAACTGGGTTCGTTGGAACCCAGTTTCTGGGTTCGAAGGAACCCAGAAACTGGGTTCGAATCGAACCCAGTTCTGGGTTCCATTGGAACCCAGATCTGGGTTCGTTTCGAACCCAGTTTCTGGGTTCGTTGGAACCCAGTTTCTGGGTTCGAAGAAACCCAGAACTGGGTTCCAATGGAACCCAGAAACTGGGTTCCAACGAACCCAGTTTTGGGTTCGATTCGAACCCAGAAACTGGGTTCGTTGGAACCCAGTTTCTGGGTTCGAAGGAACCCAGAAACTGGGTTCGAATCGAACCCAGTTCTGGGTTCCATTGGAACCCAGATCTGGGTTCGATTCGAACCCAGAGAAGTAGAAGAAAAAGAAAAAGAAGAAGAAGAAAAAGAAGAAGAAGAGCAGAAGCAGAAGAAGAAGGGCAGAAGCAGAGAAGAAGAGAGGTGTGAAGAAATTTTTTTTTTTTAAAATCTTTTATTTTTATTTAATATTTTAATTAATTAAGAATTTAAAGGACATTTTAGTCCTTTCATAAGTTTGAAGGGTATAAGAGGAATTTTATAGGATATGGTAAGGGTATTTTGGTCATTTTACTATTTCGGATGGAAAATGTTAACATTTTGTACGGAAAGTTAACGGCAGGGGGTAATTTACCTAATAATTTAAAAATGGGGGGTAAATTTCGATTAAGTTTCATTCCAGGGGGGTTTTTCATAATAACCCTTTTTTTTATTGTAATGACATAGTCAATAGCTATTTATTGTATGGGATAAAAGATTCTACTCTCAATATCTAGTGTATTCATGATGTACATACATTTTCTATACATGAATTGGTACCATAATTTCACTCCAAAACCAAAATCTATTATGGTGTTGGATCACCTTGGGTTATCTTCTCACCTTTTCATGTCTTTCTTTTCAATCTAGTTGTATCTCCTTCTTAAATCATGTCTAAAGATATGCCTATTGAATGCAATCTATAATAACAATGGTATGTGCTTGAAAATGGAAGGTTCAATTTCAACCCAAGATCTCAGTCTTACTCAATAATGCAGCAGTCGCCAGTGGGTCTCAGCTGTTACCCAAGTTCCTCACAAAGCACATAGGTAAGAGGCCACTTTCCCCCAACACACATTATCTTCTTCACTGTTGGCTCTACACAAGCATGCGCATGCACTCATATGTTTCTCACGTCACATTCTTCACTCTTTCAACGCACAGTCATTGTGTGTGCACTGCGCATACGTTCATTTATACATGCATATAGGAGTATCTCCTGCTTAATTCAAAAACTAAATTTTTTCAACGTCACCTACTGAAGAGGGCAAAATAAGAGCTTGCTGTTGATAACTTTTAATAATTTTAATTAGTATTTTTTTTTGGCTAATTACATTATTTTAAATTCCATTAGGATTCAGATACCCTATCTGATTAACTTGGATTGCAAACTTTAATTTACTTAACATAACAAATTATGCATTATCTTCAGTGAAAATGGACTTGCTTTAATTCTAATAGAAATTAAAAAGAAAAAGTTGAAGTGTCAAATAATTACTCTCAACTGCTGAGGTGAAAAACTCCAGTCCTTTAATCGTACTATAAACATCATAGATATCATCTCAATGAAATGGTTATCACTTGAAATATAAAAAATTTTTACTTCAAAATATCTACTACTTTAAAAGTTTAAAACACCCCTTAAAATAACAAAAATAACCCTAACCAATCATTTAAATAAAAAGAATTTCCACCCTCTAATGATCAGCAAGAAACCAGAGACAAGGTTACTGACAAAGTGATTGGGATGGATGATGAGTTAATATTAGGGACTTTTTCATCCCAAGGGCACTCATTATACTGCTAAAGGGGCAGACGTATAGTCCCAGACTATAACAAATAATCGAAATATAAAAAAAAAATTATAAAACTTGAGATTTTGAGATGATACCCAAATGGAAAATGCAATCAACGAAATGGGTTTTAGAAGAGAGCAGCAGGGGTTGAGTTAAAACATAACCCTAACTAAACTTAAATTCAATATAACTCTTTACACCCATCAGTTGAAACTAGGACGGATAATTTTTTCAATTCTTCTTCCTCTTCTGTTGTACATTTTTTTTTTGTCCTTCTCTCTTCTTCTCCATTCTCTTTATTTAGGTTCTTTAAATGTAAGACAATTATGTTGCAGTAGTTGATCTTGAATACATCTAAATTTATATTTTCTCTTGAATTAGTTTTGGAAATTTTTAATATTTTATAACTATGAGATGAATTTGACAAGTAGTAGGGTTATGATAATAGACATTATATTGAATAAGTGATTGATTTGAGAATCAAAGAATTTATTCAATATGCAAAGATGCAACGTGAAGCGTACAGAATATCCTTTCAAATGTTACATTATAGGCTTTAGACGTTGTAGTCAAGCAAAGAAGAAAAAAATTGAATGAAGAACAGAAAAAACAACAAATAGAACGAAGAAGTAGTAGTAGAAGGAACAATATATAGTCGATAGATGTAGAAAGAAATAGGGCTATATATGTGTGGAATTTTACTTATTTTGTAACTTCTTATTTACAAGTTCAAAATAATAAAGGTGCCATGAGAAGTTTACTGGGCTGGCAATAGAGCCAATCAAGATTATCGAATTTAAAGACGTTATTAAGGCATTCCAAATTTGCATAATTTAAAGATGTTAATAAGGCAATAGAGCCAATCAAGATTATCGAATTTAAAAATGTTGATAAGGCAATCCAAATTTGCATAATTTTTAAAGTTGTTTTATGATTATCGAATTTTCTTGCCATATATGATTATTTTCTTTTAAAAAGAAAACTAATTCATTGAAATCTAAGAGAAAATACAATCAAGATTAGCATGATGTCAATACTGCTCCTTTTTCCTAGAGGAGATGGCCAAGGAAGTTAGGTTACGTGGCCTGTCAGCTAATCAGTCTAGGGAATTCCTGGCAGGGGGTACTTACATGAGGCCTTAATATCAACAATTGTAAAACTAACTAATATCACCAATGTCAGATACATCAGAATTAACTTTAGATGCTATATTGAAGGCGTCAAGTACTTCAGCAATCGAGATAAAGAGGTTTAGAGATTTGGCCAGAAGCAGTCCCTCACGAAGGGCTAGACATTCGCTTTCTTCTGGGCAGAAGGATCCGAGTTCCAGTCTTGAGACGCGCAGCTACTCTCTTTCCTTTGTCATCTCTTATGGCAGCGGCTATACCAACAAAGGGCAAGGAAGCCCGAATGGCTGCAACTGTGGGGAGGGAGGCACCAAGTGGGAGGCCGGGACACCTGTTTCTGGACACTGGGGGTGCTTAAGGAATTCTAGGTGTTTTGGATTTTCAGACAAGAAATAAGAAACCCAATTACGCAAGTCGGGGGCGGGGGGGTGGTGGAGGAGGGGAGAAGGCGGTGGTGGGCGGGTAGGGATGGGGTTGGGTTTTATTAACACCATTGTGATGCACTAAGTTGCGATTGCACCACAACCCTCACAAGATCATGCACACAAAGGCCAAACACTCCCTGTTGACAGATAAAATAAAACTAATTAGTACGAACATTTTTTTTTTAAAAAGTTGCTGGCCTGATCAGGAGATGCGGTGACCGAGGAAAAAGGAGGAGAGAACTCCAAATCAGTGGCCATGGCTGCAAAAAAAGAATGAGAGCTGCTGTGGAGGTTGCGGTTCGGAGAAGACTAATTTGTTCTGACTTGACTTTGACATGGGTTTGGCTTTGGGCCTAATGCTTTTAAGTTGGGCCATTGATCTGTTTTCGAGAAAAACATCACAAGCCCAAAATAAATACCCATAAATCATATTAAAAACTATCAACTTTAAGAACATAAAAATACACTAAATCAAAATGATTAATTAAATTAATTATATTTGTAAAAATAATTAAACAAAAATATTTCATTAAATGACATATTTTGACAAACGCAATCAATTATCTAATATTAAAAGTGTATTTTAATGTAAAACCACCAATTTAAGAATGCGTTTGGTATGTTATATTAAATTAGATTGAATATAACAAATCCTGTATTTGGTGTATGACATAATTTAATAAAAATTCTCTTTGATGCGCATACTAGAATTGTAAACTGAATAGAAGAAAAATATGTTTGTTAAGATATTACAATGATTATAAATGAAAAATACATAGCAAGAAAATTAATTAAAATTAAGCATGAAAAAATAAACTAAATGACAAAATATTAATTTAAAATTAATAATAAAAATTAAATTAAATTCATAACATTTATTTTAAAGATGACAACTATGATGACGACCACGACTTCTTTGAAATAAAGTATCAAACACTTTTCAAAAGAAAAAATTAATAATAATAAAAGAAATAGAGGTATCACCGTATCAGATGCAATTTTCTCACTAAATTGGTAAAAGAACATTGCAAAAAGCCTTTGTGCACAAATATTGAGGAAAGCAACAAGTTTAACACATGGACACAGAGCTTTTTTGAATCCTGTATTGACACTGTACATCGAAACCCATCATGGTAATGGGTTTCTCCTATCCTGTAATGGCATGTATTGACACCTGCCAAACATCGTTGTGAACGGTCTTCCAAACAGAGCCTAAAAGTTTTCCCCTATTCATTTGAGGCTTGGCATAATCCATTACAGAAGACAGATCGGGAAAATGGAATATCAATACAAATTACACGTATGACTCTTAACAGATCACGGAAGTCTAAACTTTGTTTTATTTTTTCATTTTTCATGCATCTAATCACATTACAGGATGTAATCAAATGAACCAAATTTTCAGTTACCTGACCTCCAAAACAGGGTATGGATGCTATCGTGCTAATCTTCTAATCGCGCTTCACAAACCATCTATCTGTAAACGGTAGAATGGAAGAAAGGAAATCAAATTTCATGTACCAAGTGTAACGTTCAATTTAATCAATTTAAACCTGAACGGCTCACAAGTTCTAATTACCTGACTTCGAACTTTTACACCATTGTGAGCATGCGTTTTAACAGTTGAATAAATCGGCATTGATCAGTCAAGTTACCTTCATCAAACTGTCAGATAACTAATTACCAATGAGGCAATGATTAATCAGAGAATCAAAGTGTCAAGCAAATGCAATGTGTGATAGAATATAAGGAATTGAACCTTTTTCCTGATTTTCCCGTGATCAACCAAATATTTCTTCAACATTTAGATCGTGGATGCATTTCTGATTAATGGTCACATAGGGGATTTGAGTTTCTTTGGACCAATCTTGTCCCCCAACAAGTTTAGAATGTCGTTGCAGCTTAGGACACTGTCGAATATGTAATTCCAAAAGCGAGGATGGTAGGTAGTCATCCTCAAAAGATGCCAGATTTGGGCAGTCAGAGATCCACAAATATTCAAGAGAGGTGAGATTCCAGAAACCCCCAGAAGACAGACGTTTCAAGTTTTGGAAGTTTGCAAGTTTCAGATGAGTGAGAGTGGTAGGCAACATCATACCTGTCTCAACTTGCGGAAAAGTCACTGCATCGTTGCAATCAAAAAGCTCCAGCTTTTTAAGGGAAGTGAGCCAGTGCAACCTCAATTTAAACAGTGGAACATAGCTCCCGAGAGGACCTCTAATTTTGAGTGATGTTAGGTTGGTGGGAAAATCTTCTGGGAAGGACTTAATTCCTTCACATTCGGATATATGTAATTCTTGAAGAGAGTTGAGGCGGTGCATGGTGCTTCGAAGTGATTCAAGATTCGGACAGTAAGCAATAGAGAGGAATGCTAAATTGGCGAGGGGAAGGCCGCCTTGGGGGAAGGAAACAAGACATTGACAATTGCATATATCGATTTCGCGAAGACTGTTTGAGTTTGTGTAAGCCTGCAGGTAAGGAGCCAAGCTTCTCACAGGAGTTGACCTTGAGGCTTTTGAGCCCTGCAGGTAATTGGCCTGACAATGTTTGAAGCTGTGAACAGAACTGAATGTTGAGGTGTTGAAGTGATGCGGGCAAGTCGCCAGTTGATGATAAGGTGGTGATCGGACATTTGTTAATGTGTAGGTGCTCCAGTGATGCAGGTAATTGACCATTCAATGACAAGGTCCTGAGCTTTGAGCATTTTTTAACTTGAAGGTGCTTAAGTGTCTCAGGTAACTGACCTTCAGACACAAAGGTTTCGAGAGATTGACAGTCCTCTACATGCAGATGCTCAAGAAAAGATGAGTTGATGTGGTTGATGTTCTCCGAACTAGTACCAGCATTCAATTCCAATAAACAACGCAGATTTTCACAATTGCGTATCTCAATCCTTTTCAAAGAGGAAGGCAACTGGCCTCTTACAATAGATCGGAGAGATTTACAACCTGCAATCTTCAAGCGACCAAGGCAAGTACTGTGCATCATTACCGTCTGCAAAGATGTTAGGCCACCGCAGTCTTTAATTTTAAGTGAAGTAAGACGGGAAAGAAACAACACCTCTGGAAATGAAGCAAGATCTGGGCAATGTTTAACTTTCAGCTGCTCGATTCCCCCAATTGCTTGCCTAAGACAGTTTTCACACTCAGAAATATTTGAAAGACTCATGGATTTTAGAGACCATGAGTGAGCTGCATTAGTGTACATCAACATTCTGCATTCTTTTAATTGTAATTCGCAGAGCATTGGAATGCTTGAAAATGAAACCACCAAATTTGCACATTTATGAATCACAAGCTTCTTCAATGAAGTGAGATTTTGAGGCAAACTTCTTGAAAGATTTGGACAGTTTATAATAGAAAGCTTAAAGAGACGATGGAATATCTCGACATGCTCATTGCCTTCTATTGAGTCCCAAATCTCCAACTCCGGCAAATTCTCTAAACAAAGAATCTCCAATGATTGAAAAGGTCTTAAGCTACCGTCTCCGTGGAATGCAGAATCTATTTTTGTTAATCTTGTCATGTTGCTGATTTCTAGCTCTTTAAGGGAGCCCAATAACCCAAGCGGTGGCAAGGATGTGCAGCTTTTAGAGCCTTTCAATCTTAGGACAGTCATGTTTGAAAAAGATGGATCCCCAACCCAAAATGGGAACTCGTTGCCATGGTAGTGCTTGATTGTGAGCTTCAATAAATTTGTATGAGGTCGTAACTTGTCAAGTACATTCTTTTCCACATCCTGATTTCGCGAGCTGTCAATTTCAGATCCCCATTCTAGAGTTAACACTTCTAGATTTTTCTTATTACTTAATACAGCATCTCTTAAATTTTGCAAATCAGTTACATTTTGCAAGTTTGAAATGCAAAGTTCTCCACGGAGGAACTCCAAATCCTTCAAGTCTTTCAAACAAGACCCAGATTCTTTACCAACAACAAAATTAGACAATGTCTGGAGATGTTTCAATTTTTGCATTCCACATGGCATTTTACTGATTTTACATGCACCACTAATATCGATATGACGAAGATTGATAAGAGTTGCTACATCTGGAGGCAATTCCAACAGAGATGCACAATTTCTTAAGATCAGGATCTGCAAGTTAAATAAGAGTACCATAGAGTCAGGCAACTTAATAATCTTTGTATCTGCAAGGTTGAGATACCTTAAATATTTCAGTTCTCCGATAGAGTCAGGTAGCTTGGTTATGTAGTATTTCTGCAAAGAAAGCACCCTCAATTTCTTCAACTTGGGCAACAAATCAGTAAGAACGCCACTGCTAATGTAACAATGAAGATAATGAGTGAGTATCGGCAGAAATGTCCTCAAGTGGTCAACTCCATTAAAGACTTCAAATTTATCTTTGTGATTGAAACAATGGCAACAGTAGGAAGAATGACGAGCCCTTTGGAAACTGTTTAGCTGCTTCTCGGCCCCCAATTCATCATCCAACCTAAAACTTGTTTCTCGTGAAACCCATTGAGCCAAATCGTTGATAAGGTTGTGCATTACAAACTTAGAAGCATCTCCACTTGAGTGCTGAAAAATTGACACTGACAATAAATTACGGAAATACTCATGGCCTATGTCTTCCAATTGCTTATTGTTTGCAGATGGTAGAATAAGACCTTCGGCCATCCATAAAAGTATAAGCTCTTTTTCCTCAAATTCATAATTTTTGGAAAAATAGCACAATAAGCAAAACATCTTTTAAGATGTGAGGGAAGATTATAGTAACTCAGTTTTAACACAGGAAGGATGTTACTTTCTTCAGGTAAGTCCCAAATTTTGCTATTCAATATACTCTCCCATTCATCATCTCCCTGTTTGGAGCGTAGAAGTCCACCAAGCGTCCTTGCTGCTAGCGGTAAACCACCACATTTTTTAACAACTTGATCACGAAGTGATTCCAAATTTGAATGTGCATCAATCCTTCTACTTTTAAATGCATGCATCTCAAATACGGACCAACAACTGTCATCTGATAGAAGCTTCAAGCCATAATATTCACATGGTCCCATTGTTGAGGCAACATCTATGCTACGAGTCGTCACAATAATTCTGCTACCCGGTGCTGCAGTGATAAAAGGAGATTTTAAGGTTTCCCACAAGCCATAGTTTTTGCTCCAAACATCATCCACGACGAGCAAGAATCTTCTTCCGGCCAATACCACTTTAAGTTGAATTTGTACTTCATTTAAATCTTTTAGTTCACAGGATGAGTGAGTGATGGACTCAAGAATTGCCTTTGACATTCTAAAGACATCAAAGTCGTGGGAAACACAAACCCATGCTTTTGGCTGGAACACTGTTACTGCCTTCTCATGGTAAACTTGCTGAGCAAGCGTTGTTTTTCCTACTCCTGCCATACCCACAATGGATATCACACGAAAATTGGCATCGCTTGGTTCATCCCTCAGCAACATTTCAATTAATTTGGCTTTATCTTCATCTCTTCCAAAAACAGCAGGTTCAGTTGGCAGACATGTAGTGGGTGGTCTTTGCCATACGGTTGATGAGGTCCCTCCAGCAATCCTTTCAAGCCCAAGCTCATTTCTTTGTTCGCAGAGTTTCTCCAACCGCGCAGTGATGCCTTCAATATTAGACATCATGTTGGTATTGAACAACAAATAACTTGGACTTAATTTAGACATCAAAGCAGAGAAGAAGTTTCCTGTCTGACTCTCTTCCATTAATTGGCGCTGAGAAGTTTCAGTAGCATACTCATCAAGTATATCCTCGACATCATATACCAAGTGTCCAAGATCATCCAGCCACAGCTTTACAGCCACATTAGTGAGTTGTTTTTCCTCTGCATCGCTAAGCACTGACTGAATCATCGCCAGCGTTGTCCTCCACTTGTTGAGCTCCGAACATACTTCATCATCATGAGCAAAATGGGGCAAATGGTCGGGCGCTAATCTGTCAAAAAACACCTGAAAGAACCCAGAGAGGAGGGCATTTCCCACTTCCACGGGCCAAAAACTAATCTTGGTCATGTTTGTTCCAATTGAGAAAGAACTGTAAGGACGGGAACAAGATAGAGAGAACGTTTTTTTTTTTTTTTTTTGAAAAGAAGAGAGCAGGTTGCTTTGCGTATGAGTGAAAAGTTACCGAATGCAGTTTGGGATCATTTATAAAACCAAGACGAAATTTACTTTTTTTAAACAGTTTTTAAAAATATAATTAAAAATTTTAGTATGTATAAATGTATAAAGATAATCTATGCGAATTTAGACTATATAAATAATTCAAAAATTTACACTCACATAAATGATTATATATCTCCTGTCCTCTAAGAGGTTAGAGCATGTTCTCCCTTTGTCTTCATTTTTATATCAATAATATTATATTTCTATTATTTATAAAAGAGCAAATTACAATTTAACCTACTGATTTAAAAATAATTACAGACGGAGTTAAAATTTACTATTAATTGCAATTTAGTCTATTGCCGTCAGAGAATCTCCGTTAATGTTAACTGAGATAGAGGCAAAATTGTCTTTTCATATTATTTTTAATTTTCTTTAAAAAAAAAAAAAAAAAACTCACATCTTCTCTCTCTCTCTTCCCAGACTGTCTCTCTCTTCTGTTGCTTCTTTCTTTTCATTCTTCTTCTTCTTCTTCTTCTCTTCTCTTCTTCTTTTTCTTCTTTTTCTTCGTCTCTTATTCTTCTTAATCTAGGTTCAAATCAAACCTAGATCTCATCTGAGTTCGTTTCGAACGAACCCAGATGAGATCTAGGTTCGTTGGAAACGAACCCACATTCCCAGATTTCATCTGGGTTCGAACCCAAATGGAATCTGAAAACAGACCCAGATTTCATTTGAGTTCGAACGCAAATGATATCTAGGTTCGTTTCCAACGAATCTGTGTTTGTTTTAGAACCCAGATCTCATCTAGGTTGATTTGAAGATTATTTGTTCGTTTTTTGTTTGATTTGATGTTTGGTTTGATTTTTAGGTAAGTTGATGATGATTTTTGAGGTTGATGATGATTTTTGAGGTTGATGATGGTTTTTAGGGGATTTTTGGTGATGGGTAGATGATGATTTTTGAGGTTGATGATTGGTGATGGTTTGATGATGATTTTTGAGATTGATGATGGTTTTTAGGGGATTTTTGGTGATAGATTTGTTGTTGATAATGTTGATGATGGTTTATTGATGATATTCTGGATGGGAAAGAAAAAAAAAGAAGTGGATTGGCAGTTGAAGCTTTTTTTCATTTTTTTTTTTTTTAGGTTATGGAGATCCAATTAGGAAATTAAATTTTTTTATTTTTAATTTTTTTCTAATTAAATGAAAATTTTAATTGTTTTTAAAATTTTTTTGCAAAACTATTAAATGGTGAAGACATTTTGGTCTTTTTGTCTGTCAACGGTTAACTCTAACGGAATTTTCTAATGGCAGTAGGCTAAATTGTAATTAATAGTAAACTTTGACTTCGTCAGCAATTAATTTCAAACCAATAGGCTAAATTGTAATTTATTCTTTACAAAATATAATGCAATACACTGAATTATCATAAATAATAGTGAAAAACAAATCATTTATCCACAAAAGTCTCTAAAAATTGAATTTATTTAAGTGGTTGGAATTCAATCATTTATGGTTTGGAACCAAATCCAGTATTAAAAATAATACACTCCACTCTAATACAATGCTATGCAATATAATACCTACAATACAATCACTCCAAAACAATTCACCAAATGCGACCCCAAGGGAGTCCAATCCCTTGTAATGGAGATCCTTTTTATTTTTTTTTGTAATATACATATAGACTCAAGTGCATACTGGCTCATGTTAGAGATATGTTCAAACATATATATATATATAGTGCTTTTATAAATAGGACGTCTTAACTTTAAAAAGTAAGAACCAATTAATTAAATTTACTCATCTCATTTGAATTAAATAAGAGAAAAAATTTGTTTTATGAGAGAGAATATAATGAATGAATTTGATTGGTTGGTCCTAACATTTTAAAGTTAGATGTCCTGAACTCCTGATTATAAAAATACTATATATAGGGCAAATTGCACACACTCTCCTTAAAGTTTTGCAAAATTGTATAACAATGATGATATTTGAGTAATTCGCACTGATCTCCCTTGAGATTCCAAAAACTTAGCATAAACCTCCCCTACCGTTAGTCAACCACAGTTAAATTCTCACGGCCAAAGGTCAAAGTTGCAAAAAGACTAAAATACCCTTCAAATCCAATTTAAAGTCAATATTTTGTTTTTTATAAATTTAAAATTGATATAATATTTATTTAATTTAATTAAAAAATTAAAAATTAATATTAATATAATATATATTTATGTATTTTTAATTTAATATGTAAAAAAAAAAGTTTTTAATTTAATTAAAAAACAAAAAAGATTAAAAATAAAAAATAAAACACCTTGTCTCCATGGGAAACCAAAACTTGGTCTCCATGATGGAGACCAAACTGGTCTCTATAGTCGGAGACCAATCTTCGATGGTGGAGATTGTTGGAGACGGCGATGCCATCTCCATTTTTTTTTTCTTAATTTGTATCAACTTTATTTATTTATTGTTATTTAGGAGATGTTTGGTTTTATGTTGATATTTAATTTGAGTGATGTTAGTTTGATGAAAACGATGGAGATGATGATTTTGATGAATGTAGAAGATGAAATTGGAGATAAGGAAGATGATGGGAGAGAGTTTTTTTTAATATTATATTATTATTTTAGTGATTAAAAATAGTTTTTTTTTAATTAAAATATTTATTAACTGTGGTTTGACCATTTTACTCTTCATTATATGGATTTAACGGTGATTGACTATTGGTTGACTGGCGACAAGAGATTTGCACTGAGTTTTATAAACCTCAGGGGAAATCAATGCGAGTTACTAAAATATTGTTATTTTTGTGCAATTTTACCAAACCTTAGACGGGTTTGTGTAATTTGCCCATACATATAATCATAAGTGCATACTCCCTCGTCATAAAAATTATAGGAAAAATTCCACTTTAGTCTCTAATGTTTAACAAAATATTATTTTTTACTCACTTATACATTTTGAATATCCGTCATCCTTAACGTTTTAGAAATTCATCAATTTAGTCCTACTGATAAAAAACTTGATGGTCAAACATGATGAAAGTTACACCCCCCTGATTTCAGTTAGGATAGTTGAAATGACGTAATTGCCCTTTTTAAAAGCTAACCAATACAAAATGACCATCTCTATTATTACGAAAATGTCATTGATCATCTTCCCGTCAATTAGTGACACATCATCCGATCAATTTTTCTAATTGAAAAAAAAAAAAATTGATGGAAGTGTTATTGTTGCTGACAGGTTTAAGGTGTGGTATGTACATATCAAATTACCATTTTACCCCACTGTTTACTTGTGAAAAAAAATAAGCTAATATTTAATAAAAAAATCCACTTGTTAACATGAAGTTCTGGGTTCAATCCCTTCATCTTCAACCAAAAACCCTTTCATCTTCAACCAACGACCATTATGTGGTAGGAGGTCTGTACATGGCAGCAATCGAATTAGCCAAACAATCAACATCCAACAAGAAAATTCCCACTTGCTACAAAATGAATTTCACACACCAAAAATCTAGTTAAAAAAGAGCCAAACAACAACAAAATCAAGAACTGTTCTGGATTCGATCTTTAATAAAATCAACAACAAAATTTGGCCATCTTCAACAAAATCAATAAAATCTCTCCAAAAAGTGACAAAAGGGCTTTTTTTTTTAATCGAACCCATAACTTCGTCATGTTTTGGGTTCAATCAAACCCAGATCATGAAATCATGTTCTGTGTTCGATCAAACCCAGAACTTGAAATCATGTTCAGGGTTCGATTGAACCCAAAACCACAAATTTGTGAGAGCTAGTAAGGGGTGAGGCGGTGTCTTCCTTGTCGGAAGATGATCTTTTAAGGGTTGCTTTATTGGGGACTAAATTCGAAGTTAAGGTTTTGGTGGTGGCGTTCCGATCTCTTTGTCGACGGCCACAGAGAGTGGGAGCGGTTGAAGAGGAAAAACTAGAGGGATGCAGTTGAAGATGGCAACGGAGTCCCGGAAGCAGTAGGATCTGGGGGATGCAATTGAGGCTTGAGTGGTAGTGGGAAAGGAAGTTGTTATCGGAGGAGGAGGCCATGGCGACGATGGTGGGGTTGGAGGTGTTGGTGCCTTGGGCGATTATCTGGCTTGTTGGTGACCAGGGTTGCTATCTGGGTCGTTTTACTAGGATATGGGTTGTCTAGAAGAGTTCTGCCACCAGATTCATGAGAAAAGTAAAGATTGTGTAAAGCATGATCGGCCTTGTGAACTTTATGTGTAATCAAACCTGAAACATCCTGATGTTAAAAGAAAATTGAAAGAAGCATTTAAATTAGGGATAATCACAATTTCCGCTCCTGTAGTTTAACGTAATCTTTAATTACCCCCCGTAGTTTCTGAAAATTCTATTTTACCTATTCTGTAAATTCTGTTAGTGAGATAGTTGATTTCTGACTATAATAGTGAGCGAAAAGACCAAACTACCCCTCAACATTGTAACCATGTAGAACACCATCATCATCCAACTCAGACACATTCACTCATCATCCAACCCAGACACATTCAACCAAACCATCATCAAAGGCAACATAACATAAACAACATCATCAAAAAAACACAACAGAAACATAACAAAAAAAAAAACAAAACAAAAAAAATTCTGAGTTGGGTTTCCTGCGTCGGAAACCCCAAAAATCCTTGGGTTTCCAGCACTAGAAACCTAGAGATTTCAGGGTTTTCGCACCGGAAACTCATCTACGAGTTTCCGACGCGGACACCTAAAGATCTCTAGGTTTTCGCGTTGGAAACCCATAGATCGGATTTGGGTTTTCGTCAAAAACCCATAGATCGAAACTGGGTTTCCAATGAAAACCCAGTTTGGATACTGCCGAGAGAGAGAGAAGAAGAAGAAGAAGAAAAGAAGAGAGAAAGATAGGAAGAAGAAAAAGAAGAGAGAGAGATAGGAAGAAGAAGAAAAAGAAGAAAGAAAGGAAGAGAGAGAGTGGAGATTTTTTTTAAATTTTAAACTTTTTTTAATAGTTTTGATCACCACCGTCCATTTTTATTTTTTTCAATTTTTTAAATATTAAATTATTATTTTATTAAATATTTATATTTTTTATATTTTATTTCACTTGGATAATTTTGTCCTTCCACATTAATGGTCAACTGTTGACTTTTAACATCCAAATTAACGGTAAGAGATTTTTTGGATATTTTAATAAACTACAGGGGGTTTTTTTATCCATTTTTGTAAATCAAGATAGGGGATATTAGCAATTTTTTAAAGTAAGAGGAGATTTTGGCTATTTAATCAAATTACAGGGGGAATTGGGATTATCCCTTTAAATTATTAATAAGTCTTTTATTTTTAATTTTATTTTAATTAAACTCATTAAATATCCACCATCCATCAAATCCATCAAAATGGTGATGGATGGTGGAGATTTATAGTTTTTTATCTATTAATTTTAAATGGTTAGTGGAACAAAATGTTCAAAATACCATTCAAACTAATAAGTTTTATTATTGGTCAAATGATAAAGAGACTAAATTGATGAATTTTTAATACATTAAGGACGGCGGGTATTCAAGACATATAAGTAAATAAAAAGGAAAATAATATTTTACTAAACATTTGGGATTCAATCGAAATTTTCCCAAAATTATATTCAAACCCTCCCCATTTTCATGAAATTTTATGTATTTTTATCAGATTTTTTTATAAGAAAACAAAAAACATGAAATATATTTATGGACAAAATTTAATATTTTTCCAAGTTTGGGAGCTATTTTTTTTTAAAAAAAAAAAAACTAAAATAAGAAAAAAATAATAAAAAATAGCTTCCAAATTTGAAAAAACATAAATCAAGTATCTTTCATGTTTCTTAGTATTTCTATTAAAAAAATCTCATAAATGCATAAGATTCCATAACAAATGATGGGTTTAGATATAACTCTTATGTGAGAGAATATACACTTAAGAATAAAAAAATAAATATACACCTACTATGTTCCTTACATTAACACACTAACAATCAAACAATTTGTCAATAATGCTTCTCTAATCAAATGACAATAGTTTAATCTATGAACACATAAAAGAGCATGTTTACCAATTAGTAATAAAAATAAAAAGGAATCAAATTCCATTGAAAATAGAATCAAGAACTTCAATCTCTAGGTGTAAAGGAGAAAACAAGTTTTATTTCTAATAAGAACTTAGTTCTAATTTGTGTAAAGGCTGTAGGTGATTAAATTAGTTAAAAATTAAAAATTTCATCCTTATATAACTTTTTTAAACACAACCACCAAAGACTAAAAATTAAATTTTTTCTAAAAAGTCTTAATTATTATATAAAAAAAAAAAGTCACTTGTGCAATATAAAAATAAACAATAAATTATGTCTTTATACCGTTAGGAAGAAGGCAGAATAATAAGAAATACATACAAGTCTATGTTTGCGTGACCTCATAATTCTCAATTCAGACTTCATACTATAAAATATATAACTTTCAATCTTCAAATGACATGTAATACATCGTTCTAAACAATTAAGATTGAAATGATGTGTAACACGGACTTGTGGGGCCTTGACCATGTCAACATACTAAAATTAAAAAGTTAGAAACAACATGATTTAAAGATAACATAGTCCAGTCTCAATTCATTACACATCATAACAACAAGATAATAACAAACAAGAAGTCCTAATTGAATGATTCTACACAAGAGTGGGCATTGGGTGGGTCGGTTTGATTTTAGTTCGAATAGATCCAAAACAAAATTGAACTAATTCTTGAAAAATCGAACCGATCCAGTGAAATTGAAACAGGTGAATTGATCCAAAACCAACCAAATTTGATCGGTTCGATTTAGCTCGGTCCATTGGTTTTTTCTAAACACAGTCAAACCCTAATTCTATCTACCATCTCCACTACCGCTGAGAAGAAAATAAAAGGCATCAAAATTCAAAACACAAGAAAAGTATATATGATGTTGTGATTATCAAAGAACAAAGCCAAACCAATTACAAGAAATTAAAATTGTGAAAACTTAAAGAGAATACAAAAAGAGCAGAGAGAATAATTTCCAGTGTGTGTGTGTGTATATATATATATGTATATAGAGCACAAAGAAGAAAAGAACACAACAAATTATACTCCCTGTTTTTCATCCTTGTTGATGCGCCATTTAATCGAAATCCTGACGACTATTGTTCTTGTTCCACAATTTCGGGTTCTTTGCGGTCGTTGACTTGGGGTGGAAACTTCAGGTTAAGCTTTGGACACTCAGTTATGTTGATTTCCGCGAGCTCCGGCAAAGGCAAATCACTCCAATAGATGCTCATCAAATTTGGTAGATGTTGTAACGTGAGAAATTTGAGTTTCGAGAATGGGATTAGAATTCCCATCATCTCTGGAAATTCACTCAATCTCCCAACATTAATTATCTCTTCCATGTCTGAGCAATTTGATACCTGAAGACTCCTGAGGTTTGGAGCAAGAATAAGCCATGTCAGGTCCTGTAACTTTGGGCAAGACCTTATGGTGACCACCTGAAGGGAACAGAAACAATGAGATTCTTGGAGGCTTAGTATTTCCCCTCCGCAATCAACTTTCAGCTCCTCCAAATGCATACAATCTGAAATGATCAGTGTATTCAGATGCTTCAGGTCCGTTAATGAAACTTTGAATGACTTCGGATGGTGTAAGAATTGAAGGCAAAAAGATTGAGTGCAATTCTTTAATCTAGTGGAGCTCAATAATCTCTGGAGAGCATGAGAACTTTCCAGGGTGATGCTCAACATATCCAAACTCTTCAACCAAAGTAATTCCTCTATCAACCATTCAGCACCATCAGAACTCAGGAAACTGCAAGCCAATAGTCTTAGAACATGCAACTTTGAAAAATTAGATATCAGCTGTCGTGGAATTCTGTTGAGTTTAAACGTGCGTTCCAGGTTTAAACATTTAAGATTGGCTAGAGATTTCATCTCTGTTGACAACTCTTCTATACCCGTCCCTGATAAATCAAGATATTGCAGTGAAACAAATTTCGCAATACTTGAAGGAAAGTCGGCTAAATAAGAATTATCTGACAAGTTCAAAACTTTTAGAGAGGGCAACAATTCGGAGAAACCCTCTCCGAGAATCTTCAAATATTTGTTATTCAGAAACAGAGTTTGGAGATGAGGACATTTAGGAATCTCTGTTAGATTTTCAATATCTTCTATCACTGACATTCTTCTGATATCTTCCCATTTCTTGATCATTGGTGCTGCTTCTAAGCCAATAGCATTTCTCGTTACTAAAAAAATTTGCTTCTCTGTCTCCAATTCACTCGCTATCCACAGAAGCATATCATAAACCACGGCATGCAATTTTACATAATCATGATCCTGATCAAATTCTTCTTCTAACAAACAAGCATCAAGAAGAACCTTGATTATGTAGTATCCCTGATTTTGAGCCCCAAGTCTATCATCCAAAAACCCCTCACCAATCCAACAATCAATCAAATTCCTTTTAGGAATCTTAGATTGACTTGGAAATAAACAACAATACAAGAGACAGGTTCTAAATATTTCTTTACGTAAACCATCATAACTCAACTTTAAAGAAGAATACACCTTGTCCACCATTCCTGGGAAAGAAGAGGGTGATGTTACCGAATGATGATATGCTCCTTGCTGCTGTTTAGACGATGTTTTCTTTGCCATTTCTTGTCCAACAACGGTGAGAGCAAGCGGCAAACCACCACACTTTTGGACGATATGTTGGGCATGAAAAATCTCGTCCTCTGTGTTACTGATTTTAAACAATCTCAAAGCTGAACCATCTTCTAAACACTTAACTCTAAGATGAATGTCAGCTTCCATGAGGCTGCAAATTTCGACCAAACGAGTGGTGAAGATTATCTTGGAATTACCAACATTGGAGCCTGCAGGAAGAGGAACACCCACTTGAATTAGGTCAACCCTTTCCCATAAGTCATCCAGCAACAGCACAAACTTCTTGATTCTCAAAGCATCGGAAATGTCTGACGCCTTTTCTTCAAGACTTCTGGCCGCCCACAAGTCGTTAAACAAACCAATTCTTTTTCCGATCTTATCTTGAATTCTCTCCACTCGCAGGTCTCTAGACACTTCAACAAAGATTACGAAATCACAATATTGTATGGCATGCAGAAGCTTTGCGATTTGGTTTAAGAGCGTAGTTTTACCGACGCCGCCCATGCCGTAGAGGCCTATAACTCTCACTTCTTCTCGCTTAACACAACTCAATGCTTGATCAAGCATTGGTTGCAACCCCACAATTTTCGACTCGAGTCTTTCTTCTGCTACCTCTTCTGGTTTTTTCTCATTTTCCACTGGGGAGGCTTTTTTATCCTGAATATCTTCCAGCTCATCGGCCTCTGGCTTCCTGCTTGACGTGTATTTCGGTTTGAAACACCCTATAGCACATATGTCATTTAATAATTTTTCTTTAGAAGATTTTCTTTTCAATTGGGCGATTCCATCTTCCAAAGCTTCCACCTTCGACAGCAACAAGTTCCTTACGTTCTCCGCTTTGGTTGGTTGTTGTAGTTCTTCCTCAGAGATATTGACTGTCAAATGATCACTCAACTTCTTCAAATCATTTTTCAAACCATCAATTTTAGCTTCCACATCATCACGCACTTGTGAGACAGTCATGGAGTAATTTCTGGCAAAAATACAGCCACTGCCGGAATTCCCCATATATATATAAATAGTTTGTACGTAGAAGAAGAGGAAACAATAAAGGAAGAAGAAGATTGAAGAACTATAACAGAAAGAGTTACAATTTTGGATTAAAAGAACAAGATTTGAAAAGCTATAAGAGTGCGATTCTGGGTTAGAAGAAGAAGATTGAAGAATCAATTACAAATAGCAAGAGTTGATAATGAATCAAAAGACTACAATGGAGACGATGGATGCAACGTAAATGTTGTTTGATACACGCGTCTCCCCAATATGCGCAAATTTTGATTAATACGCACGTCTTCCTTGGACTCGATCAAATATCAAACACATTTGCTTTCTTCTTGTCTACTTAATTTTATGCCTTAAGAGTTTAAATTTAAATAATATACGAATGAAAAAAATTAAAATAATCTTTCATTCAGTATTTTATTTTTATTACATACATATATCTTGTTTTTTTATTAAGTACATACGATATATTTTTTTACGTAGTTGAATATAAATACATAAAGGGTGGGATTATTTCTATCCAAAAAATCTTCTCTTCTTACCCATCTACTTTGAACATCCATCCTTGAAATCTAAAATCAACTATTTTATTTTAAATCAAATAAAAGTTTATTTCAGAGAAATTTTTCAAATTTTTTATTAATCAAATGAAGCATTCAGGGCGAACCCACCATGTCAAAGTCCAACCATGGTGAGAGATTTTCCAAAATTTCCACTAATCAAATGAAGCATTCAGGGGCGGACCAACCAGGTTAAAGTTCAACCATGGTGAGAGATTTTCCAAATTTTCCATTAATCAAATGAAGCAGTCAGCGCTGTTGGTGGTCCAGTTGAAGTCTGAACTGATCTCAGTCATATATATATATATATATATATATATACACATATATAGCATTCATGGCCGACCCACTATATCCTACTAAACATCAGATATACGCTTTTGGCAATAGACATCTATAATGATCAGATACGCAAATTTCTACTGCTTTAGTTTCAGAAGCCTCTGCCTTTCGAAAATTGTTTGCTTTGATAAAGAAAAAGAAGATGCGACAGGAAAGGGATTGTCAATTATGAGTTCGATTTAAAAGCAAAGAAAATTAATTTTTTGGTTGCTTGTGATTTTTATTCAAAGAAAAAAAAAAAAACCTGATTTGAGATCCGACAACAACAACCAACCATGTTTTTTTTGGCTGACATAACAACCAAACTATTATAAAAGTAACGATGAATTATCAAAAGATTTATGGACTCATCATATTTCACCTTTATCGAATGTAGGGATGATTTTTTAGGAATTTAGTTTTCTCTTCCCCACCCTTAAAAAAAAAAAAAAAAATTATGGTAAATTTGTACCAAAATAATTTGATAATCATGGAAAAAAGTTATACTTTATCCGATTTTCCTTTAACAAATGTCCCTAATTGTTTATGAAAAAATTTCATTTAATCCCTAATGTTTAGCAAAATATTTTTTTTATACTTATGAGTTTTCAATGCATATCATCCCTAATATTTTAAAAATTTATCAAATTGATCCCTCTAATTAAAAAATTAATAATCAACTATTATATAATATATAAAAAGATAAAAATATCCTTAATTATATAATTTTAATTTTAATTAAATAAAAAAAATAAAATAAATAAAAAATAAATTTTTAATCAAAGTAAAATTAAAAATAAAAAACTAATAAAAAATATATAATTATTAAAAAAATTATGAAAAACATAAAATCTGTATCTAGATCTTCAATTAAAGCTGATCTGGGTTCCAACCAAATCTTCAAGTTTTGAAGATTTGGGATCATTTAAAAAAAAATATATATATATATATATATATGAACAAACTAAATTCAAAATTCAAAAAAAATAAAATAAAATTGCAAAAAAAAAAAAAAAAAAGAGGGAGATCTTCAATGTTTGAAGATCTGGGTGAACCCAGATGAAGATATGGGCACCTTCCATGAACACAGATCTCCTGATCTTCTCTCATCCTCTCAAACAAAATCATCACTAGACTCCAACTAGAAAACAATCTTGTTTATCCAATTCCTTTAAAATCCAAACACACACAACAACATCAATCCAAACACACAAAAACAACAAAACCTTAAACCATCACTAGCCTCTCAATAACCTCAACAAAACCAACAAAACCAAACACATAAAACTATCTTCATCAACAGAAACGAAACATAGAAACTAAACATAAACACGAAAACCAAACACAAAAAACCATCTTCATCATCTAGGTTCAAGGAACCTAGATGAACCATCTTTATCATCTGGGTTCGACGAACCTTGATGAACAACTTCATTTGGGTTTGGCTCTGTGTGTAGTTGATTACGAGAGAGGAAGACATATGGGGTTGCTTGCGAGAGGAGGGCTTTGAGCATTCCAAGCTCGATCTGGTGAAGCCAGAGGAAGACATCTGGGCTTAAACACTTGGTTAAGCTCAGTCAACTCGATCTCCCAACTTGTATTTCTCATGGTTCTTGTTTGATCCTTCTATTTTATTTTTTTCCTAAAAAATGACTTCTTTTTTCTTGATTGATATACGACAGTATAGTAGGAGATGGAGAAAAGTAGAAAGGAAGGGATCCATTAATAATCCAACAGAACGAACTACAGAATACAAAATCCAATGATTCGCCGTCACCAGTGTCCCCAAGGTTTGTGCAAGTTTCTTTTCTTCCTTCAACTATTAACGGCCATCGTCCCTCTCTTTCTTCTTCCTTCCCCCGTCATAGTTGGGTGCGTGGTGTGGTAGGGATGGTGGGTGTGTGGTGTGGTCACCCTTTTTTTTTTTTTTTTTCTGGTTTTAAAGATAAGATTCGGGTTCAAAAACCCAAATCTTCAACTTTTGAAAATCTGGCTTTTCGAACCCAAATTTATTTTTTGTTTGTATAGTTTTATAGAGAGAGAAATGGAGGTTGGAGGTGCGAAAGGGTAAAAAGGGGAAAGAAGCTGAAGAAGATGATCTGGGTTGTATTTGGGTTCTGGTCATTGTGTTTGGATTGGCGGAGAAGATGATCTGGGTTATGGCGGTTCGTTGTGTATCCGAATGATGGGTTCTCTGGTAGTCATTGGTGGCTTCATTTATTTTTTGTTTTTAAATTTAATTTGAAAAAAAAAAAAAAACACCATCCATCTCATGAGATGAACAGTGATGGTAAAGGCAATTTTTAAAAAAAAAAAAATTCTAAACTTATAATTTAATTTTTTATTTAATGTTTTATTTTTTAGTGAATCTATTCTCAATTAAATCTTCATAATCTATCACAATTTTGATGAGCGATGGAAATCTAAAGTTTGTTTTTTTTTTTAATTAATTCCAAATAGTGAAATAAAAAGATCAAAATACTTTTCAACTATTAAGTTTAACTAACGGTCAATTAATGGAATGATCAATTTGATGAATTTATAAAACATTGGAGATAACGAGTATTGAAAACATATAAGTAAGTAAAAAAGTAATATTCCATTAAATATTAGGGATTAAAATGACTTCTTTTTTTTTAATTAAATTAGAAAACTGAAAATAACTTATAAAGCTAATTTTTAATATATATATATATATGTGTGACTATTTTTTATATAATTTTTTACACACTTTTATCACCTTAATTAAATTTGGGATTCTTTGTCAACAAAATTTTAGATTAAATTTCTCCCCCTTCTGTCTTCTTGAACTCCAACAAAAGTTTTCCTTTTATGCTTTCCTCTCCTCACTATTCTCTCTCAACAATTATTGTTTCATATAAAACAATTATATCCTTATTATGCATTCATGTTAACAACGTCAATGCAAACTTTTTTTTAGATACCATTTACGATATAATCACTTGAACTTGAGTCATTAACTACTGAATAAGGACTCTTTATCACCAAGCTACAATTCGTAATGATTAATGCAAACGTTTTTAAACCATTAATTAAGTAAATGTGAATGTTGATTAAGTCAAAATAAATAATTTAATGGTTGACAGTTAATAAAAACTTTTATTCTAAAACAGAATATAAGTATTTAAAAAAAAAAAAATTAATTCTTTTCTCTCACCATGAAAAAAAAAAAGTCTTTAATTAACTTCAAACATACTCGAATCTAAGACAAATAAAAAAAATATGTATATCATAATGAAAAATTAAATCTTATAACCACTCACAGATCTACCATAGGCCTAGCTGGGACCATGACTCACTTCAAATTTTTGAAAAAATTTTAAGTTTTTAAATTTTATATATTAAATTTCATAAATAAATTAGATATTTATCCCTTTTTTAAAAAAAAATTCCTGACTTTTACGATGTGTTTTTTTTTTATTATTCTCTTTTACTTATTAACATTTTTGTAATATTTATTTTCAATTGTGGCAATAGACATGACCATATTGGTTATCACACTTCACGACAAAGCAAAGGTTTGAAATTTAAATCTCTTATTCTGCAAATAAAAAAAATACATTTTCAATTAGTATTTTATTTATTTATTACCATTATTCTTGAACATTTTTGTTATTTATAATATTTTCAGCTTGATCAAGGTCTTATTCCTAATTGAATTTGTAGTATTAATATTATGCATTTATAATTTAAACTTGTTGCACCAAAACTTAAAGAATATATTGTATTACTATAAGTTGAGTTATTCTATACTATACAATTTTGAGAACTAAATCATCATGTTCTTAATTAACAAAATATGCGATGTATGATTTCCTTTGTGTCTCATCTCTTAGTTTAATAATTAACTTTGTACTTTATATAAATATAAATAGTTTTGACTAGATAATAAAATAGAAGATTAGCAAATGAAAAAAATGGATAGATATATCGTATTTTCAATTGAACATCAATTGTTTTTGTACAACATAAAATTCTTTAAGGGATAAAATTTATAAATAAAAAATATATATGATATCAATTATAATTATACTTAATATTGATTTTTTTTTAAATACCCCTCTAATATCAATTTCTGGGTCAACCACTGCTTGTAACAAATATAATTTGATTAACAATGAGAACATAATTATAAGAGTTCAATTTCTTATTTTATGTATACTATTATTGACTATACAAGTTTATTCTTTGAGGATATACCAAGATAATCTAAAACGCACGTTAGTGAAATCCAAAACCTTAAAAATCATGCAATGGACTATTTCACATGCACGTAATGTAAGGGAAAAAGGAAGAACCTGACACGTCAAGCAACAACCATGGGTGTTATACCAAGATGACCTGCCTAACTTATTTGACACTTCGCCAACCTTTAGTACATGCATATTTTTTTATTTTAAGACTTCTTCACTATTTGGTAAACTGATATTTTAATATGCCAATTTTAGTTTTCATGTCACAGAAAAAATAAAATAAAATGAAGCAAAAGATTTAAATAAATAAATAAAAGCCACTATCCACAAATCTCCAATTTGGATAATGGACTCCATGATTCCTCAATTCGTGGAGAAGTTCACCAAGAGCATGGCCCCCTTCCAATTTTCAAATTTCAACTGTATTTGTTGAATTTGTTTTTTAATTTTTTTGTAATTTGGTTCTTCATTTTTTGAATTTTATGACATTTTATAAAACATGTTACATTTTATTTTTTGTTTTATAATTTTTTTTTTAAAGAAATCCAATTTTTTTAATAGAGGAATTCTAAATTGTTGCTAACTTCATTTTATAAAATTCTATGAATGAAGTCAATGAACCATCTCTTTTAGCTATGTAATTCTCGCAAAATAATGTGTAAAATCATAATCATAAGTAGACTTTTGGTGAATAATACTAGAGTTTAGGGCCGAACGAGACTTGGTTTTCTTCGAAATTGGGGTCCACAATGATACTACTATTATTAATTTTATATATAACTCTTTTCTATTTACATCCTCCTAAATTTTTTATAAAATTTGTTATATAAGCACATCCAAACATTATCCAATACATTTTTCTATTAATTTTGCAAAATATTATAATTATCATCGTCATTGTAGGTAGATAGTAGAAATCATTTATTCAGATTGATAATATTTATAATCGGATCGTTATTGAATATAAAATAGTTAATATTAAAAATTAAGAAAATTAAACTGTTTATACAGGAATAGGCGCTCCTTGGTGGCCTTTTCCTTTCTTTCTGACGGAGGAGCCTCGTCTATCTTCTTGATGTGGAATGCAGGAAGCTACTGCCTCCTCCACTTTTTAGGTTTGTAGCAGGCGGTTGCATTCTCTCCTTGTAGATGCTTTTGCTTTTTGATTTTCTGTTATTTTATTATACTATTTTTAATTAAAATTATTTGGTCAAAAATTAAAAAAAGTGAAATAGTTAAAACAAATATAATACTTTACGATTAAATTTAATAATTTAAATTAAATGTAAGGTTGAAATCTTGAAAATAAATAAATTTGGATATATATATATATAATTCCAGAGGAGTGTAAATATCATCAGTCTTTCACTATATGGTATCAAAGAAAACAAATTTGGTTAAGCCCACAAAATTCCGTTACAATGGGATTGTTGAGAGACACTCCATTACTTAATAATGTGATGTTGTATGACAATATTCTATTTATATGCGGGATAGAATTGGATTTAAATTGTTGAATTGGACTAGTTTAATTTTTACTAAGCATCTTTGATAAAGTATGGAATGAAACTAAAATTGCTTTCAGAGCCCGCTTAATATCAATTGAGGCCTTAAGCAAGAAATCTAGGTTAGACCTTATAGAATATATGTTTTTAAAATTAGTTATGATTTCAATGTAACGTGATTTACAAACATTAGTTTTTATTTAATTGTGCTTGCTTCAACTCTTTTAAGCGAATTTGATAAACGAAACAGAAAAGGAAGGGCGTGCTGTCATATAAAATCTGTATAGATAATTAATCATTGGATTCAGATCTAGTTATTTTAAAAAAAAATCTATAGTTTGATAAACAAATAATTTAAAACTGGCGATTAATTATACATGTCTTATATAGTACTTAAATCTGAAAATAAAAGCCGAGCTGAAAGACACAAATCTATTAAGAAAAAAAATAATGTTCAATTTACAACTTCCATGATAAAAACAAAAAATCATAAATACAAAAATCTGTCTCTTCATTTTGGAAGTTAGATTTTATAATTTCAACTAACTTAATTTAATGTTGGATTTTAAATTATATTATCTAATAAAATTCCTTTCATAGCATTAAGTTTTATAAAGAAGAATAAATATGGGGCCCTTTTCGGTCTGAGGCCTTAGGCGACTCCCATGGTTGCCAAAGGCTTTTTGGTCTAAAGAGTAAATAATAATAAATTTTATTGAAGGCTCAATAGTAATTAAAAATTGAATAACATTTCTTTTTAATCAGAAAACGAATATGACGATATATATATATATATATTTTTTAAGTTAAAAATATCTGAAAATAAATAATATTGCTTCTGTGCCCTTTGATCAACTATAATTTATTATATATTTACATCTTAATTTATTAACAACAATTAAAATTAAGTAAATTAAAAAATTAAAAAATTAAATTATTTTATTATTAATAATATTTTGAAATTTTTTATATTTAAAAGGTTTTTTCTTAATTTAATTTAAAAAGTTTTTATGCTCCTTTTAGGTTCATAATATACGAGTCATTATATCTAAAACAGTTTATTTGAATACAATGTTGAACATTAAGAGGTAATTCTCCTTGGATTTTGCAATATCTCCTTTGCAAGTTCGAGAGGTGGCTTAACAAGATGAAGTTGGCCCAATTATGTGCTTTTACAATTACGCCGTTAAAGTTTTGAGTTTGAATTATGTCTCTATTCTTAAAATCCTAAATTATTGTAATTATTTAGAAAAAAAAAAAAAGAGTGAATTACAATTTAACTACTTAGCCGAAACGCTAATTCAAGCGGAGCAACTGTTTCGATATTATTGCAATTTACCCTCTCTCGTTAACATTCTTCTGTTAAAATTAACTAAATGAGGGGTAAAATTATCTTTTGATCTTATTATTTATTTTTTTAAAATAAATTTCATCAAAAAATTAAATACAAAACTCTCCAGTCGACCACCTCCAGCTCTTCCCTTTTTGTCAACCACCTCCAGCTCTTCCTCAACATCACCTCCTCCTCTTCCTCTTACTCTGCCACTATTACCTCTTTCTTTTCCTCAACATCAATAACCAACCAAACCACCACAACTCTCACCAACAAAATCAACCACAAAACCAGATCGCACGAAGGAAATGGCACCAAACATCATCAATCAAAACCAACATAATCAATCTCCCACAAAACAAAATAAATAAACCTCAAACTGAACAAACAAAACAAAAAACAACAAAAAAAACAACAAAAAAAATCATATAAATCAACCTAAAAATCATCGACGAACCCAGATGATTCATCTGGGTTCGTCGATTTGAACCCAAATGAACCTTTATTTGGGTTCGACAGATGAACCCAGATGATGAAGGAGAAGAAACCGACGGCTAGCAAAAAGGTGGCGGCGACGAGAGAAGAGGAGAGGAAAGGAGAGGAGAGAGAAGGAAAAGAAATGAATGTTTACCGACAGAGAGAAGAAACCGACAGACAGAGGATGAAGGAGAAGAAAGCGACAACGGAGAGAGATTTGAAGGATGAAAAGGTTCATCTGGGTTCGACAGATGAACCCAGATGATGAAGGAGAAGAAACCGATGGCGTTGATGAAGGAGAAGCAACCGATGACACTGAGGAGAAGAAACCGATGAAGGAGAAGAAATCGACAGATGTTGAGGAGAAGAAACCATATGAATGACAAAATTTTTGATATTTTGTTTTTTATTTTTTCAGATTTTTCAATTTTTTATTCAATCAATTACGTCAACTTCAACAATCAAGGGCATTTTTGTCTTTTTACTTTTTTTTTTTCACTGTTCACAGGTAATAACGGGAAGTTGATAACAGGAATGGGGTAAATTGCAATAATATCGAAACAGTTGTTCCGCTTGAATTAGTGTTTTGACTGGGTAGCTAAATTGTAATTCGCTCTAAAAAAAAATTGTTAGGTGGCTTGTGTAATTAAAGAAGTTTTTCTTATATAGAAAATTAAAGGAAAGGTTGTTGGTGCATGCTATGTCACCTTAACTTAGTGTAAGTTTTTGTAATTTAACAAAAATCCTCTTTTTTTTTTTTTTTTTTTTTTTTTTTTTTGTTGGATACACAAATCGTTCACGACATCCAAAGAGTTCCATACTTTAAAGGACACTTTGAGATTTTGGGGAGAGAGATGCAATTTGAATCTATAATCTCGACCAATGAAAGGGAGAGATATAGAGCCTGGTTGGTTGGGCTTTTTAAATATTTCTATTTATAAAAACTCTTATTGCAGTAGATCTTTAAAAAAAAAATTATGGTTATTTAGTTGGTAATTAAAAAGATATTTTTATAGTAATAATCTATTTTGTTGTTTATCTTAAAAGATATACTAAAATATTAAATCAGTAAAAATGACATTATTAATTCAAGAGTTTTATTTTAATAAGGGTATGTAACGTCTGTAATAAAAATCAACTATATTTAGATCAAATATACTTAAATATATATATATATATATATATTTAGAAAAGCACCTCCTCAGGAGCTTTTACCTGGTAAAGGTTTACCTCCACTAATCACTACTGGAATTAAAAGGGTCTATCTCAAAAGCTCAACCATACATCTCTAAAGAATTGAATGGAGGTTAGTAGAGCTCTTAAGACTTAAAGAGAGCGAATTAAACTGTTAAATAATCTCCACTTTTGTTTTTGCAATGTGTGAATATGAGATTCTGTAATCCCCTATATTATTTAAGAAAAGTACAAATCTGCCCCTCTACTGTGTTCATAAATCATGATGCGCGTCATGAGGTTTCCCACCAATACATAAAGATGATCGATTGGAAGTATATACATAATTTCTATATTTACTAGTAAATACGGCGTATTCCATTAAAGTAGATAGACTGTCGTCCGTAGAGGTGGTGGGCATGTGGCGGCCAACTGATTTGTTTTATAATTTAACTTTCTACTTTTTTTTTATAAAATTTGACGAAGATAATAATAAATAAAAAAATCATTTTTTAGTATGTACTTTTTATAAACAGTAGGGGTGAATGTGTCAACAAAATAACATATGTAAGGGTGATATAGTCTTATTTTCTGTAATTAATTCACAATACAAGGGTGAAGTTGTCTTTCGATGTTTATATTCAGGGGTGATAAAGAACATATGAAACATCAAAGAAGCTTTTGTATGTGGATCCTCAGTCGGTGGTGCTTTTGGATTGCAAGAGCGATTTCACGCTTTTGAAAAAGACAAAGCGATTGCGACACCGCTTTTGGAAAATTTCTTAAGTTGATCGCCAAATGTCTTGGGCGGTGCTTTTGGATTGCAACAGCGATTTCACGCTTTTGAAAAAGAAAAAGCGACTGCGACACCGCTTTTGGAAAATGTCATAAGTCGATCGCCAAATGTCTTGGGTGGACCCACTGTTTCGAAACCTTATGTTGATTGCTAAGAAGTTAATTGCACGACACCCGTAGATACACCAGAAAAGTAAAACCAAACAAAAATATATTCACGTTCTTATTATATCAAACTCTCAAAATTTCAATTGATTTGCGTCAACTTTAATAATTAACTAAAATTTTTAATCAAATAATCATTTAATTATAAATAAAATAAAAAATAATTACAAAAATATGATAAATTTTATATTAAACCTCCACCGTCAGATGAGATCCATCCAATGATGGAGATTTAATATAGATTTTCACTAACAATTTAAAAAAAAATTCTTATAAAAAATGAAAAATGAAAAGAATTAAAAAAAAAATTAAGATCTTTATCACTTAGGTGGACGATGGTGATCAAAATTAAGTAAAACAATTTTCTTAAAAAAAAAAATCATCTTCTCTCCCATTCTCTACCATTTCTCTCTTTTCTTTTCTCTATGCATTCCTCTTCTCCCATCTGATCATCTTCTCTCTCTCTTTTTTTTTTTCTTTTTTTTTGATAATGGTGGTGAGTTCCCAAATGATGTTCATCTGAGTTACATCATTTGGGTTGAACTTAGATAAACATAATTTAGGTTCCAATAGAATCTAGTTGATATGGGTTTGACTAGAACCCAGATGAACATCATTTGAGACAAACCCAAACGATGTTCATTTGGGTTGATGGGTTAATGATGATATGGGTTGATGGGTTGATTATGGTGGGGTTAAGATCGATGATGGCAGATTGATGGGTTCCTCGGTTCCGTAGATAATGATGATAGTGGGCTTAAGGTCGATGATGATGAAGGGTTGCTGGGTTAATGATGGTAGGATTGAGGGGTTGATGACAATAATGAGGTTATTGCATTGAGGTTGATGATGATAGACTAACGGAGATCCAATCCCATATTGGATCTCTTTTGTCCATCAATGATGGACGGTGGAGATGATGAATAATAGAGATCTAATATGAGATTGGATCTCCATAACTTTGTTTTTTTTTTTTTTTTTGTTTTTTTTTTTTTTAGATTTTCTTTAATTTTTTGATCTCTACCATCCAGCTTAGAGATGGATGGTAGAGATGTACGTTAGAGATCCATTACTTTTACTTTTAAGAAAATTTTAAAAATTATTTTTTTAAAAAATATAAATATTAAATGTTATTTTTAAATTAATCCCCACCACCCATCATGTGATGGATGGTGGAGATTTTTTTTTAAATAATTGTTTATTATTTTTAATTCTTATTTATTTTTTACAATTTTAAATTTTAAAAGAAAATAAAAAAATATGAAAAGATAAAATTATCCTTAAGTGAAATTAATTTGATTAACTTAAATAGAATTTAACTAGCGGAGTAGAGTTATAGTTTAATAAAAAGATAAATGTGTTTTTATATGGCTTTAGGCATACTTAAAGGAATTTTCGTGCAATCCGTTCATTGAAGAATTTCTGGTAGGGACCCACCAATTAGAAACCTTAAGTTGATTGAAGGAAAAAAAAAACACGATAGCGACACCGCCTTTGGAAGATGTCTTAAGTTTATGGCAAAATGTATCCAGGGGACCCACCAATTCAAAACCTTAAGTTCATCGAAAGATTTCTCGAGGTGAACACCAAGTCAAAACCTTCAGTTGATTGCAAAATGTCTATAGGGGGACCCACCAATTCGAAACCTCATTGTCAAGTTTAATTCTCTAAGTATCATCTTCCGAATGCTGTCTCTTTTTATTTCTGTTACAATATTCATATTGCATGTTACAGTATCTGATTGTTGCCCGTTAAAACAATTTTAATTAATTAAATATTTGGTCATAACTAACAAAATTGATCTTTTAGATATGAGCAAATGTTAAAGGGAGACCACACTAAATTACACTCTAAGTCATCAATAACACAACAATTTCAATAACATAGTTTTTTTTTTTAAAAAAAAACTTAATTATATCTACTAGGACCACTATGATAGACATTATGGTGCGGTCTAAATCACAAACCCCTATTCAAGGAGAAAATTGCCCTTACCACCTTGAAGGGACATCTCCACAATTTGTCCACTCACATAGGAGGACTCTAAGGAAAATTATCTGTATTGTTGTGGATAACACTCTAACATACACTCTCTCACATGAGCGCAAGTGTGTTGTGCCATCTTGGCACAACAACTTATAGTTTCAATAACATAGTTAGTTGCAGCAAAACTATATATAGAAAGCAGTAGATGACTATTTGGTGATCAAATTTAATTTTAAAAAAACTTCATTTTAGTCCCCGAGGTATTAGAATCTATTAGACTTTTAAAATTCTTTAAGAAATAACTCATTTCATCCCAAAAGTTTTGAAAACTTTCAAAAAAAGTTCTTTCAAATTGTCAATATTGACAGTCAAATCAAATAGAAAAATAAAAAAGACTCAATTGCCCTCATCAAGTAAAATGACCATTTTGCCTTTAATGAAACCAAAATATTATATGTCATTCGACCAATAAAAAATTGACACATGTACAATAATTTGATTATTGCTTTTTAAAAAAAAAAATGATTATTGTATTTTTTAAAATTCAACAATTAATAAAAAAATTTATTATTTTTTAATCTGGTTATCAATCCAATCCATTTTAAAATGATTATTAAAAAAAAAAACAAATTTAAAAACAAATTTAAAAAAAAAATTAAAAAAAAATCTGATTAGATCGTTCAAACGATCTAAACCAGATTATTTGAAAGATCAAGTAGTCTGATGGAGACGGTATCTTTATCTCTATCGACAAAGATGGGCCTCCATTTATCGCTCCATCTCTTTCTCCCTTTCTTCTCCATCTTTGCTCCATCTCTTTCTCCCTCCCTTCTCCATCTCTTTCTCCCTCTAACAGATGTGGTGTTCAAGGTTTGGGGTATAGGTTGGTTAGCAGATTGGACCGGTTTGACAGAATTTGATAGAAGTGGTTTGAATTTGGGTTATTGTGTTGTTTTGGAGATTGGGTTTGAATATGGCTTGACAGATTGGATTGTTATGTTGTTTTAGCGATTGGAGATTGGGTTGGACAGCTTGGCAAATTGGGTTTGAATCTGGGTTGTTGTTTTTGACAGAAGTGAAGTGATTTGAATTTGTTTTGAAGATCTAGATGAGACCAAATCGTCATCTTGAAGATCTGGTCTCACTAAGATGTTGAAGATTTGAGTTCAAGCTCAGATCTTTATTTGGATTTGAACCCAAATTTCAATTTTTATTTTATTTTTTAAAATTGTTTTGAAGATCTAAGTTGCACCCAGATCTTTATATGGTTCGAACATAGATTTCAATTTTTTAAATTTTTTTTTTTTTTAAATTGTTATGAAGATCAAGGAAATATCATATCATCATCTTGACGATTTAGTCTCAATCTGGGTTCAAACCCAAATCATATTTTTAAAAAATTAAAAAAAAATTGTTTTCATGATTAATTTTAATCTCCATATCCATCTTTAGAGATCGATGGTGGAGATCTTTCATATTTTTTAATTTTAATTAATTGCTTATTTTTTAAATTTTATTTTAATGAATATATATATATATATTCATTTTAATCTTGTTCTTACACATGTTGTAACCCCAATTTTCTTTTAGGAAATATCAAAAATATTGTTCCTACCCAACTTTTCGTCTCTTTTGACAGTCAGTTAATTGGCGATTTAAACTTTTTTAAAGAGTTTTCAGAATTTTAAAGATCAAATGAGCTATTTCAGAAAGAGTTTTAAAAATCTGATAATTTTTTATACTTCAGGGATTAAAATAAAGATATTCCATTTAATTTCAAAGCATCCTTCAAACATGCGACTAAGTAAATTTAGAAACGAATATGCTGGATCTTAATTATTGCATCCTACAAATCACTGTTTTCTTAATAAAAGTGTGAAATCCACTCTTGGCTCCTTTTGAAATCGTAAGGGCTCCACTTTTTAATAATTTAATAAGAAAGTGATTGCTGCTTTATCAGAATTGCGGAGCTTACATTTGAATAATTCAATAGCTCTTCGCCTTTCTTTGCGGTGAGGGTGGTTTTTTTTTTTTTTTAAAGAAAAGATAAAAAGATAAAAAGACCCCTTTACCTTTCATTGGTTTGGTTCAATGCGAAACCATGTGGAGAGGAAGACAACTCATTTGCAAGAACTCTCTATTATCTGGCAGAGGCAGCTGCGTCAAGTCAGCTATGCCAGACAAACAAATGGAAAAAAATGCAACTTTTACTTAAATTGCAACGTGTATCACAAATACTTTATATATTTTCTTTTTGAACCAAAAGTTACTTCATATTTATTCAATAAGATAATGACACAAGATGATATAAATTTCTTTACTCATTAATTCATCGAAAATTATGTGATAATTGATTGATTTAGACAGAACTACAATGTTTCTTGCATTAGAAAAAAAAAATTCCTGAAGTTTATCGTTTGCTTGTTTATAAGGTCTGTTAATTTATCACTCAATAAGCAACAACCAAAAACTAATCTGATCAGTTAGTTGACCAAGCATGAAATTTAACAAACGAATTCAAATTTCAGTATTTAAGTAATGGCATATATAGTTAGTTAATTAGTGATTCTATAAGGTTTCAAACAAATCGGTAGCAATGATAAGTGCACCTCATTCTCTGCCTGGTTTGAATACTTTTTGCACAACCTGCTGTCATGATTTGGGCTTTGCCATGTTGCCATTGGATGGATTTTGAATTTTAATGTCCATCACATTGGGCTTAATAAATTTGTCTTGTCATTTGAGCTTTGCCCTGTTGTCGTTGCATGGATTTTGAATTTTAAGGTCGAGTGTCTGATACTAGCACCTCTAAAAATCCGTATGGAAGCCACTTGTCGCATGCACACCCTACTAAAAGTTGTTATTAGAACATATTTTGTAGTTATACTCCACAGATTACCAAGTATATCCTTTCTTCTTGTTTTTTTAGATAACTATGCCCTTTCTTTTAATTTTAAGATAACATTATAAACAATTAAATTATAGAATAATTTAACCAAAAATGAAAAATAAAACAAAAATAAAATAAAATAAAATAGAAGGCAGACCTGAGCCTCCTCACAGATTTGGTCCTTAAGTTTATATGGAAGCAGTGATTCCTCCATCTTTTCCCTTTCAGATGGAGTAGGCTCCTCCATTAACTTGGACTGGGAAGCTAGTTGACCCTCACCGATCTAGGGTTTTATTTTATTTTAATTTTTTGAATTTAACCTAACTAGTATAAAGAAATAGTTAAAAATAATAATACTTTTTTAATAAAATGTTCTAATTTAATTTAAGAGTAACACTGGAATTTTGAAAATATATAAAGTAAAGGGTGTACATACAATTTTAAAGGGGTGTAAATATCGTTACTCTTCTAAGTCTATCACGCTAGGCGGCTGGAGCTCATTGAAGCTGGACCCTTTTTTTTTTTACAGTATATAGATATAATTAAAAATATAATTTATATAATAATTACATAAAATATTAACATACTAAATCTATAACATTTCAATATTCAAAATTAAATACATTGTAAAACAAATACAATCCTCTTATATAAATAATAATATATGATAAAATATTTAAACAATAAAAAATCATTATATATGATAAAATCATAAATGAAATATTGGGGATTTGTGACCCTGTTGACAACTCTAAATCAAACAGAGAGGTGGCTCGCTGGTTGTTGTCACCCTTTTTATTCTTTTATTCTTTTAAATTTTTAACATATTCTAATTATTAAAAAAGAAAAAAGGAATAAAATATACAATCTGAGAGCATGGACAAGTTAAAACAATTTTGTTTTTACCAAAATTTATCCGTACGGAGAAAGTTAATTATTAATGAAAATACATATTCTATGAAATAAATATTAGTGTAATGGCAATCCATTCATCTTTACATTAATAGGATTATAAGTTCAAATCATCTTTAGCCCTCCAACTCTTACGTTGTAGTAATTAAAAACAAAATCCACACTCCTACTTGTCATTTTTTTTTTCTCCAAACAATTACATAGAATGTGTATGATCTGCATTTAAAATTTTTCTAAGTATCTAACCTTCAACCATTTAAAACCAACTATTATAATGCATTCAAACCCATGATAGTTATCTGTACAATTTACTAATCATATGGATGATATTTATATTTCCCTCCTAATTGAGATGATCGTGTACTTTTTCCTCTATGTTAGTAGTGAGAGTTTAGATCTCACTATACACATTTTTTAAATAAGTGTTTGATACTTTTCTCCTCTTATATATTATAGGAATAGATGTTTTATTATTATGAAAATAGATATTTGGTTTTCTTCAACATTCAGTATCAACTTTCAATATATACCTGTACATAACAAGTATCTCCTTAGTGTACATCTTGTAGGAATATATGTCTTCAGATTATAAGAATTGATTTTTGAGTTACGCAAATAGTGATTGATATAAGTAAGATATAGTAAACCTCTAGTATGTTGGGTATTAGCTTTCATTATGTATATACTTGTCCATGTATATAATAAGCATCTCTTTAGTGTGTGTATATATATATATATTGTATGAATAGATGTCTTCTAATTATAAGAATGGATTTTCAGGTTGCACAAGTAGTTATTAATATTAGTAAAGTCTAATAAACATCTAACATGTTTAGTATCAACTTTCAATATATATATATATATATATGTATATATAAACACAATAATTATCTGTTCAACATACACTGAATTTAATAAAACCATTGCAAAACTTAGAGACCTCTAATTAAACAAATATACCAAACTTGCTATTTTAAATGATGAAAAAATTTAATTGTGATCTTTTTGTTAATCAGAGTAATAGCAGTGCCTATTATGGAAATATCATTAAACTAATAGTTTGTATTTTTATATCACTTATTATGGGTTTGAGATAAAAATAGACCTTGACATAAAGGTTAGTTTAAGGTGAAAAAAAAAAAAAAAAGAGAAGAAGAAGACAACCATCAATGAGCGATGGCGATGGTGACGACAACCACCACCACAATGATGATGGTGGCAACGACAATGATGTACTCACATTTTTGGGTGAGTTTTATAGGAGAGAGAGAGAAAGAGAGAGAAAGAGAGAGATAAGGAGGAGGAGGAGATGACAATCGATGAGAGATGGCGATGATGACAATGGTGTACGACTATGATGGTGAAAGAGAACCGCGAATCATCAATCTTAATGTCTTTCTATTGTTAAGTTTAATTAAAATTTGTCATTGTTGTTTACTGTGGATTTATTAATTTATTTTAGTTGTAAATAAGGTTCTAGGATGGCTAATAAAGAAAGGAAGCCAGGAGGCTAGGTTTGTTTAAAGTGGTGATTTTCGAGGTTTGGGTTTATCGGTTGTATTGAAATTATCAAAATCGATTTAAATGGTGGGAAAAACCAATTTAAAATTGATATTAATGTCCAACAATTCAGTACCTATTTCCAAAAGCGAGAAAACTAATCTAAGTGAAAAAATTGATTGATATTACAAACTTAAATGAAAAGCCAATTGAAAAAAATATATCCAAACAGCAAAATGGGCGAAATGCATCTTAGGTTGAAATTGCAGCTGCATTCATGTACGCAGGTCGCACACATACACCTTTCGAAAATGAGGTTAGACCATTATTTGCAGTTGCATTTGTGTATGCAGGTCGCACACATGCACCTTTCGAAGACGAGGTTGGACCATGATTTGCAGCTACATTCATGTACACAGGTTGGAATTGCAGTTGCATTCATGTACGCAAGTCGTCCACATGCACCTTTCGAAGATGAGTTTGGACCACGATTTAATTAGCTCATGTGCTATGGCCATTGATGCTGGTTTAACTGATATTTCATGTGCTATGATAGAAAAATATGCACTCTCTAGGCCTAATTACAGGTACAATGACACTTCTCCATGGAGCCGTCATAAGGCGGGATTTTGGGGAGACAATGATTTTCACTTGTTTTCATTTGATTTACCATTCATACATCCTTTTTCTAGTATGAAAATAAGTATCAATTTTAAAACTAGCAAAAAAGACTATGCTGAATATTTTTAATATTAATTAGAGTTTTTTTTTTTCCCCTCTATTTATTAGTTCGCTCATAAAGTTTAGTATTGATGAAAAAAATTAGTTTACTTCTTCAGTAATAGTTGAACTTTTTGAAAATGCTATTGCCAAGATTGTCACTATAATTTATATTCATAGTCCATGTAATCCTTGGTTTGTTAGTTGTCATGGCTGTTGGGATAGATTAACCCCGAAAGAAAGAAGAAGAAGAAAGTCGTAAAACACAATCAAGCACACACCAAACAAATAAATAAAAGAGACACAAGAATTTTACGTGGTTCAGGAAATTTCCTACGTCCACGGAGTGCACCAGCACTTCTTCTACTATCAAATTGATAATTACAAACTCACACTTTTGTCTCTCTCACTCTCAATCACGAATTTCTCCCTCACAAATCTCTTTCACCTTCCTAAACTTGTCAATCTAAGCCTACACCCTTAGAGACCCTTAATACATCATGTAATCACCCATATAAGACGTTCAACATGTGTATTTATAGGATAGGAACAACCCACAACTGATTCGGACTCAAAAACCTTAAAGAAAGAAGAATCCGTGTAAAGCTGACCACCGGACGTTGTAGGGGCGCGTGAGGGCGTGTCTTGCCGTCTTTGGCTGAGATTTTTGCGGCATTCGATTCGTATCGAAACAAGATTTCCAACGATACCTTATTTGCTTAAAATGGACTTCATTTGATATACTTTCGAGACAGATAAAGTTTGATCCTGTTTTTGAATCCGAATTCTTCTAGAATTCAAATCCTTTTAGGCTTCACAATTCTAACAATCTCCCACTTGAAGACTGAAACACATGCAATCATCAATTCTTCTGAATAGTGAAAAAATGGTGCACTCAACTTCCTTTGCTTCAACCATGAAGACCGACTGAAGCTGAACACAGCTCCAGTTTCTCGATAGTCACTGGCTTGGTCAACATGTCAGCTGGATTTTTACTTCCGAGAATCTTCACAAGTGTCAACACTCCTTCATCCAACAAAGTACGAATGAAATGATATCGTAGACCTATATGCTTGGTCCTCGAATGAAATGCCGAATTCTTGGCTAAGTGTATCGCACTTTGACTATCACTGTGCAACACATTCAACACTTGTTTGAACCCCAATTCTGCTAACAGACTTTGCAAACAAATCAGTTCTTTGCTTGCTTCTGTAACACCTACATACTCTGCCTCAGTCGTAGACAAAGTCACAATCCTCTGTAGTTGGGAAACCCAACTAATGGCTGTCGCACCCAAAGTAAAAATGTACCCTGTAGTGCTCTTTCTATGATCTATCTCTCCAGCAAAGTCAGCATCAACATATCCTTGTAGCTTCAAATCACTCTTTTTAAAGTATAAACATTTTTCTGTTGTACCTCGTAGATACCTCAAAATCCATTTAACTGCCTCCCAATGCTGCTTGCTTGGATTAGACATAAATCTACTAACTGCTCCCACTGCATGAGCAATATCTGGCCTCGTGCAAACCATAGCATACATCAAACTTCCAATTGCAGATGCATATGAAACTTTATTCATGTATGCCCTTTCTTCATCTGTCTGTGGATACTGATCCTTGAAAAGTCTAAAGTGACTGGCTAGGGGAATTTTGACTGGTTTAGCATCACTCATATTAAAGCGTTGAAGAACCTTACGAATGTACTCTGCTTGAGACAATTGCAATGTACCTCTCTTCTTATCTCTGTTAATTCTCATTCCAAGAATCTGTTTTGCTGCCCCCAAATCCTTCATCTCAAATTCACTAGACAGTTGTTTCTTCAATTTGTTTATTTCTTCCAAATCTGCACCAGCTACCAACATGTCATCAACATAAAGTAATAAAATAATGTAACTGGTACCAACCTTCTTGAAGTAACAACAATGGTCAGCATTACATCTCATGTATCCATTCTTTTGCATAAAACCATCAAATTTCTTGTACCATTGACGTGGAGTTTGCTTGAGGCCATACAAGCTCTTAGTCAGCTTACACACCAGATTTTCTTTTCCTTTTTTCATAAAACCTTCTGGTTGCATCATGTATATCTCCTCCTCGAGATCACCATGTAGAAAAGCGGTCTTTACATCTAGTTGTTCCAGATATAAATCTTCTGCCGCCACAATGCTCAAAACTGATCGAATTGTGCTCAACTTCACAACAGTGGAAAATATCTCTGTGTAGTCAATGCCTTCTTTTTGTTGAAAACCCTTGACCACCAATCTAGCTTTATACCTTTTAGAGCCATCATGTTCTTGCTTAATTCTGAAGACCCATTTATTTTGGAGTGTCTTCTTACCCTCTGGTAACTTTATCAACTCCCATGTACGGTTCGAATTCAAAGACTTCATCTCATCCTTCATCGCTAGCTCCCACTTGCTAGAATCATCTACCTGACATGCCTCAGCATAGCATTCAGGCTCCCCAGCATCAATCAATAGCAAATAGTTCAAGTCATACTTCTTGTTTGGTATTCGACGTCGCTTGGACCTTCTCAGTGCATTCGCTGGATCCTCTAACTCATCAGGATATAAATCTGCAATACCCTTTTCTGCTAGTTTTGAGTCTACACCTGAAGTTGAAGTAATGACTGGTTCTTTTTCTATGGTCTCCTTGGCTTCTAACTCCTTACCTAACTTAGGATTCTTCCAAACAGGCATATCATCATGATTAAAATAGTTAGGTTCAGACAACCCCCCATTAGGAGACTCTATAGATTTCCTATTTTTATACATAACTTTCTCATTGAAGATGACATCCCTACTCCTAATCATCTTCTTACTATTTTCATCCCAAAACTTATACCCAAATTTATCATCCCCATAGCCAATAAAAGTACATTTAATAGATTTTGGGTCAAGTTTGTTTCTAGCATTATCACTAACATGGACATATGCTACACAACCAAAAACTTTAATATGAGAAAGTTTTACCTCCTGACCAGTCCATACTTCTTCAGGTTGTTTGAAATCTAAGGGTGTTGATGGACCACGATTGATCAAATAAGCTGCTGTATTGACTGCTTCTGCCCAGAACTGCTTCGGCAAACCAGCATGTAGCCTCATGCTTGTAGCTCTCTCAGTCAATGTTCGGTTCATACGTTCTGCAACACCATTCTGCTGTGGAGTACTAGGCATGGTCCTCTCGAGACGAATCCCACTCTCGAAACAGAACTTTTTGAACTCAGAATCTTCATACTCACCACCGTTATCGGATTGCAACTTCTTGATCTTCAAACCGGTTTCATTCTCAACCATAGCCTCCCACTTCTTGAAAGCTTCAAACACCTCAGATTTCTGCCTTAGAAAATAAACTCAAACCTTCCTTGAGTGATCATCTATGAAAGTGACAAAATAATATTTTTCGCCAACTGAGGAAACTGGTACAGGTCCCCAAACATCTGTGTGCACTAACTCTAATTTCGTTGTCTTTGGAGTTCTCCTAACTTTCTTAAAGCTCACCCTTTTCTGCTTTCTGAAAACACAACTTTCACACATGTCTAGGTCAATCGATTTCAAATCTGACAACTTACCATTAGAATGCATGACTCGTAATCCTTTAGCACTCATATGCCCAAGCCTCTGATGCCATAGGTTTGGATCACCTCTACTTTCAGCTGCAGCAAATAAACCACGTCCATCTGTGGTTGTATAGAGAGTTCCAATCTTCTTTCCTCTGGCAATAGTCATAGCTCCTTTCGAAATCTTCCAGACATCTTCTCAAAAAATTGTCACATAACCTTGTGTTGCTAACTGCCCAATTGAAATCAGATTTTTCTTCAAACTAGGTACATGCCTTACATTATCCAATTTCCAAATAGATCTATTTAGGTTAATCTCCACCTTTCCTTCACCTATGATGTCGCATGCCTTATCATTACCAAGATAAACCTTACCCAGGTTGCTTGCAACATATTCTTTAAAGAATTCATTCCTAGAGGTAGCATGAAACGACGCTCTTGAGTCTAATATCCATGATTCAGTATTGCTTTCTAAAGAGCAAATTAAAGCATCATTCGAGCCTTCCGAAACATAGTTTGCACTAGTCTGACCATCACTTTCTTTTTTTGGAGCTTTATACTCTGACCGGTAATGCCCTATCTTGTGACAATTCCAACACTCGATGTCTTTCTTACCACCATGTGAATTGTTCTGACGGCTCCTTGATTTAGACCTACCACACCTCGACTGGGATCTACCACGTTGCCCACCTCTAGTATTGCTTCTTCCTCTACTCTCCATATTTAAGACTGAATTTGAATTAAAAAACCCATCTTCACGCCTACGAATCTCTTCAGTCATGATCATATCCACAACTTCTGAAAACTTCAATTTTTCTTTCCCAAACGCACCACTGATTGATTGGACGGTACCCTTCCAACTTTCAGGCAATTGACCGAGGATGAGTAAGGCTTGTACTTCATCATCAAACTCGATCTTTACGGACGTTAGTTGATCCGTAATCTCATTAAACGCATTCAGGTGTTCTTTGAAGTTTTTATTTTCTGACATTCGGAGAGAAAAGAGTTTCTTTATCAGATGTACCTTATTTGCCGCAGAAGGTTGTTCGTAGAGATTTGATAAGGATTTCATAAGAGACGCTGTCGTGTCTTGATTCTTCACATTAAAGGCTACTGATCTCGATAGACTCAATCGAATCGCACCTAGAGCTTTACGATCTAAAACTTTCCAATCTTTATCTTTCATGTCTGTTGGCTTTTCTTTGAGCGGTAAGTACAAGTCTTTCTGGTATAGGTAATCCTCCATCTACATCTTCCAGAAACTAAAGTTCGTCCCATCAAACTTTTCAACCTTGTAATGGTCTTTCTCTAAACCCATATTCTTCCACTCAAATGACAAAACCAACTACTAACGAACCAGGCTCTGATACCAGTTGTTGGGATAGATTAACCCCGAAAGAAAGAAGAAGAAGAAAGTCGTAAAAGACAATTAAGCACACACCAAACAAATAAATAAAAGAGACACAAGAATTTTACGTGGTTCAGGAAATTCTCTACGTTCACGGAGTGCACCAGCACTTCTTCCACTATCAAATTGATAATTACAAACTCACACTTTTGTCTCTCTCACTCTCAATCACGAATTTCTCCCTCACAAATCTCTCTCACCTTCCTAAACTTGTCAATCTAAGCCTAAACCCTTAGAGACCCTTAATACATCATGTAATCACCCATATAAGACGTTCAACATGTGTATTTATAGGATAGGAACAACCCACAACTGATTCGGACTCAAAAACCTTAAAGAAAGAAGAATCCGTGTAAAACTGACCACCGGACGTTGTTGGGGCGCGTGAGGGCGTGTCTGACCGTCTTTGGCTGCGATTTTTGCGGCATTCGATTCGTATCGAAACAAGATTTCCAACGATACCTTGTTTGCTTAAAACGGACTTCATTTGATATACTCTCGGGACAGATAAAGTTTGATCCTGTTTTTGAATCCGAATTCTTCTAGAAATCAAATCCTTTCAGGCTTCACAATTCTAACAATGGCTGAGTTAATGAAAACAATTAGAGAGGGAACCGTGGATATGCTAGACAACGATAGGAGAAATCCCCTTCACTATGCTACAGCCTTAGGTGATGTTGAAACGGTAAAGCTGTTAGTGGAGGTAGATGCTTCTCTTGTATGTCATCGTGATAAAAAAGTAAAACGCTTCTTCACTTGGCAAAAGAGAATGGTTGATTGGAGGTTTTCCTCCGTCATTCAGTGATTTGCCAGATGCAATTCAAGTGGTTGACAAAAAAAGCAGTCGTAATATTCTACATCTTGGAAATGAGGAAATGTGAAAATCGTCTTGTTTATTTTAAAGTTACCCGAGGTGGAAGATTTAATCAACTCCCCTGATCAGTCTCGCAACACCCCTTTGCATCTGGCCATCATGAATTCAGTTAGTTATGTGGTCTATGTTCTGTCCAAAAATATGAAGTTGGATATCAGGGCGACCAACAAAAATAAAAATAAATAAATAAACTCCTCTAGCAATTGTTTTATCATCTGACGATAGAGAAAATGTTATCCGAAAGGTACAACTAGAAAAACTTAATTATGTTAATGTTCTATCTCTAGTGGAGGATATTGGAATTCTGTATTCGAACCACGGTGGGCTGTCGTTCTTCTTTATTCCTAGAGAGGCTCGTCATCATGCTAAGGGAGCTCTTTCCCTGATCATGAAGACACTGCCTGGATGTATTGTTATCCTCCTCTTACCAATTCTATTTTGACTGATTTTATCCAATTATATCATCGGGTGTTTTTAACCCCTCAGAAAAAGTTGTTTTTCAAAAGAAAATATTAATGTTTCATTATATCATAAATCTCAGCAATCTTAATCTTAAATATTATAGTCCGATTATTTCTTACTTAGAGACATGTTAATGTATAATAAATATCATTAACCTTAACCTTAGTCTTTCATATTATAGTTAAGTTGTATCCAATCAACTTAAACTTCTAAATCTGCTTATAAAATTATAATTACCTCTAATTATCATGTTGTGAACTGCAGCACCTAGCCTTAAAAGCACTGAAGGTATAGCCCGTAAAATGCGAGCTCTGCATCCAGAAGACACAGTAAAAATCAGGCGCTTAAGTCTAAAAATAGTAAGCACAGACCTCTAGAAGCCAAACAAATGGCTCATCTTCTCTCGGTGATAGCAACATTAATAGCAACGTTCACGTTCACAGCGGCTTTCACCATGCCAGGTGTAACATCCCTATTTTTCACATGCATGAATAGTATCATTATTATTATTTTTAAGATTAATTAGATGAGGGATTTAATTGAAGAAAATATTTGATTTTGGTGGCCAAAATAGAATTGAGTTAAAATCTAAGGTAAGAGAATGAGATTTTCAAGGGATGAAAGTGATATTATAGGATTTGATGGGGAGGAAAACAGAAGCCAACAAAATTGATCACAAAAGTCAAAAAGAAACAAAGTCAGTGTCGAACCAGAAGAGAAAGAAAAGAGAAAAGAAAAGAAAAGAGAAAAGAAAGAAGAAAGAAGAAAGAAGAAGAAGAAAGAGAAAGAGAGCTCGCCACCGCCGCCGACCGCGCCGATCGTCGACCGCGCCAGCTCGCTGCAAACCAGCCAACGCCGAGCATCTCCACGGCAGCAAATCAGACCTGAAAACGACAGTATACGCGACGCCAAACGAGCAGAACCGCCGCGCAAAACAGTCCCGATCGGAGAAGAAGAAGATGCCGACCGACCAGCCTGCATAACCCAACGCGAACAAGAGCTGAAAGGAGCTGAAATCGCGCAAGAACCAAGCTGAAAACGGACCAAAACAGCTCCTCCACGCGTGAGAAACGGCGACAGAACAGCAGAGAAACAGCCACCATTCGCGGCCAAACCGAGAGGGAAAGAGAGAGAGGAAGAGAGGAGAAGAAAGAGGAAGAAAAGTAGAGCTGAACCAGCTCTGATTTCTCACCAAAACAGCCCCAAAAATCAGTCCAAAATCACCCCAAAACCAGTCCAAATGACGTTGTTTTGATACGGAGTAAGGGTGAGTTGTTTGGGGTTTGGGATTGATGATTTTTGGTTGGAAAGATTGGGAAAATAGTTGGATCCTTTGAGATTAGTAAAGCATGCATTTTAATTTATGAAATAAGCTTTTATTGAGTAATTATTTTGGGTTTTGAAAATCCAGGAGAGGAAGTAGCTCACGGGAGCCAGAGAAAAGGAAAGGAGAAAGTGTGAGCTTCTGTAGGAAAATAAGGTTGGTGTACACTTTATTCAATACGTTTTTATAAATAGAATGATACTTGAAATATTGTTTACGAGTATTTTGATATATGTTTGATTTAATACATGCTTTTGAATATTGAAAATTGATGAAATTTATATTGTTGTGATAAAATTGAAATGATGAAATGGGAAATTGATTTGTTTGTTTGTGGAAAAAAAAAAGGAAGTTGGGTTGGATTGACGATCTAGTTAGAAGTGTATTTCATATTTTCAGGTTTTCTGGAAATCTCCGAAATGCAGCCGTTATGCTGCCGGATTTTATTTGAAAATGATTAGAAACTGATAGTTTAAAAGAAACCAACCCAATGAATTTTGAAAATGAATTGATTATTCAAGCCCTAGTAAGCTTTGACACAGATAGGTGGGGATTGGAGTGGCATGCCATTAATGGGTCACAAGAGCAGTACTGCGCCGTTTGATTTTATACCGACTATAGTGAAAAGTTACAGTGAATTCGGTGGTTTTGAGAGGCACCTAGTGTCCGGCCCCGAATATACATGATTATATGATATAGTCCGGCGGGTCGTCACCCGAGTGTCCGATGCCGGAATACCCGATTACCAGTCCATGGTATCGTGCTTATGTTTACTAGGGGCATGAAAAGTTATTATGAGAAGTATTTTAGTCAATGAATCGTTATTAAATTTCCTTTGAATATTGAATTGCGATATTGATAAATGGTGATAATTGTTTTTATATATATATGTATTTGTTATTGATTATATAAATTGATTGTGTTAAAGTATAAATATTGAATTTTGTGTACACCCACTAAGCAAAAATGCTTAGCGCGTTGGATTTTCCGCGCGTAGGTAGTAGATTGCGTAAGGAAGGCGAAGATTGAAGAGAAAACATCTGCAGTGAGCTGAGACAGTCACATTTATCCTTCCATACGTATTTTTGGGTATATCAATATTATTTTTGGTTATGTATATAAAAGTTTTAAATTGTATTCTTGTGCTTATATGGATGTATTTTGATTTTAATATGGTGTTTTTGGAAAAAGAAAAGTATAGTTGGATAAAAATGTTGATATATATGATAGATATGGAAAATGATGAACCAAACGGAGTTTGGTTTCAGTTATAGAATATGTTTGTGAAAATAAATGTTTTGACTATGCATATGTTGATTTGTAACAGGTTTGGAAAGTCCGAATTTCAGAGGAAACTCTGTCAGTTATTTCAGTTTGAAATAAAAGGATTTTTCATATGTTTGTAAATTGATTTTGAAATTCGTATGGTGATTTGAATAAATGAATATATGGTTTTATAATTAAAGGTTTTATCCAGATTTTGTAAAAAGAGAATATGACTGTAACGCCCCTTGGGTCGTCTGGGAAAAAGGACGGGTAGGGGGTGTTACAATTTAGTGGTATCAGAGCTGCGGTTTAGGCGTTCCTAGACCTAAGCGTATAAATGTGTATAAATGTATTTTGGTATTTGAATGAACATGCATTTGCATATGAAAATGGAAGGATGTGACTCTGACCTGCAGATTTCTCTTTTATCTAATATAGGATAAGAAATGGAACCGTTTGATGCCCAAGGAGCTGAGGGCAGTGAGAGACCAGAGCCTCAGAGTCCTGCCAGCGTAGCTGGGGGAGTTCCTGCTGAGTCTGCGAGTCCCAGGATGGCTCGTCAGGAGGCTCAGGGTCAGCCAGCATTTATGCAACAGATGGCTGAGTTTTTCCAGAATGTTGCAAGAGCCGCACCCTGGAAGTCTATGATAGAAAGATTGGCGAAGCATAGACCTACCGATTTCCATGGTAGGAAGGATGAGGATGCATCCGCTGCTGAGTTTTGGTTAGAGCGGACTGAGAGGATTTTGGATCAGATGGATTGCACCCCTGAGGAGAGAGTAGGGTGTGCAGTTTCTTTACTACAGGAGGATGCCTACCATTGGTGGACTTCAGTAGCAGATTTGGTACGACCAGATGAGAGGACCTGGGAGTTCTTCCTGAGAGAGTTCCGTAGGAAATATATTGGTCGTATCCATATGGATCAAATGAAGAGAGAATTCATTAATCTGAGGCAGAGACAGATGACAGTTACTGAGTACGAGAGAGAGTTCATTAGGCTCAGTAAGTATGCCAGAGAGATAGTGGCGACTGAGGCAGATAGATGCAGAAAGTTTGAAGATGGACTGAATGATTATATTCGATTTCAGGTGACAGCACTTCAGTTAGAGGACTTTCCACGACTGGTTTCAGCAGCCCTGAATGTGGAAAGAGTAAAGAAAGAGGAACAAGCCAGAAAAGATAGAAGCCAGCAGAGACGGGGTCAGGGACAGTCCAGTGCATCCTATCCACCCAGCAAGAAACAGAAGGGACCCCCGACTGCCAGTCATAGTCAGCCACAGACACAGAGGCAGGGACAGGGATCCACTGCCAGGTCAGGCCAGTCAGCTTCATCAGTGGCTAGTACCCCTGAGAGTACAGCTAGAGGATCAGCAGTCCCTCCATGTGAGCATTGTGGCAGGAGGCATTTAGGAGAGTGTAGGAGGCTGACAGGGGCATGTTACAGATGTGGGTCACATGATCATTTCTTTAGAGATTGCCCGAAGAATAAGACCACTTCTGCCCCACAGACGGTGAGATCAGAGATGACAGCTCCGAGAGATAGGAGACCGAGTCAGTCAGATGTTAGAGAGAGCAGACAGAAGGCTGCTCAGGAGTCAGGAGGTAGACAGGATACGCGTACTCCAGCGCGTGCATATGCCATCAGGGCTCAGGAGGAGCACGATGCGCCAGATGTGATAGTGGGTATGATTTCTATTTTTGATACTTCAGCACGTGCATTGATAGATCCTGGATCCACGCATTCCTACATTTGCACATCGATCCCTAGAGAGAGAAAATTAAAGGCAGATGTCACTGAGCATGAGATTCTAGTTAGTAATCCGTTGGGTTACAGTGTGGTTGTGAATCGGGTTTTTAGAGATTGTCCTATTCGGATTCAGGGGTATGATTTTCTAGGTGATTTGATGGAATTACCTTTCCATGAGTTTGATGTAATATTGGGCATGGATTGGTTATCTAGGCATATGGTAGTTATTGATTGTCGCCTAAAGAGAATCACCCTTAAGACAGTAGATGGTGTAGAAGTAACCATGGTGGGAGAGAGATCGGATTTCCTCTCTAACGTCATTTCAGTCACTACTGCTAGAGAATTGATTAGGAAAGGATGTGAAGCTTATCTAGCACATGTGATTGATTCCCAGAGGATTGGATCTGATCTTCAAGATATACCCACTGTGTGTGATTTTCCAGATGTGTTTCCAGAGGAGTTACCTGGTTTACCACCAGATAGAGAGGTTGAGTTTGTTATAGACATAGTGCCAGGTAGTGCACCAGTTTCGATTACTCCTTATAGAATGGCACCCGCTGAGTTAAAGGAATTGAAGATACAGTTACAGGAATTGTTAGATAAGGGATTTATACGGCCCAGTGTATCCCCCTGGGGAGCTCCAGTATTATTTGTGAAGAAGAAGGATGGGTCGTTAAGGCTGTGTGTGGATTACAGGCAGTTGAACAAGATAACAGTCAAGAATAAGTATCCTTTGCCTAGGATTGATGATCTGTTTGATCAGTTGAGTGGAGCTAGTGTGTTTTCCAAGATTGATCTCAGATCCGGGTACCATCAGTTGAGAGTAAAAGAGTCAGATATTTCGAAAACAGCCTTCAGAACGCGATATGGACATTATGAATTTGTGGTGATGCCATTTGGGCTGACGAATGCACCTGCAGCCTTTATGGATCTGATGAACCGTATCTTCCGTCCTTACTTGGATCAATTTGTGGTGGTTTTCATTGATGATATTCTGGTGTATTCTAAGACTCCAGAAGAACATGATAGACATCTCCGGACGGTATTGCAGATGTTGAGGGAGAAGAAATTGTATGCCAAATTGAGTAAATGTGAATTCTGGTTGAATGAGATTGCATTTCTGGGACATATTGTATCTGCAGAGGGCATTAGAGCTGATCCAAAGAAGATAGAGGCGATTATGGAATGGAAACCTCTTAAGAATGTTACGGAAATTAGGAGTTTTCTGGGATTAGCAGGTTATTACAGACGATTTGTGAATGGATTTTCAGCAATTGCAGCTCCATTGACTAAGTTGCTCCATAAGGATGTTAAATTTGAATGGAATGAAAAATGCCAAGTAAGCTTTGAAAAGCTTAAGACGATGTTAGTAGAGGCTCCAATCCTTACGCAGCCAGTATCTGGTAAGGATTTTATGGTATACAGTGATGCTTCACTTAATGGGCTTGGTTGTGTATTGATGCAGGAAGGAAAAGTAGTGGCATATGCTTCCAGACAATTGAAACCTCATGAAAGGAATTACCCTACTCATGATCTGGAGCTAGCAGCCATAGTTTTTGCCTTAAAGATTTGGAGGCATTACTTGTACGGTGAGAGATGTTATATCTATACCGACCACAAGAGCCTGAAATATTTGCCTACTCAGAAGGAGCTTAATTTGAGGCAAAGGAGATGGATGGAATTGATTAAAGACTATGATTGCATCATTGACTATCACCCGGGAAAGGCGAATGTGGTAGCTGATGCTTTGAGTAGGAAGTCTCTAGTAGCTCTAAGAGCTATGAATGCCCATTTGATGATGACAGATGAAGGAGCATTAATAGCTGAGTTACAAGTCAAGCCAAGTTTGATTCAGCAGATACAGGAAAAGCAGAAACAAGATGAAAAGCTAATAGCCATTAGTAAACAAGTTCAAGAGGGGAAAGAGACTGATTTTGAAATCAAGAACGATGGTTATCTGTATTTCAGAGACAGAATCTGTGTTCCAAATGATGATGAATTGAAGCAGACAATTATGAAGGAAGCGCATAATAGTCCATATGCAATGCACCCCGGCAGTACGAAAATGTATCAAGATTTGAAGATTTTTTACTGGTGGTTCGGTATGAAAAGAGATGTAGTAGATTATGTCACCAAATGCATGACATGTCAGCAAGTGAAAGCTGAACATCAGGTTCCAACAGGGTTACTACAGCCAATATCCATTCCTCAATGGAAGTGGGACCGTATCACCATGGATTTTGTTACAGGTCTACCTCTTACTCGGGGTAAACATGATGCAATATGGGTGATTGTGGATAGATTGACCAAGTCAGCGCATTTCTTGCCAGTCAAGACTGATTATTCACTTGAAAAGTTGGCAGAGTTGTACATAAGGGAAATAGTTCGGTTACATGGAATACCAGTGTCCATCATATCAGATAGAGATCCAAGATTCACATCACGGTTTTGGAAGAAATTGCAGGAAGCCTTGGGTACACGATTGAATTTCAGTACAGCCTTTCATCCGCAGACAGATGGGCAATCAGAGAGAGTGATTCAGGTGCTAGAAGATATGCTGAGAAGCTGTATCATTGATTTTGAAGGAAGTTGGGTTGACCATCTTCCACTGATAGAATTTGCATACAATAACAGTTATCAAACAAGCATTAGTATGGCACCATATGAAGCTTTATATGGAAGGAAATGTAGGACTCCATTGTGTTGGACCGAATTGGGTGAAAGTAAAGTAATAGGGACTGATCTGGTGAGACAGACTGAAGAGAAGCTAAAGATTATTAAAGAAAGATTGAAAGCTGCATCCGATCGACAGAAGTCCTATGCGGACTTGAAAAGAAGAGACATCGAATATGCGGTTGGAGATAAAGTCTTCCTCAAGGTATCTCCGTGGAAGAAAGTGTTGAGATTCGGTAAGAAAGGAAAGTTAAGTCCTAGGTTTATTGGCCCATATGAAATTGTTGAACGTGTGGGACGGGTGGCCTATAGACTAGCTTTGCCACCTGAATTAGACAAGATACATAATGTATTTCATGTATCGATGCTGAGGAGATACAGATCGGATCCTTCTCACGTCATATCGACTGAAGCCATCGATGTACAGCCCGATTTATCCTATGATGAGGAACCTGTGCGGATCCTAGACCGGGAGATCAAAGAATTAAGGAATAAGAAAATTCCACTGGTTAAGGTTCTTTGGAGGAACCACAAAGTCGAAGAAGCTACTTGGGAGAGCGAGGAGATAATGCAACAGCAGTATCCGCAACTATTCGAATAAGGTAAATTTCGAGGACAAAATTTCTTAAGAGGGGAAGAGTTGTAACATCCCTATTTTTCACATGCATGAATAGTATCATTATTATTATTTTTAAGATTAATTAGATGAGGGATTTAATTGAAGAAAATATTTGATTTTGGTGGCCAAAATAGAATTGAGTTAAAATCTAAGGTAAGAGAATGAGATTTTCAAGGGATGAAAGTGATATTATAGGATTTGATGGGGAGGAAAACAGAAGCCAACAAAATTGATCACAAAAGTCAAAAAGAAACAAAGTCAGTGTCGAACCAGAAGAGAAAGAAAAGAGAAAAGAAAAGAAAAGAGAAAAGAAAGAAGAAAGAAGAAAGAAGAAGAAGAAGAAAGAGAAAGAGAGCTCGCCACCGCCACCGACCGCGCCGATCGTCGACCGCGCCAGCTCGCTGCAAACCAGCCAACGCCGAGCATCTCCACGGCAGCAAATCAGACCTGAAAACGACAGTATACGCGACGCCAAACGAGCAGAACCGCCGCGCAAAACAGTCCCGATCGGAGAAGAAGAAGATGCCGACCGACCAGCCTGCATAACCCAACGCGAACAAGAGCTGAAAGGAGCTGAAATCGCGCAAGAACCAAGCTGAAAACGGACCAAAACAGCTCCTCCACGCGTGAGAAACGGCGACAGAACAGCAGAGAAACAGCCACCATTCGCGGCCAAACCGAGAGGGAAAGAGAGAGAGGAAGAGAGGAGAAGAAAGAGGAAGAAAAGTAGAGCTGAACCAGCTCTGATTTCTCACCAAAACAGCCCCAAAAATCAGTCCAAAATCACCCCAAAACCAGTCCAAATGACGTTGTTTTGATACGGAGTAAGGGTGAGTTGTTTGGGGTTTGGGATTGATGATTTTTGGTTGGAAAGATTGGGAAAATAGTTGGATCCTTTGAGATTAGTAAAGCATGCATTTTAATTTATGAAATAAGCTTTTATTGAGTAATTATTTTGGGTTTTGAAAATCCAGGAGAGGAAGTAGCTCACGGGAGCCAGAGAAAAGGAAAGGAGAAAGTGTGAGCTTCTGTAGGAAAATAAGGTTGGTGTACACTTTATTCAATACGTTTTTATAAATAGAATGATACTTGAAATATTGTTTACGAGTATTTTGATATATGTTTGATTTAATACATGCTTTTGAATATTGAAAATTGATGAAATTTATATTGTTGTGATAAAATTGAAATGATGAAATGGGAAATTGATTTGTTTGTTTGTGGAAAAAAAAAAGGAAGTTGGGTTGGATTGACGATCTAGTTAGAAGTGTATTTCATATTTTCAGGTTTTCTGGAAATCTCCGAAATGCAGCCGTTATGCTGCCGGATTTTATTTGAAAATGATTAGAAACTGATAGTTTAAAAGAAACCAACCCAATGAATTTTGAAAATGAATTGATTATTCAAGCCCTAGTAAGCTTTGACACAGATAGGTGGGGATTGGAGTGGCATGCCATTAATGGGTCACAAGAGCAGTACTGCGCCGTTTGATTTTATACCGACTATAGTGAAAAGTTACAGTGAATTCGGTGGTTTTGAGAGGCACCTAGTGTCCGGCCCCGAATATACATGATTATATGATATAGTCCGGCGGGTCGTCACCCGAGTGTCCGATGCCGGAATACCCGATTACCAGTCCATGGTATCGTGCTTATGTTTACTAGGGGCATGAAAAGTTATTATGAGAAGTATTTTAGTCAATGAATCGTTATTAAATTTCCTTTGAATATTGAATTGCGATATTGATAAATGGTGATAATTGTTTTTATATATATGTATTTGTTATTGATTATATAAATTGATTGTGTTAAAGTATAAATATTGAATTTTGTGTACACCCACTAAGCAAAAATGCTTAGCGCGTTGGATTTTCCGCGCGTAGGTAGTAGATTGCGTAAGGAAGGCGAAGATTGAAGAGAAAACATCTGCAGTGAGCTGAGACAGTCACATTTATCCTTCCATACGTATTTTTGGGTATATCAATATTATTTTTGGTTATGTATATAAAAGTTTTAAATTGTATTCTTGTGCTTATATGGATGTATTTTGATTTTAATATGGTGTTTTTGGAAAAAGAAAAGTATAGTTGGATAAAAATGTTGATATATATGATAGATATGGAAAATGATGAACCAAACGGAGTTTGGTTTCAGTTATAGAATATGTTTGTGAAAATAAATGTTTTGACTATGCATATGTTGATTTGTAACAGGTTTGGAAAGTCCGAATTTCAGAGGAAACTCTGTCAGTTATTTCAGTTTGAAATAAAAGGATTTTTCATATGTTTGTAAATTGATTTTGAAATTCGTATGGTGATTTGAATAAATGAATATATGGTTTTATAATTAAAGGTTTTATCCAGATTTTGTAAAAAGAGAATATGACTGTAACGCCCCTTGGGTCGTCTGGGAAAAAGGACGGGTAGGGGGTGTTACACCAGGGGGTTTCAACAACGATGGACCAGATGAGGGCATGGCAACTCTGATTAAAAGAACAGCTTTTCAGGCTTTTGTTATCACCGACACCATAGCTATGACTGCTGCAGTTGTAGTTTTTTGGTCGTTCTGGCGTAGCAAAAGTGAGTCTTTAATGGAAACGCTTCCACTTGCCATTGGATTGAGCTGGATTGGACTGATATCCATGACACTAGCACTTGTGACTGGATCGTTCGCAGTGTTGTCTGACAACATGGGTCTAGCAATAGTAGTAATTTGTTCGTACTTAAGATTAAGTAAAAAGAAGACTAGTTCTACCATCTTTATTCGTATCTTCCATTCTCATTAGAAGAGGAATCTGTAGGTTTCAGGAATCTCTCCACTTATAGTGTAAGTGTTCACAACATAAGCACTTAATTGCTAAAATTTGCTCCAGAGTTTCTTCTGCTTCAATAAGCAGAAAATGTCTGACTTGGACTCTAACAGGCACCAGTACCCGGTCTTCAATTTGCTGCTAATCTATGTTTTATGCAAGGGCAAAAAGAAAGCTTCATTCGCATATTCAGAAGGCATAGGAATGGCAGACAAACACGTGGGAGTTACAATGCTGATAGCCACATTCACATTGTTGCAGCTTTCACCATTCCAGGAGGCTATATAAGTGATGATGCATAAGAGGGCATGGCTATTCTGGTTAGAAAAGCAGCATTTGAGGCATCTGTTATCGCTGATACTAATCCATGACTTCTTCCACGACTGCTGCCGTTATAATATTGTGTTCCTATACTCAAAGGCCAAAGGGAGGGTGCATCTTTCGTTGACATGATTCCTAAAATTTTAATAGAGGGTAAAATTATATTATCCTAAAATTTTGTCTAACTAAATTCATGTTTGATTATGTGTATATGAATTATCAACATAATATAGATATTTGTTAAGTATGGGGTTATTACTACCCATGAAAATAAGTTGAATACCTTTTTGCTTTGAAATATTTATATAACAAAACTATCCCTAAAAAAATTATAAAGAAGGACAAACAGATTAGTAAACTATATTTTTTAATATTTACAGCTTCAAACAATTTTCTTTATTTTTTTGTTAAAAATAAAACAAATAAAATATCATAAATGTTCTGAAAGAATATTAAAAAATAAATAGATTATAAAACTTTATATATATCAAATGAGTCAACTTTCGACTTCAGAGAAAGTTTTGGGATTTTTTTAGTCGAATTTGTATCATCCAAAATTAGAATAGAAAATTAACCAAACCTGTTCGGTTCCATTCGAGACGGGGGCCTTCATGGGCATTTGTAACCACTGGATCATAAAAGGTCAGTCCACTAATCATACTTTGTTTTATGTTGATGGGGACACAAGAGGGTGATGATTAATCTTGTATTAATCATTCACTGAGTATGAGGACAATCATATAATTATATAGAGATAAATACCTTTTACTATCATTCAATATAATTTGACGATAAAAAATATTTATTCAATCCAATAATATTTCAAATACGAGTCATTTCTCCCTAAATGATATTTCGATAAATAAATGAATAAATAAATACCTTTCCATTTTAACCTTGTGCATAAATGTCAAAAAGTTTGATAGTTGTTTAATCATTATGTGGACAGATTTAAATAAATTACTTTTATATTTACCATTATCCATGTGTGTGAACATATTCAAATTATTTGTCACCTTCTGAAGGTTAAAGAAATAGACTCATCCTAATCTTAATTGAATTCATTATGAAATATAAAAAATGCTAAGCATTTCACTCAAAGGTTGTGATTGGAGAACTAGCAGGACTTCGAATCACATTGATGTAGGGAAGTCAAAACTGTAGAATGCCCCCTTTCAAGACAGTGGCAGGCAAGGGCAAGGGCAAGGGCAAGGATGACTAGTGAGGGTGCAATGCCACCCCAGAATTCTCAAACCAAAACTCACCCCAACCATAAATTAATGTTATGAAAATGTTTCTGAAGGTTTAGAACGTCAAATAATTTATTTTCAAAATCATAAACAACGTTAAAATATCAAAATGAGTTTTTTTTTTTTTTTTTTTTTAAATATTACCGCTATTCAAGCCTCAAATATTCTTGAACAGAATGATTGCTTAAAGCAACAAATGTTTTCTTTTTCTTTTTTTTTTTAAAAAATAACAATAATAAATGAGTTAGTTTTCAAGTAAATTATGGCCTTTGTTACTCGACATATTGAGCCTAACCAAATAGGCCTACTACATTTTAAATTCGTTTTCATGGCCCGATAGGTCTCGTGTGTTTTTGTTTTTTTTTTTTAAAATCTTTTGACAAAGTGATGGTCCGATTCGAGGCAAGCCATTGAACCGTATTGGACCCAGGTGTCACCGGCCCGTTGTCCTTCCACTGCCTGGAGCGGGAGGTTGTCGCTGCTTTGTGACACCAGCCTCAAGCGGTGCCGTCCAATCTACGAACCATGAGCCTCTATCCTTCGCAAGAGACCCAAGGCCCAACTCTCCGCTTCGAACGGGCGAGCCAGAAAAGAGCCACCATGGAGCCGGCCCAATAGACCTAACCCCACGTCCCATCACTGAATGCCCCCACTTGCGTTACAAGCTCGCTCGACTGAGCTGGGCTCGTGTGTTAGCAAGACTACAAGAACCAAGGATGTCATCCAACCCATAGGCCCAATTGGCACCCCTGTTTATATCACAACACAATATAGAAAAACAATACATATATATATATATAACTTGAAAAGGAAATTCAAAATTGAAATCTGAATTTAATTACCAGTAAGCTAACCTACGGCCACAAATACAAAAGGAATAAATTAGAGGTTTTGTCACTAACGATGTGATATGTCTACAAAAATTATCAGTTCTAAATAAAAAAATAAGAAAGTGCACAAATTGTGCTCACTTTAATAATTAATAAATTCTAATTAACTTAATTTTTTTCGTTCTAGTAGCAAAACCTTTGTTACATCTGTAATTTGAAAAAGAATTGTTCGCATGAATTGCGAGGCCAATAGTTGCTAATTGTATCTGACACATATATTGATATTTGTATATTCTTTCAGCTATTAGCAATCCACTAAATTTACACCTTATTCTATTTTATTTTTCATTAATGACAATATATCTTTTCTCCCCTGAATTAGCTAAAGCTATGGCGATTCTCCGGCGCTGGCTTACTTCCTCCTGTGGAGATAGTCTCCCATGCGAAGGTAGCGTTGGATCGGATTAATTCTTCTGCGACAAGCTTTGCTTATTATGATCTTATTATTTCTGTTATCAAGTGTCATCTTTCTAATTGTGTGGGTACTGGGTAGTAAAGTGTCTTGTGCCCCAAGATTGTGTAATAAGGTAGCCCGTTTTAGTTAGAGTTTCTTTATATGTTGTTTAATGATTTTTTTTTCTTCTCTCTTCCCAAATGAAAAAGATAAAAATATACTAATACACAAATCTTTGTGATAGATATAACACCTTTATCTCTTTTTTACTCATTTGAACATTTAATAAATCTAAATAAATTTATAAATCTTAATCCTATATATTTTTTTGGCTTTGTTTGATCTTGGAGTGATGGTAAATGTTATTATGCAATTAGAAAGAAACATAAACTAAGAAGTTATGAATTAGTTTTAAACTTGTAAATTTTTTATTTTTAAAGGAAGGAAAAAACTTTTAGAAATGAGTTTAATTTTATAAATAGGAATTCCTTTAACATAGAAGCATGGGAAAATTTATAAAAAAGAAAATGTGGTATCATGAGTTTGACAGTAATCTTCATGGAATCTTAAAAATTAAAGAAATGAATAAAACAAAGGGTCTTCTGAATATGCAATTTTATTGTTTTTGTAAAAAATAAAATATTTTCAGAAATGAGTATAGGAAGATAAAAAGGAACCATTGGAGTGTCTTTAGAATATCTTTAGGAAAAATGTAAGTGTGAAAAGAATAATAAAATTGTGAAGTAAAAAATTTCTGTATACATAATCATTTTACTATATACAAAGTAAGAAGCATCTTAAATCTTAATTTGCTGTTGATTCTTTGGGTATCTCTTAACTTTACTATAGAAGTTAAATGTTTTTTATCTTGTCAAAAACATCAAGAGCCCACTGTCCATGCTTAAAACATGTAATAATTGTAACCTATCGAGAATGACTTTCTGTTGTTTTAATATTTTCTACCACCAAATCACACGGACAGTACTCTCTTATACATGAATTATTATTACTATTATTTTATTTCAAAAATTACTAACAAAATTAAACTAGTAAAATGATTTTTTATTAAATATTTATTTATAGTGAAACAACTCAATCCTGAAATATTATCCAAGTAAATATTCACTTATAAAATCATAATGATTCATATTGCTAAAACCATATGAGCAATTATTTTTTTAGCAATGTTAGGCTTACTATATATTTTATCCAAAATTAATATTCAAATGATATAATTTATTAGTTATTAATATCATGTAAATTATGAGATAATGTACAAATTAATAAGGCGTTGATAACTTACTTATCACATCGTTTGGATATGAATTTAAAATATACATATTTATAGAAAGTCTAACATATTAAAAATATATATATATATATATATATATATATACACCCAACAACAACAACTTAATTCTCACCTTTAATGGCATGAAATACCGAGCCTAAACCACATGGGCCTACCTTAATTTAAATTTCATTGTTTCCATGGGCCGACAATGCCTATAGCCCTACTGCAAGAGCCAACAATGTCATCCATCCCAGCCCCTAGGCCCAATCGGCACCCATGTTTAGATTACGAGACGCGACATTTGCATCCCTGAAAACTTGTATGTATACCCCAAACTAACATTTTTTTAAAATATCCAATTTATCCTTGGATAAAATTATTAAAAAAGTAAATACTTTGTAAGTAAATCAGTAAATTATTAATTAAAATATCATATAACTTTTCTTTTAAATGCTAATTTTAAACATCAAATTCCTTTTAAAGATGCAATTTGATTGCAAAACATGGAGAATAAAACAAAATCTTCAAATGAAATTGTTATAAAATGATAAGTTTTAAATTAAGATTTGTTTTAGTGTTCAGAAGTTTGCATGCAAGCTTCTTATTGTAAAAAAAATTCATTCAAATAATTTATCAAACACATTATTGACGTATCTCACAACTGAAATTTTTAGTGCTAAAAAATTGTTGTATATAAGTGTAGGCTTCTTGGTGTAAAAAACTTGTTTCAAACAATTCATTAAACACATGAATAACATAACTCAAGTATTAAATATATTATAAAAAAAAAAATCAAATTATAGAAAGTCATCATTGAACTATAGTACATATCCAAAATTAGTGTACCACACAATCGTGAACCTCCCATGGTAACGGTGGCTTGAATGAGTCTAGTCTTTGATCTATAATAGTAGATACGTTTGGGTATAAAACGGAAGTTTAAGTTACTCTTTTAGTCCAAAAGGAAAGAGACACCTAGATATAAAGAAGAAGATGAAGTTTTCTCAATGTTAAAAGAATATTAATATTATAAAATTAAATAAATAATAAAATAGGTATAGATGAGATATATTTATAAAAGTAGTGTCTAATACAATTAAATAAAGGGAAAATTACACTAAAGTACCTTGACATATCACATTATTACGTCAATTGTGTGAGTTTATTGTTAATTACATATAAATACCCCACCGTTAGTTGACTTAGTCAAACTTTACAGTTTGACAACATTTTTAGAATGAAATGACACAAGTGCCCTTATCATCTCTGTTCTCCTTCTTTCTCTTCTGCTTCTTCTTTCTCTTCTTCTTCTTCTTCTTGTTCATTATCTTCTTCTTCTGGGCATCTGGGTTTGAACCCAGAAACTGAGTTCGATTTGAACCCAGATCTCGGCTCCATTCGAACCCAGAGACTGGGTTCACAGTCATGAACCCATCAAACCATCACGAAATCCCTATCACCCTGAATCATGCATCTTCCTCATCACCACACAATCACCATTAACACCCATCAACACCAAAAATATTCATCAATCCACAATTATCATCATCACCAAAAACATTTAAACAAATCATCTGGGTTCCTTCGAACTAATTTCTGGGTTCGAATGGAACCCAGAACTGGGTTCGAAGGAACCCAGATCTGGGCTCCATTCGAACCCAGAGAAGAAGAAGAGCAGAAAAAGAAGAAGAAGAAGACGAGCAGAAACAGAAGAAGAAGAAGAAGAGCAAAAGAGGACCGACAGCCACCATAGAGATTTTGCGACGATCGAAAGCAATCGTCGAGATTTTGCGACGACCGACAGCCACCATCGAGATTTTGCGATGACTGACAGCCACCATTGAGAAGAAGCGATGAGCAGCAATGACCGGTCAGCAGAAGCAAAGAGCAACAACGACCGGCCAGGAGAAGCGACGAGCAGCAGCCATCGGAGACTTAAGCAAGTCGATGGCACAAGCAAAAAGAAAGAACAAGAGAGAAAAAGAGAGAGAAGACATAACCAGAAGAAGAATCAAGAAAATGGGCGCGTGGAAAGAAGAAGAAGAAGGAACAAAAAAGAGAATGGAAAACTGAAAATGACCTATATGCCCTTATCACGTTAACATCTTCATTTAACTAACGAAAGTCAACACGGTCAAGGGTATGTAAGTGTTATTTTAGTTAAATTCGCATCATGGCTATTATAAATGGTTATGTCCGGGTACTTTAGTGTAATTTGCCCTTAAATAAAAACAGTAATCTTGGTATTAGTTGAAGTTTACAAACAAATTATAAAAAATTCCTTTAAAAAAAATAGAAAGAAAATTTAAAATTTTTATGGGGTGTGTAAACAAAAAGGATTTACGTACAAATTTTAATGGATGAAAATATCGCCACTATTATATTACAACATGAAAAAGAAAAAGATGAAAAAAAGAAAGAAAGAAAGAAAAAAAGCCCAAAAGGTTTTTTCTTGTTTAACTTGGAAATGAGATTTAAAAGAGATTTTTTTTTTCTTACCATTCAATTTTTTTCTCTTTATATATCTTTTCTAAAAACACTACATTTAAAAACTTAAAAGTAAAATAAATTTTATTATACTTCGTTTTTCTTCCAAAACTATCCTTTTTTTTTTGTAAGAAAAAGACTATCCATTTTATCTTTTGATACTTTCTTTTTTTTTTTTTTTTCTCAATTTCACACTTCTATTCTAAAAATATTTCATTTTAATAAAAACTTAATTAACTTTTAAAGATACTCCATTATATTTTAATATACCTATTATCAAATTTTGATGAAGTTTGTTTTGGAAAGGAATTTTGATTAAATTTTTAGTGATTTTAAACGCAATATTTACATAAAGCAACTAATTCAATTCAGGTAGAGATATTAATATTAAATCATAGATAAAACATATAGCTTGAAATTCTTTAAATTCAGAATAAAAAGTAATTGTAAGATTAAAACTAACTTAAAATTAATTTCAGTATTATTGTTTGAATGTTCTTGTTATATAATTCTCCATCACTTTAAAGTTCGTTTTTGATTTCCAATCACTTTGGAATCAATAAAGAGAAGATATTTATGGTTTGTGATTGCAACAGAGGAAAAGAAAAATATTGGATTCTAAAAAAATTAGTTCATAGTGCTTTTTTTTTTAGATGAGCTAATGGTGTTTTCCCTCATGCTTAATAGTTTTACAATAGGTTAAAATTATCATTAACTAAAAAATATGGAGTATAGAAAATATTTGTTGGATCGTCTATTATCATTTAATTTAAAAATTGAAATCTCAAATTAATTGAAACATATAACTACCATCAAACTCGGACCAAAAATATAAAAGGATTGAATTGGAGGTGTTGTTGCGAATGACCAAAGATAAGTCTAGAAAAATAGTCAGTTTTATATTAAAAAAATTGCAAGAAGCGTGCTCCCTTTATAATTATTGAATTCTAATGAACTTAAATTTTTTTTTTTTCTATTAGCAAAACCTTTGTTATATTCGTAATTTGGAAAATTATTGTTGGCATGAATCGCGAGCACAATAGTTAATGCTTAGGAGAGGATCCTTGTCAATGCTAATTGTATCTGATACATACATTGATATAGTAATTTCTTTCAACAATTAGACAATCCACGAGATGTAAGAAAGAAAAAAAACAAACAATCCACTATATTTATACCCTCTTTTAATATTCTTCTTATTGATAATTATATCTTTAATTAATATTACTTGATAAAGCTGCTACGGGTGTTGGAGTTGATGAACTTGATGATAAGGATGTTGGAGTTGATAAACTTGTTGCAATTAAACAATCTTGAGATAAAAAAGTTGACAGGGTCACGTTAATCTAAAGAGTGTTTTGGATTTATCTAAACACATGGAGTATTTATCAAGTTGTAGTTTTATTGTAAATTTGTTTATAATTTTGTTGATAACTTTTATCATGTCATTTGTTATCTTGTATTTGGAGTCTATCATCTAATCTGTATTCTATTATTTATAGTGAATGTAAAACACAAATTAGTGTGTTCCATTTCATCAAATCATCTAGTTTTTTAAATATTTTCACTTTACTAAATAAAGGAAAAATATACCTAAACACAAATCTTTATTATGGATACCCTTACATCTTTTTTTGTAATTTTTAACATTTAAAAAATCCAAATACATTAATAAATCTTAAACCCTATCACTCTTTTTTTTCACGAATTTTTTAAGAGTTTAATTTGATTTTTTTGAAAGTAAGATGATTTGATATATGAAGTGAGAGAGAATGTTGTTATGTAATTTTAGGAACAAACGCAAACTGAGAAGTAAGTTATTTAGAAGTTTTAAATTTGTAATTTCTTATTTTTATAAGAAAAAGGAAAAACTTCTAAAAATGACTTTAATTTTATGAAACGGGAACGCCTGAAAAAAGAAGCACGGTAAATTTATATAATATATATATATATATATATATATAATATCATGAGTCTAGATGACAGTAATCTACATGGAATTTAAAAAAAAAAAAAAAAAGAATACAAAAGGAAAGTGGTCTTCCATATCTGTAATTTTATATCTATATATATATTGAAAAAAAAAAAAAAAACACATTTTCAGGGAATGAGTATGAAAAGATAAGAGGAAATAACGTAAAGTGTCTTTAGATTTTTAAGAATTTATCTTTTATAAAAAAAAAAAATGGGTGTGAAAAGAAAAATAAAAATTGTAAGTCAAAACCTTCTGTATATACACTTAATCATTTTACTACGATATACGAAGAAGCATCTTTAAACTTAATTTGTTTTTTTTTTTTTTAGATAAAACTTAATTTGTTTTTGATTCCTGGGGGTAGCTGCCAGCTTTACTCTAGAAATTAAATGTTATTTATCTTGTCAAAAACATCAAGCGGCCACTGTCCAAGCATATATAAAACAAGCAACAATTGTAACCTTATGAGAATGAGGTTTCTATTGTTTTGTGTACGTTTCTAGTGTTGAACAGGATCTGGAATGACTATTGTCCAAACACTGCAGTAGATTTTTTACTCCTGCAAGGTCTTAATCATCCCAGTCACCATTAAAATTGCTAAGTGTACACGTAACAAATTTTTACTAAACAATGCACATATGTCTGTTCTACTAGATACTTCTCGGATCGCATATTAAGGACTTGACATTGGTTTTAATAGTAATAAATAGATGTAAAATCTTTAGACTATATAGTTAACTATATCGGTACACAGCAGTATGTAAATCTTGATAGCAACATTATTTAATTATTGGCAAATTAAAGGGTTCTCTTTTTAACATTGAAATCAAATGGGTTCAAGATCGAGAAGATAAACCGAGATCAATTACTATTTTGGAGGCACACATATCTACTTAATAGGAGATTACTTTTTATATATATTTATAAAATGCACATGGTTCAATTTGAATCCTATTATTATGGTGGATGAAAAATGCAAAACTGCCAAAATTAAAGGGAGCTGTGCGCAAATTAAAAGGCTCTTACCATCATATAAGTAATTATCTAAATTTTAATTATTTTCTTGTTTATCTTATCTACTGAGAATAATGAAATTTAAATAATTTCATATTTTTATACATTGAGTTTGCTAACTTAACTAAGGCATTTAATACTACTTTTGAAAAAAAAAAAAAAGTAATTAGAGAAAAATCTATAAATCTACCCAGATGAAACTTCAATTTTTAAAACTGATCAAGGCATTTAATACTACTTTTGAGGAAACAAAAGAAAAAAGATAGAAAAAGAAAAAAGAAAGTAATTAGCGAGAAATCTATAAATCTACCCAGATGAAAACTTCAATTTAATTGGCTAATGTAGAATCCTTGAAGAGGAGATGTATCAAACTGGAAACAGGCATGAGTTGTTGACGATAAAACCAAAGAGGAATGCATACTGTAAAGACAATAGAAATGAAGACATGTTTTGCCGTTTCAAATGCGACATTCTCATTCATTGCAAAAACAAAAACTATAAAGTGCAAAATTCAATAATCAATGGATCAGTTTGTTTCTTACTTCTTGGAATAGGGAAGTAATTGCTGGCAATTTCTGAATGAAAGCAAAATAAACCATATAATACTATCAACCCAGATATGGATCTGGCCCTACAAAAATAACAAATTATTCTAAGAAGAATTAGAATTGCACCAAGTCATTGATCTACCTTAGAATTGTCAATTCAGGTCCAATTGACTCAAGCTAATTGGACTTCAACAATAAAAATAGAGAATTCGAGAATAATTCTTGCCAATCAATCAATTCGGTCAGCATCTGGACAAATAAATAGTTAGGAAGAAAGTTAAATGTATGTAGAAAAATGTTTTGTGTTCCTACCCGATAACATACAGGATTGATTTAAAGAAAAAATCAATAAATTAAAAATTCTAACAACATGACTAATAAATTTTTAAGAAAGATTTATGATGAATTTCAATATATAATTGAATGAAAATTTTCAATGAAATTTAGGCTGTGACTACAGCATTCTTTTTTTAAAGGCAGTGACATCTATTTATTCTTCACTTGAGAGTAAATAAATAGTTAGATCATAGATGTAACTTACTATTTAAAGATTATTCAGTCCAACAATATCTATCATAAATGATATTGAAAAGAAGAGTTAGATGTAAGTTTAATGGAAAATTTAATTGATATATTTTCGTTTATTCAAAATTGTTTGTGTTTTGCTAATAGTATAGGAAACTTAGGTTCGAGTCGTCTTTATCACAAATGATATTATAAAAAAGAAAGTGAGTACTAAATCATAAATTTAAATAGAAAATTTAGTTAATGTCATATCATTTGTTTCCAGATCATTTCATGAAGTTGCATTTTGCTGATAGTACAGGAAATTTATCATGACTTGGTAGAATGATGGAAAACAACACAAGATACATAATTCCAAGCCGGCTGCTGAAAAAAATACATAAATTTAATATCATTTATCATTGAATAGAATAAGACTAACATTAAAATATTAAAGGCCACTGACAATGAGTAGTGACTTAGTGGTGGATATAAAAGAAGCATTGTTACAATGAAGTACATGATGCAGAGATCATAGTTTTGAAATTAGTTACAGACATATAATCATCACATCCTCCTGAAAGGAGATTGAAAAGAAAAATGGGAGGCAAAGACAGCATGTTCCGGTATGCCGACGGCAAGGACAAGCTGTTGATGATGCTAGGAACTCTAGGCAGCATTGGAGATGGATTGCAGTACCCTTTGATGATGTTTGTTCTTAGTGATGTGATCAATAACTATGCAAATGCTGGCAGTACCTTGTCCAATGCTGATGTAGATAAGGTATGTGTTTTCAATCCAAGCACGTCAAACTTGCTATATTTTATCATTTTTGCTATTTAATTAGTTGGGTTGGTGTGTCACTGCCAATAATAATTTTTCTACTGTGTATAAGCTGAGATAGATAGATATAGTTTTATTTGTTGTTACATCTAGGATAAAGTTTATATTTTATACCCTTTAGCACACTTTCTGTGCTAAATGACTAGAGTTACGAAAAGTTTGCCACATCCAAGCTGGTTTAACTATATATAAATAAATAAGATAAAATAAAAGCACACAAATATATGATTATGCTTTTAATTTTTGATATATACGTTTTGAGTGAATTTTGATGAGTTTCCAATTTAGTTTGGTTAAATTTGAATATATCCAACCTTAGTAACATGATCTTGATAACTATAGTTGCTTTGTCAACTCATTACTCTAAATATTCCATTTTTTCAGTATGCACTCAAGCTGTTATATGTTGCAATTGGAGTTGGACTTTCTGCTTTTGTTGGTAAGTTCAGTTCTTAAAGGACTAACAATTTTTCTTTTGTAATTCTTTTGGTTAAAATGAAATACGTATTAAGACATGAACTGGGACACAACTAGCTAGCATCCTGTAACATTATGGTTGGAATTTACATTCTGCAGAAGGAATTTGTTGGACAAGAACTGCTGAGAGACAGACTTCTAGAATGAGAATGGAGTACTTGAAATCTGTTCTTAGACAAGAAGTTGGTTTCTTTGACACTCAAGAACAAGGTTCTTCCACAACCTTTCAAGTTGTCTCAACCATTTCCAATGATGCCAATTCCATCCAAGCTGCTATATGTGCCAAGGTCTGGTTCTAGTATATTATAACTTGCATCACAAGAAAAGTTTCTACTATCAAAATCATGTTATAGAGCCTAAATTTTCTGTCAACTTTCTTCATGCAGATACCTAACTGTCTTGCATATTCCTCAACCTTCTTCTTTTGCCTTTTGCTCGCTTTCATACTATCCTGGAGAAATACACTGGCATCTATTCCTTTGACAGTGATGTTCATTGTTCCCGGACTCATATTTGGAGGCTTGATGCTGGGAGTAATAATGAAGATGATTGAATCATATGGTGTTGCTGGTGGGATTGCAGAACAGGCAATTTCCTCCATAAGAACTGTGTACTCATATGTGGCCGAGAAGCAGACACTAGAAAGGTTCAGCAGTGCACTAGAAATAACTATGGAATTGGGAGTCAAGCAAGGTCTCATGAAGGGCTTGTTGATGGGGAGCATGGGGATGATTTATGTTGGTTGGGCCTTTCAGGCTTGGGTGGGGACTTATTTGGTCACTGACAAAGGAGAAAAAGGTGGTAACATCTTCGTAGCTGGAATCAATGTAATGATGGGAGGATTGTGAGCATCTTTCTTACCCTTTTAATGCCCTCAATAGGAGGCTTGATCATTATATTGACTAATTTCTGTTCTAGAATTTGTTGGAGAGCCTTACATCATTAGTTGGATTTTTACCTGACTACTTGAACTTCTGAGTCTAACGGTTGCTAATATGATATCAAAATTTGGTTTGTCTTAAAAGTCATAGATTCAAGTTCCCCACGTGATTATTTTTTACATTTGCATTTGTTATATGTTTGCATTTGGACACTTTATATTGTTAGTTTGATTTTTACCTGACAGTTTAAGCTTCTGGATCTAACGATTACTAATAGAATTGATCGCTTTTGTTCTGTTTTTTGTAGGAGTGTTTTGGGTGCACTTCCAAATCTAACTTCCATCACAGAAGCAAGAGTTGCTTGTACTAGGATTTTCGAAATGATCGATCGAGATCCTGCTATAGACACAGAAGATAAGAAGGGGAAGGCTTTATCATATGTAAGAGGAGAGATTGAATTCAAGGAGATCTATTTTTGCTATCCGTCAAGGCCTGAAACACCAGTCTTAAAAGGGTTGAATCTTAGAGTTTCAGCGGGGAAAACAGTAGGTCTGGTGGGTGGTAGTGGCTCTGGAAAGTCCACAATTATTGCATTGCTTCAAAGATTTTATGACCCCACTGAAGGAGAAGTCCTCTTGGATGGGTACAAAGTCAGGAGACTTCAGCTCAAATGGTTGAGATCACAAATGGGCCTAGTTAATCAGGAACCTGTCCTTTTCGCGACATCTATCAAAGAGAATATATTGTTTGGCCAAGAAGGAGCTTCTATGGAAGATGTCATCACCGCGGCTAAGGCTGCCAATGCACATGACTTCATCACTAAGTTACCAGAAGGATACGATACTCAAGTAAGCTTATTCCTATGCTTGTTTTGTTAATGTTTTGTTGTTATATAGACATGAATCTTTGTGGCTCTGCCTGCAGGTTGGTCAATTTGGATTCCAAATGTCTGGTGGGCAAAAGCAAAGAGTAGCCATAGCAAGGGCTCTAATTAGGGATCCAAAAATCTTGCTTCTTGATGAAGCAACTAGTGCATTGGATGCACAATCTGAAAGAATAGTACAGGAGGCAATTGATAAGGCAACAGTAGGAAGGACAACAATCATCATTGCTCACCGCCTGTCCACAATACAAGCAGCAAATCTAATAGCCGTTTTCAAATCAGGAAAAGTCATTGAGTCTGGTTCACACAGTGAGCTGATGCAAATGAATGGGGAATACTACCAGATGGTGCAGTTGCAACAAATGGCAACACAAAATGAAACTTCTGATGATTTCAACCATCAAATGGATGCTAGAAATATGTACAAAATGATTGCTGCTCCAAGCCCTTTGAGTGTGAGGTCTAGTGCTGCAGGCACACCAATGATACACCCCTTTAGTCCTGCTTTTTCAATGGGGACACCCTATTCCTATACTATCCAGTATGGTCCTGATGATGAAAGTTTCTCAGGAGACATCGATGAATCAAGTTATTCTCGCCCCTCTCAGTTGCGTTTGCTCAAACTGAACTCTCCTGAATGGAGAACAACATTGCTAGGATGCATAGCAGCATTAGGTTCTGGGGCAATTCAACCTATAAATGCCTATTGTGTTGGTTCACTTATATCAATATATTTTAAAACAAACAAATCTGAAATCAAGTCCGAATCCAGAACTTTGTCACTAGTTTTCTTAGGCATTGCAGGTCTCAGCTTCATCTCCAGCATTGTCCAACACTACAGTTTTGCATTAATGGGAGAAAAGCTGACCAAAAGAGTAAGAGAGAAATTGCTGGAAAAGCTGATGACTTTCGAGATAGGATGGTTTGATCAAGATGAGAATACAAGTGCAGCCATTTGTGCAAGACTAGCCACTGAAGCCAGCATGGTTCGATCCCTTGTTGGGGATCGAATGTCATTGCTAGTTCAAGCAGTTTTTAGTTCTATCTTTGCATATGCATTAGGACTTGTGCTCTCCTGGAAGCTAACGCTAGTGATGATCGCAGTGCATCCATTAGTCATTGGAAGCTATTATTCAAGGAGTGTATTGATGACGAGCATGGTTGGGAAAGCACAAAAGGCGCAGAAGGAAGGAAGCCAACTGGCAAGTGAAGCTGTCATCAACCACAGAACAATAACTGCTTTCTCTTCTCAGAAAAGAATATCGGGGCTCTTCAAGGAAACACTGAAAGGTCCCAAAGAGGAGAGTCTAAGATACTCTTGGCTTTCAGGTGTTGGCCTCTTTAGCTCCCAATTTTTTAGCACAGCCTCAACAGCATTAGTATACTGGTATGGAGGGAGACTCTTGATAAAAGGAGAGATAACCCCAGAGCACCTTTTCCAAGCATTTTTGATATTGCTATTCACGTCTTATGTCATAGCAGACGCTGGGAGCACAACTAATGATTTATCTAGAGGAAGTAACGCAGTTAAGTCAGTTTTCGCAATCCTGGACAGGAACACTGAGATTGATTCTGAAAACACAGGGAGCCGCGACATGAAAAAGGAAATACGTGGGCGTGTAGAGCTGAAGAATGTGTTCTTTGCCTATCCAGCTAGACCTGATCAGTTGATTTTCAAGGGGTTGAATCTTAGAATTGAAGCAGGGAGGACAATGGCACTAGTAGGCCAGAGTGGCTCTGGCAAATCTACCATCATTGGCCTTGTTGAGAGGTTCTATGATCCATCAAAAGGATCAGTGTTTATAGATGGAGTAGACATCAAGAACTATAACTTGAGAACGTTAAGGTCAAATATTGCATTAGTCAGTCAAGAACCAACCCTTTTCGCTGGAACCATCCGTGAAAACATTGCATATGGGAAAGTTAATGCTAAAGAATCCGAGATAAAAAAGGCTGCAGTTCTTGCCAATGCTCATGAATTCATCAGGTATGCATGATATTTAAAAACTCAATGAAAATGTCAAATGTGAAAGTGCTAATTCAAAACCAATTTCTTTGCTAATCATGTACTGATTTTTGTTCACTTTGAAGTGGAATGAAAGATGGGTACGACACGTACTGTGGAGAAAGAGGAGTGCAGCTATCAGGAGGCCAAAAACAAAGGATTGCGCTTGCGCGCGCTATCCTGAAGAACCCTGCAATCCTCCTATTGGATGAAGCTACAAGTGCACTGGATACTGTATCAGAGAGCTTGGTTCAAGAAGCACTAGAGAAAATGATGGTTGGCAGAACAAGTATAGTTGTTGCACATAGGCTCTCTACAATACAAAAAGCAGACGCCATTGCTGTCATCAAGAATGGAAAAGTGGCAGAACAAGGAACACACAATGAACTGCTTTCCATTGGACGTGGCGGAGCTTACTATTCTCTGATCAATCTACAAGGCAGCAGCTCCCCTTACCGGTGAATTCGAGCAACTATGGCTTGAAATTACAGATGTTGCATATCTTATCTCGCCTGTCTACTCATATAAGGTTTTTCTAAATGTAAGAACTTCCAAGTTATATACTACATGTTCAGTTTTGAATTTTGTATGCAATAACTTCAAATTTTCTAGTCACATATCCCGTATCCGTGGTCTGAATTTTGGTCAATCTGCATTTTAAATTTAAAGTTCTGGAGCGGGTAATTGGACCCAATTTAGCACAATGAAAATGTTCATAGGAAATATAAACAGGCTCTTTTAAAATCCAATAAAAGTATTGATGCATAATGACCTGATCATGCATGGTGGCATACTGGCATGAAAGAAGACCAATAAACTAAATAAAAATTGATACAATATAAGACTTTCATTTTCTAAACGAGGACCAAGTCTCATATATGCATGACCTGGAAACGTCTCATACTTCAACATCAAAAGAGCATTCTTAGAAATTCCTGCACACGACCTGCTTTTGTCATTTCATTTTCTATTGACCTCTTCTCTAATATTATCAACTTTGTTTATTTTTTTCGTGGAAGATTCTTGACATGTTCTGAAATCACTTTAATTTCTTGTATAATGTAACTAAAAGATAGTGAAAGTTCCTAAAACTAGCCATACTTGTATGTATATATTAAAGTAAAACAAAAGTGAGCCGCTAATCGTGAGATACAAGAAAATTGAAGCTTATCAAATAGAGTGAAGCTACCAGGAAATTAAGGTATGATTTCCACTCAATTTATAATCACAAGCTTCAAGAAATTGTCAAAGTGATTCACTCTTCTATATGTGAACACACCAACGATTGTTATTTATTTTTTTATTATTATTATTATTTTGAACCACTTATAAAGTGAAAAACGCTAACCAAACACCCCAATTTGATAATGACAACTCTATTAATATTCTTTATCCGGAAGTGATCAGGTCCTCATCCTGATAGCATTTTTTTGGGAAACCTACTAAAAATGTTTCTGATGAAATCTAATTGGTGGTCTGACTGAATCCCAACCTGCCTACGCGAATTATGAATGACATTGTCAACCAATTGGAGAGTTTAGAGATTGGGGATGGGATGAAAATCCGTCCCGAAATCCAAACAGGATGGGGATAGGCGGAGCCATTATCCTCCGCATTTCTCTGGTTTATAATACAAAAATATAAATATATTTATATTTAAAGAATCGAATTTATTCTAATAATTTTTCTCATTTTCCCAATTATGATTTTAATATATGTAATAGTTTTATATTGTTTGAACTTTTATTATTATGATTTATGTAATAAGATTTCATATGTTAAATTATTGTGGATCTAATATATTAAAAATTTATGAAATTATATTTTTAATTATATATATATTTAATTTTATTGTGGATTTAGCTATTAAAATTTTATGAAATTATTTTGTAAATTATATTTTTAATTATACATATTTTAATTTTGGATCCAAAAAGGTGAAATGAGGACGTGGAAAATGAGAAAAACAGAAAAAATGAGGATAAGGGGACTCACCCCAAAATACCCCTATTTCCAATTTCCCTAAATGGGGATATGGGTGAGAATGAAGGAAGAATGAAGAAATGGTGTCAGGGATGGGGGAACTCAAGGCCTCCACCCCCATTTGCCCAAATATAACAGTAATATGAGATGTCCAACACCACTGCTCAATGTAGTGTGATGGTTTTAAAAAAAAGTTCATATAACTTGATAATGTTACAAATTTGAGTCATTGTACACAGGTGATATTTTCAAACAAAAAAAAAAAAAAAAAAAAAAGAGACTATTAGAAATCCCTGGTTCAATATTTCATTTGCTTCTCAACCAATATTGTAAAAATTGGTAAAAAAAAACATATTAATGATGAGTCACATATCTCATGTCATATAAGTCTAATTTTTAAATCATTAATTAAAATATATGATAAAAAAAAAAAAAAAAGAATTTGTATTTAAATACCAGTTACTATGATAACAATTAAAAAGTAAAATATTTAACATTGCTACAAATAAAAACCAAATATCAACTAACCTTGGTATAAATGGAGTCTGTACCAAAACCCAAGCAGGTACTATGTTCATACATTAATAAGAGACATTATAAACTAACTACCTATTACCCACCTAAATATAATTTATACTCGACATGTCTACTTTACAGCAAGTGTTTGACTGTCTACCACTACTTGCAACTTGCAAGATTATATTGTAAGGTAAAAATCACCTTCATGGAAATAACAACGAAATTCTATTAAATTGCTTTCAAACAGTAACTCAAACGCGCTTTGCTAGGAAATCCGAAACACGTTTTCTTTAGTGGAATTAATCAACAACATTAATTACTTGCTATTTTCAGCAACTTATCAGCCGCATGATGCACAATTGATTGATACATCCATCTGTTTAGAACGAATCTCGACCATTCGCTATCCATACGAAGATATTCTCTTATAAATAAAGACTACCGCGTTGGACCTACCGCGTGGAATGTGGTCCAGATATACGTACAAAAAATGTTCTCAGGGTCCACATAATTATTAACTATACATTGTCAGACTTCGAGTTGACTCAGGTTTTACAATAAAAACCCAGGGATTTCACCCAGATCTAAACATTAAAAATTTGTTATTATCAACCAAAACAGATATATATATATATATATATATAGAGGGAAAACTTCATTTTAGTATATGAGATTTTGAAAAATATCAAAATTTTAAATATCTTTTAAAAACAGTATTTTTAGTCTATAATTTTTTCAAAACTCTTCAAAATAGTCTAAACCATAAATTGAAGAAAACAAAAAAAGCAAAATAACTCATTTGCCCTTAAATTTAGTTGTAATGTATAAATTATTGTTTTACCTCTAGTTAAATAAAAATATTAAAATAAATAAATTAATATATAATCAAAAATTTTTTATTTAATTAAAAAAAATAATTAATAATAATAATAAAATATCATAATCATATCTTTCTCTCATTTTTTCTTACCATCATCTTTTTCTCTCTTTTCTTCTTCATCTCCTCCATTTTCTCCTCTCTTCTTCTTCTTCTCCTTCTTCGTTTCCTTTTTCCTCTCTTTCAATCATCATCTTTTTCGCTGGTTATGGGTTTGAACCCAGAACCAAATCTTTGGTTTTGGGTTCAATCCCAGAACCAGTGTCCATAGTTCTGGATTGATCGAACCTAGAACCAAAGACTAGTTCTGGATTTGATCAATCCAGAGCCGAGACCCTAACATTAGCAAAGGAAAAAAAATTTGGGGTTTGGGGTTTGTATGTGATATTTGGGGTTAGTGTTTGGGGATGATGTTTGTTGTTGGCAGTTGTGGTTGATGTTTGTGGTTAGTTTTTAGGGTTGATGTTGGAGTTTGACAGTTGTGGCTAATGTTTAGGGTTGATATTTGTGGTTTGATGAATTTATTGAGTGTTTTTTTATTTATTTGTTTTCATTTTGCTGTTTTAAATTGTTTTGAAGATATGGATTTACACATTTGTTTTGGTTTGTGATTTGATGAATCTGTTAAGTGTTTTGTTTTTGTTTTTCTTTGTTTTTTGGTAAATTATTTTAAGGATTTGAATTTATACATTCTGGGTTCAAACTATGTGTTTTGAATCCAATTTTTTTTTAAAAAAAAATTTCAGATTTTTTTTTCTTCAGTTTTTTTAATTTTTTTCATAAGTAATTTTTGATTTTTTAAATTATTTATAGGTTTAAAATCTCAGTTATCGACGTGTCACAATCTTAGCATCTTACATGAAAAGATCATCTTACCCTTTTCATCCAAGCTTTCTGTCATCATTGACTGTTAGTTGACTAACAATTTAAATTATTTTAAAAAGTTTTGAAAAAAATAAAAACTAAAATAACTATTTTCGAAATATATTTAAAATTTTGATATTTTTTGAAACTTCAAGAACTAAACAAAGTTTCCTCATATGTATATATATATATATATATCCGTTAAAAATTAAAAAAACTAAAATTCAGACATCTAGATTTAAAAATCCTTAATTAGTAATATATCTGCACATCAATGTGAATACTCATTCATTTATTGTAAAAGTAGTTATTATAATACAAGTACGATGGGATGGTTAAAATTTGAAAAATGAGAAACAACTTTGACATTTTCTTGAAGCTTATATCCCTTACACGGTTGAAATTTGAAAGAACTTGAAATGAAATAAATTAATTACTTTGATTTAATTATTTGTGTAAAATAATAAATTAACTCAATAAATGCATTTTATGGTCACAAGATGTCCATGATCAATGTAAGATTTCTATTGAAACTCCACTAATTTTTGCTAATCCATTGAATGGAACTGATAATAGCAAATTAACAATCACCTACAATTATTTCTTGTACAAAAATGTAAATTGAGCTAGAGCTAGCAACACTCTTTAAGCAACAAAAAAATCAAATTCCAATAATTAACTCTAGCAACATCAAAATCAATCAAAAATTGAGCAAAACAAACACCCAAAAATTCATCAAAACCCCAACTACCCCAAAATAACTCATTTTCTTGTTGTGAGCTGAAGACCTGAGCCTGATGTTCTTGGGATAGTCTTTAGAGCCTTGATCGGTGACTTTGACCTCAGCTCCAACCCTAATCCTGTGTCTTTTAGTCCTCCACGCCATGATCTTGAACCTCACCGCCGTCGCCATATCCACCCAGAAAACCGCGGTCCCATTCTCCGCAACCACCCTGAGAACCGTTTGCCTATCAAAATCAATGCTCCCATTCTTCTTGGCTGTCTTCTTGTGGCCCTGGTAAAACCTGGGGATCAGAGAGGGCTTCCCTATGCTGTGGTTTCTAGAGGGCGTGTCGAACACGGTCACGTTGACGTCGTCGTAGTGGATCCCTTTGTCCTTGTTAGGGTTTTCCAACTTCAACAGGAAGTAGAGAGTGTTGTTTCCGTTCCTGCTAGTGTTGCTCAACGACCTGTTGAGGGCAGGAAGGTAAAATGTCTCGATGGAGCATTTAGGGTTTGACGTACGTAGACTTAGCCACATGAAGAGGGAGGTCAACCCTAGTGTGAAAATGAAGCTACAACAACACCGGCAACATCCTTGCGACTCCGACATGGTTTTCCGGTGGGATGACTGGTTTTCCGATGATGGTTGACTGTTGTACAAGTAGAAGATGTTTATATGTGTTTTATATAGGTAAATATTTCATCCAAAGATATAAATACTGTAAAAAAAATAAAATAAAATAAATATGGAATAAATCAAAATTTGTGCAACATATGAAGAAGAAGAGAAGAGATGTTGGTTTATGAGGATGGGAACATTTTTAAATGTGGAGAGAGGGAGAGAGAGATTATTGAGGGTTGTGATTTTTTTCTTTATACAGACAGAAGAGGACATTATAATATCCTTTTCACTTTGTAGGTTTTGATAATGTTACATGTGGGTCTAGTGGGCGTTGGTGGTGCCCTAGTGTATGGAGAGATTTTTTTTTAAAAAAAGCTGACACTGAATGCCTTTAAAAAAACAAAAAAAAATCAGACACCAAATGAAACCGTCAACACTGATTGAAATTAATTATTATTTATATGATCAATATAATTATTTTTATAATAAAAAATAATTATTATAGTAATAAGAAAAAAAAAATTATTTATTAAAAAATTTAAAATATATTTAATATGAATTAAATCTCGGTATATTCTTTTAAAAAAAAAATCTCGATATATTTGTTGATGATAAAGTGAAAAATTACTTGTACTTAAAGGTGATCCTCCGAGGGATTGAAATTTATACGATGAAATTTGAGTGTGTTGTAAGAGTTTGACTTAATGATGGACTATAAGGTCCAATGTTGTGAGCTGGCTTGGTGCAACTTCAGGTGATTGAATTGCTGCCTTTATTAGCTTAGATTTGAATTTTGATTTCTGGTTTTCTTTTTGAGAGAAAAGAAAAGAATAAATTATTGGGAAAATAGAATAAAGAAAAGAAAATCTTAGATGTTGCCGTTGGAAGACATAAGTTAGGAACATTGAAGTGTGTGGGTTCTGTCAGTGATCAACCGCATTTGACTAGTAAGAATCTTGCAAGTTGCAAACTTTTGTACAAAAAGACAGCCCAAAATTGAAAAATGAAAATAGAAGGAAATTTGTAATTGCTGATAACAATTAGTGTGTCCAAGCATTAGTTTGTTTAGATCATTTTTATTTTTAGATTAGATCATTTTTATTTTATTATCATTCTTGATATGGTAATCTATATCTTTCATGTTGGCTAGTTCAGTTAGCAATTTTATTTTTATTTTATTTTTCCTGGAGAAACAGTTAGCAATATTTTCTACAAGAAATCTACATACAAATCATGTTTATATAAAATTCGGGGAGATTGGAATTATGTCTATTTTAATTTTTTTTTTTTTCAAAACAAGAAAAAAAGGAAATTAATGTAGTTTATTAATGAGTTTCAGTTGCCTGACCATATGTACTAATGGAAGTAGTTGAATTTATTGGCCGATACATGTAATAAAAGTTTCTAATCATGATCATCTTCAGAAGACAAAGACCTAATAATAATAGAGATATATATATATATATTTTTTGTATTAATAAACAATCCAAGTCATATAAAAGTTCAGATGAACCTTATCCCGCTTTTCACATGTATGAATGGTACTCCTGCCTCTCTGTCTCTGTCTCTCTGCTGCCTCTCTGTCTCTCTCTCTCTCTCTCTCTCTCTCTCTCTATATATATATATATATAAGTTGCGTTGCAACGCCAAGTCCACCATGTTTCAAAAATTTGAATTAAGTTTTTAAAGCCTAAACATGACATGCATGGAATAAAATCAGTAATTGCAACTATACGTAAAGTTGGTAAATAATTTGACAGAAGTTATAGCAGCTCTTATTCAATCTACGATTTGTTAGGTTGCTAACATGACTATGCAAGTCGAAAAATCAAATCCATGAGTTGGGCCAACCAATGACACCGTAAAGCCTAGCAGCCGCTGTTGTAAACCCAAAATAAGTAAAATACTGGGCCTTGTCCCAATTATTTATAACTCCACCCCTTAGTAGATGGTCCAGAACCCAAATTCAACCCCGACATTAGCAAGGACATGCATGGCATAAAATCAGTAATTGCAACTATATGTAAAGTTGGTAACTAAATTGACAGAAGTTGTAGTTTCAGAAAAAAAAAATGACAGAAGCTATATCAGCCCTAATTCAATCTACAATTTGTTAGGTTACTAATATGACTTTATGCAAGTCGAAAAATCAAATCCATGAGTCTGGGCCTATCAATGACATCGTATAGCCTAGCGGCTGCTATTGTAAACCCAAAATAAGTAAAACAGTGGGCCTTGTCCCAAGTATAATCTGCTTTAAAATTTACAGTTTGAAACACATAATTATTGGGCCAAGCCAAGCCCGTTACAGTTATGTAGATAGAACCCAAATTCAACCCCAAAATTATCGAGCTGTCGCACTGTATAATCTTTAAAAGCATTTGCCATCTGACCCGTAATATAATCCTTTCCCTAAATTGACCTTTCCTGTCAAGTATTTTATAAGTAGTGTTATTTTGTTGCTTTGCAATATTTCCACAATTACAAATTATTAGAGCAATTCTATGATACATTTTGCAATATTTCCACAATTACAAATTATTAGAGCAATTCTATGATACATTTTGTTGACTTCTAAATTTGGTTTTCACATCAAACATTAATGAAAAAAATGAAGCATGCATCTACAAAAAGAAAAATTTTCATAAAGGGTGTCGACAGTGTTATCAACGTAATTTCTTCGATATTTAAATAAGATTTCTTATAGAGATGTCAAAGACAATATATTTAATAATAGAGCAATTACAAGAAACTTAGGTACCTCTCTTCCTCGTAGGCTTTCCTTTTTTAAATGGTTTCTATACCAATGAGTCATAACTTATTTTAGCAGCTTAATAAACTTTATAGGTTTTGATTACCTTACTCGTTGGATAAAATTATTCATCAATAATAACTATTAGATATTTTTCAATAATTAACTTTACAACTAATTCAAATGTTGTTATTGATGGATAACCTTATCCAACTAGTAAGTTAAAAACACCCAACTTTATATTATATCACTTTTGTCAATTTGTCAAAAGTAATTACCATCTTAATTAATGTACAAATTATTAAGGTTGAACGATGTTTCAAGAGTAGACAACTTAGAGAGAAAGGGAGAGAGCAAGGAGAAACTAAATGATAATTTTGAAGTGTAATACATGTCTCCACTAAGGGAAACGAGATTTTGGATTGGATGTGGAGGAAATCTATAACGTGGGATGGAGCAAAATTGAAAAGTGCTTGAGGAAATTTATAATGTGGGATGGAGCATAATTGAAAAGTGCTTATCATCAAGTGCTTCTTGTAGAAAAGTTGGGTGAAAGTGAACCGATCTATTAAACCATCATGAACCCACTTAGTTGACAGTAAATTGACTTCAATTCCACACCGTAGTCGGCAACAAAAAGACAAATAAATATCAGGTAGGTAGCTTATCTTTAGAACCTTATATTGATTTGGTGGGTTGCCACACAATTGGTCAAGTTTTTATATATGTAGTCATCACACATTATTGAAGTATGATTTTGGGCAATCTTTGTTTTCGCTCTTTTACTAATTAACATGGTGAAAAACCTTTGTTTTTGGTTGACACATTAATGTTTAGGTTACCATGAATCTCATACTTGTTCAAAAGAATCTCAACTCAACATATATAATTTCAGTGAGCTCCCTTAATTATCAAGTAATTTGGGGTTTTCTTCTGATACTCCACCCTGTTGTTGTACACTTTGTCTATGTACTTTAATTAAGAGACTCAAATAGTTAATGGGCCACTTTGGGTCGAAGAGAGGCGCCACCACCCCAATCCTGTCCATATTAACATCAACATAGGCACAGGGAAGTTGGCCTTGCCCTTGCCCTTCTTCTCTTGTTTCCCATTAAACGTGTAATTTAAAAATAATCATACTGTATATAAATTTTTATCTCCTTGTAATAATAGAATAAAATTTTCTTATTCATAAAATAATACGATTAAAATAAAAGGTTTCATTCATATAATTTACTCTACGTTTAGAATAAAATAATTATAAAATTAGGATACAATAATAAAATTATTAATATATAATTCGAGAGCAAGGATTTCGAGTTGGGGAACCCATCCCATCCAAGTCCCCACCAAAGTTAACATTTTCAGGGATGAACTGCACTTATACCTCCACCACCACCATTGAAATGAGGTACTTCCAATCCCTAAATAGGTGTAGGCCCATGGCGCTTTTGACAACCTAGTCTCAAATCTTATGATTAGCTTATCACAGGACTAAATGCTTTTCTAAGTGTCAAGTTCTTGTTTAAAGGTTTAATTACACAATGTTTTTTTTTTTAATAAGGGGCTCTATTACCACCTAAAAATGTTTTGTTCCACTCAGTTTAATTTTGCACCCTACCTTAGAATATTTAAAATCGATTTTTTACTCTTTACATTCTTTAAAATACTAAAACTAATCTTATAGGTATGAATCAATTTAAATTAAGCTTCCATTTTAAAATTGAGGATGGATGTTTACACACCTAAAAAGTTGTCTACACCTCTTGAGTAAGTTCATCCTATTAAATATTGTTAAAAAACCTAGAACATATTTAAAATAATCTTACTGATAACGTTTGTTTACAAATATATAGTAATAAAATAGAAAAATGATATTTTTTTATATCAAATAAGTCATAATGATCTTTAAAAAAAAAAAAAGAGTCATAATTTTAAATTATAACTCTATAAAATAATTTTTAGTGGGGCAAATTTATAAAAGGGGTGTGTACATGCAACTTTAATAGGGTGCACATACCATAACTCTTTAAAATTTTATAAGTTTTACCCTCCAATAAATATATAAAAAAAAAAAAAAAAAATTTAAAAAATGAAAACCCAAATGAACCCAGCTATGAAAAGCCAACAATCCAACAAATCCTTTTTCTTATTATATGGGTATGCCATTTGCTATTTGTTCAGCATTATATATTTATAGATTTTAGAATTGAGCAATTTTATTTGTTTTCAAAGTCCATGGCAACTCCAATTTAATTTGGTCATCTTCATTCATATGACAAGTGTTTTTTCTCTCTCAGCCTGAAATATTTCCACAACTAAAAGGCCAATAGCACCTGTAAACCCAAAATTTATCAATTCAAAATCAAGAAATAATGAGAATTGATAATATAGAAGCAGAAAATCTTTTCGAATAAATATTCCCGTGAAACACCTATGCATACAACTTAGTTGAAATAGGATTTGCTTTTAATATGGTTGTTGAATGAAATGCCTAAGTCTGATGTTATTTTAGTTAGTTATCATCAGATCCAAAAGTTTAAGTTGGTAAAAAATGACTTACTATAGAATTTAATACTTGAGGTTATTATATGTTAACACTTTTTTTGATATTTTGTATAATATCTTGATTGTTGGGTTTATACAATATGATGATGTTAACGATGCAAAAGAGGTTAGTGATTGTGAGGCCTTTGAAATAAGGAATTGATTTGGCTGGCGAATATTTTAAATAAATGAGTGCTAGAGATTTGCTTAATTCTTGAACTTTTTAAATACATGTACAAGAACGATGTTCAAACTTGGAAAGTGATAATACTTGGATTTGATTTTAAACAAAATATTAGAATTTATATCATGGATTGGGCATAAGCTATATGGGTGTAAAGATGAAATTTGATGTTAATTACTATTTTGATATAAGAATATTTTAATAATATGTAATATTATCAAAACATGGATGTTAAAAGAATTTTTGGTGATAGCAATAAAGCCATCTTTTTTTTACTTCACATATAAATAATGACATTTTAACCTTTCCGAACTTAGCTTATCTGATTACCTAACTTAATTGAATTAGCTAGTACAAGACAAAATCACAACCCACACTAGCAACTGAAATTGTAAATCAATATCTAACTATTGAATTTTCTTAACTAAATATGTGTTACTCTTGAATGAAGAACTTGACTTGCATGAAGCTTACAACCACCAAGAAAATCGGTTAAAAGCGAAGGACATTTGCTTAAAGTTTAAAGTAGTTGATTTTCACTCTTAAATAGAAAGCACTTATATGAAATTCATGATCTATTAATAAATTAGAAATGATAAAAAAACACTAGGTTAATATCCAAAATAAATGGTATCATAGACTCGTTATGGATTCTGTTATTTATGTGGACTCAATCATTTTGGATTCTTTGGTGAAGAAAAATTTTTGCATTTAATTCATTATCCATATAAGCCGAAAATAATTCTTGAAGATAAAGGATGTTGGTATATAAACCCTAAAGCAGGCATGCTTGCTGGGTGGGCCTGGGCTATTACAAGCAAGGCCATCGCACGTGAACAAACGTTCAAGGTGAGCACATCCATTGTCATTTTCACGTGAACAAACGTCAACATGTCCTCCCAGTATTTCACCTTGAAAACCGGTGTTGGATCGAGAAGAGGTCAAGGGAAAGGGGCCTCATTATATTGAAAGCACCTGAACCTACAACCAACTCTGGCTCAGTGTTGTCATTTCAATACTTAAAAGATTTACTACTTGATACTTGGTAATCACATCATCTGAAGTTGACATTGTTATATGATTGCTTTATTTATGTCAAAATTCTAATTATCATACTCTATTCAAGAAATCAAACCACATAATTGAAGTCCAATCCCTCATTGATTACACCTCTATAATAATGTTATCATTTTAGTAAAATTTTTAATTAAATTTATTAATACAATGAAATAGAATATATAATACATATTTGTCAATTTGAGGATAGTCCAGTAATATATCTTTTATGTTCACATCTCATAAGTTGTAAGTTTAAATCATCTTTCCATCTTTCAAACTCAGAAATTATTGTAATATATAATTGAAAAAAAAAAAGGAATAGTACAAAATTCATAATATTTTAAGAATTTAATATATGCATCCTTGCTGCAATATATATACAATTAAACTTGCAACTTATTTCCTCCAAGAATTTGAATAATAAATAATGTAGAATTTTCAGCTTATTGTAAGAGAAATCTTGAAAGCCCCACTTTGTCACCAGTAGCTCGAACATCCATTTGGATTTGCTGTCTATACTCACTAAAACTAAATTTTTTATAAACTGCTGGCTGGCTGCAGCTTTCGATCACAGCTTCATGAGAGGGACAATAGAAATATGCCACAGAAAATCTTTCAACTTCTTGATGTGCAACCACTCTGTGTTCAATGCTCTTGAAAACTCCATTGCTCAGTGCCTGCGTGCCCTTATGTCCCATAATTAATGTATAACAAAGTTAACCCAACAAACAAAAGTATAAATTTCATAACATTTCCTGAAGTTTGACCTAAGTAAATTATTGATCCATAAAAAGCTTAATTTATGTTTCTGTTTTTGACTAGCTTTAATTTCTAACGGACTAGGTTTCCAACAAATTTTTGAATATGTTCTTCACCAATTTCAAAACCAAAAGGATCGTGTATAATTAACCGGTATAAATCAGGAAATGTTGATGAAAATATTAATCCAAAAAAAAAAGAACATTATTTTATATATTTTTTCAGCTAAATTATACACACAAATTACCTGAAATAAGTCACCAACGTTGACAATTAGAACTTCTGGCTTAGGTTTTACATTAAGCCATTTCCCATCTTTCATCAGCTGCAACCCTCCGACCTGATCTTGATATAGAATAGTGAGGAAATCGCTATCAGTGTGAGGCATCAGCCCATAGACCTCTAAAGATGATGGACATGGAGGATATCTGTTCATTCGAACATAACTGGAGCTAGGTAGGCAATTCTCTTGAAAATAAGATGATTTTACCCCCAGATTTTGTGCTAAACATTCAGCTAATCTTCGAGCCAGAGTGGCAGCTTTCTTTGCAAACAATCCAATAGCCGATCTGATCAATCAGGTGGTCAAATAGTTTACTATAAAAGCTAAATATTAATCTAATTAAGATGTCACTCTTACATGATACAAACCTATGCAAATAAAGTTACAGGAGCTGGTTCCTCGGGGCTTCAATCTTAAAACTTGTCGATTAATGAAAACCTGAGAGACTTGTACATATAATAAGTTGGATTTACAATGAATTTTTTAAGTTGGATTTAGAATGATTTTTTTTGGATTTGAATACCCTTCAATCAGTATATTTATAATTGTATGCTTTTGTATTTCCATTTCAAAAAATTATAAAAACAAAAAACAAAAACAACAACAACAACAACAATTTGAATTTGAATGTACATTTCTAATAATTTGTCATGATTGTTTCATTTTCTAATTGTTAATTTTGAGGCTTAATTTTTGGTTCAAATAAAATCTCAAAGATCTAATTGTTAGGTAGTCGACAAATCAATGTCAATCTTGCATGGACATCTTCGTACATGAAATGACTTGGATAAGGTTTGAAAATCGAAGTACGACTTTGATAGAAGTTTTGAAGTAAAGTTTGGAGTACTTTGTTTGTCCATCTACATTTAAAGTCTTTTGTCCCACATGAAATATCCAACATTTGTGGCTTTTATGTGAAACCCTTTGCTTTTGGCCTATGGGGTACAAATTTATTAAGGATAAGGCACCTTTGATTGATAATTTGCATAGAAGGGCAATTGAAAGGTAGGGTATGTTTCATTATTATATGATTTGTCACTATCACTACTCACTGGAGAAAGTAATTTGTGAAGTTCATTAAAAGTTTAGGGTATTCATGATGATCAAGTTGCATAAGAGATTGGTTAAAAAATTTTCTTCGCCTATTTAATTTGTAGTTCTTTGATTAATAAAAAAAAAAAATCATTTGAAATATAATTAAATACTTTGAAATATGTCCTATTGAGATGCTTCTTCAGAAACTAATTGAATTCTAATTTAGTTGCAATCATATTACTCCTACCGCATGCACTCACACAATAAGTATATGCAACATATCTAAAATTACCAGTTACATTTTTTGAAATAAATTAACTACATGTATGTACTTCCCTATGATGTGAGGAAGATTTTTCTCAATAGGTAAAATATATAAAAGACTCTTAATTTTCACATTTTTAATTGTATAATGTATCAAGCTAACCAAACATATAAGTAGGTTAATAAAGCAACGTAGAGATTAATGTTAATCATGAATTAACCAACAATCCAATTTAGTTTCTTGAAATTAATATCTAGGTTTATAATTTGAGCTAATATAGAAGTACAAATGCTCAATATGAATGACCTTTCTCTCTCTCTCTCTCTCTCTCTCTCTCCCTCTCTCTCTCTCTCTCTCTCTTTTTTCTGTTTGTGGTGGTGAAGTCTTCATTTGGTTTTTTATATCATCTAAACCTGAGTGATCTATATGACCTACCAATCAGTCTTTTTGGCACGATTGAAGTGAAATCGTCCCATATCAAATTTTATATGTGTGGTGATGAACACAGATAAATTGCATCAAGTACCATATCTATAGATTTAATGCAATAAAAGTACCTGGAACTGTTGCATTCATCCAATGTTGAAATATCTGTAAGAGGAATGTGGAAGGCTTCTGACCAAGAGAATTGCCTCAAACAAGTGGCTGTAGGGTTGCCCCAGCGATAACTATCAGCCGATAAATTCATGAAATTCTCTTCAGATTTGTTGCAAAAAGGCTGGTGAAACATCTTCATCTGCTCATATCTCATGCTGTCCAGAACCTTCCTTGGAATCCCATGATTCACAACTTGAAAGAAACCCCACTCACTTGCAGCTTCAGCCATCTCTTTTATGCATTTATGATCAAGTTCCTGAATGTTGTTCAAATGATCGTACTCGTTGTCCACGTACCGGAAATTTAACCTATCAAGATCAATCAGAGGCAGCTCACATTCCTTGTCAAACATGGAATGGTTCTTGTCTTTGCCTTTAGAATTCTGGAAGAGAACCCTGTAGGTTTCTTGAAATGGAGGTTCAATGTTGTCCATGGAATTAGAGAAAGAGAAATGCCTCTGAGTGACTTCTTAGACCTGAGAAATGCAAGATCAATATGTGGTACATACATATTTATATATATATGATCAGTTAACTTATTATAAGATCTCTTTCCAAATATAGAATGAAACTAATAAAAGTGATCTTATTGTATGTTGTAAATTAATTAAAGTATACACAAGAGAGCTACAAGTCCTGTCCCTTTTTTATAAAGGAAAAGAAATGATTAATTAGTGAAATTTGGATACGTTCAATCATATGATGTGCATTAAGGCATATATATCTTTTAGAAATTTATAACATTCAATTACTTTACAAAGAAAAGTACTTCCTGACACATTTCTATATTTGGTAATGTGTGAAGTTTCTGATGCATATATATTACAGTATACATACATATGATCCCACCCGAATCGCCCGCAAATGAAAACCCAAACCCCTCCCCAACCAGTGTGACCAGGTTTCAAATACAAGACCTTTACATATAAGCTATATATTTTACCACAATGTAACAATTTATTCGTTTGTCAATATACAAGCTAACTTAAAAGAAACGTATATACAAGTAGAAGAGTTTAGTAAAAGTTGAATCCTAGTAGTTTGTATTTCTTTTTTGCAATTTTATTTTGGATATTGGTGTTCATTTTTTTCTTTTTTTTTATGTCAACTAATTAAAGATATAACTAAAATTAATTTATAAATACAGCCTTATTTCAAATATTAGAGAGCTCTCCTATATGTTTATCTTGTAATCAAATTTATATCTATATAAAATGGGATTTTAGAGATCTGGTTTTGAAGATTCTCTCACAAGAACAACAATGAGCATCTAAATCTACATATATACACCTTTTAGGCTTTCACCGTATATAATAAGAAATTGATCACCACCCAAAATAAGTACAGTTTATGTATTAATATCTGTACTTATAATCTGTTTTTATATGCATTATCACTCAGGCATGGGTGACAGCACATCACCCACCACGTCTTAATAAATAAAAATTAAAAAAAAAAATTGTTTTGCCCAAATTACTAACAAATTTAAGGTAGAACACATGAGCAATAGTAATAATGCATGAATTGACTGGGTACAGAGCTTGTCGCAGGTTGCAAAGTTTAATTTATAGCGTTGTGTTTTGTCTTGTTTTGGAGTTGAATTAATATATGATTCCTTTATGACCATACCATTACCATAGCTACCCCACAAAGAAACCATAAACCAAACAGACCTAAATCAAAAGCCAAACTCATTTATAGGAAAGAGAAAGATAAAAACATCAGCGTAGCCGACTTCATATACTTAAAATTATTCATTATATGTATCAAGTAGTTGATGATTTTTTTGGAATATGAGGCATGTTACAGCTCAATTGTTCTAGAATTCTCTTACTTGTACTTCATCCATGGATTTGTTTCTGTGCAGCCTTGCGGAGATACACTAGGTGAACTACTTCAAGATGAGAAGACAAAGAAGCCAAGCATAAGCCATATCTGCCAAAACAACAACCAATTGATCAATTTCATTGGAGTTTCTCTTCAAGCGAAAAAAGTAGAACATAAATAAACAGTATCTATATATATATATATATATCTTGGCAGCAGAAATTATTAATATCTTTAGGCCATATCTGAGTTACCTAAAAAGGAAGGAGCTTGATTAAATTAACTTTTACAGAAGAACTTTAGATATAAAAAAATGAAGAAAAAACTGCATGCAAATTATTTTATTGGTATTAATTAGAACACAGGTATTGTTTTGGTCCGTCATCCATGGTGATTCTATGTTTCCAGTCATGGCCTGTGCAACAAGTACTACAGCTCATGATTAGAAGATAGATTCTTGTAGCCGCTCTTCAGCAGGAAAAATAGTTAAATCTCCGTACATTTCTCACAGTAATCTTAATATATGATAAAATCAAAATAAGAGATGCAAGTGCATTTCAATAAGAGCATGCCCATGTGGTGTACTTGTTAGATGTGATTGGTCGAGTATGTTATTTGGCATCTCTCATTGGAGTGGGTGTATTTATCCCATCCTAGTTTTTTTTCCTTTTAGCTGAGGGCTTTCCAGTGGAGAGAGAGAGAGAGAGAGAGAGAGAGAGAGAGAGAGAGACTGTAAAGAAAACAACCCTACAACTGATCTTGACACAAAAATGAATATGGTAACTATATATAGCTTTCAACTCACTAATTAACTTCAAGGCATGATATTCAATCATTAATCACAAAACAAGCCAAATATGCATAGACAAGTAGAATATACACAGCAAAAATTAATCGTCTGCAAAATCTATCACATAGGTAGCTACACAAATAGAAAAATGTGAATTAGGGATAAAAATGGCCAGCTATGGCCATTTTAAGTACTTCATACAAGAAAACAACAATTTGTATGAAAAAGAAAGGGCAATACTTACAAGTACAGGAGGGGTTTTTATGGCCATTTTAAGTACTTCATACAAGAAAACAACAATTTGTCTGAAAAAGAAAGGGCAACACTTACAAGTACATGAGGGTTTCTGGAATCTAGGGTTTTTGGAAACCGTGGAACCTCTATATATACTAAGCCTGCACAAAGTCATGGTATCTAGATTGAGAATTTATGGCTGGAATAAAGAACACGTAATCGCTGTAAAACAAGTATCAAAGGAGAGAGAGAGACACAGAGAAAACTAATATGCTTTGTATGTGCCAATCGTATATGTCTAAAGCTTTGAAAAGGCTCTATAAATTATAAGATTATGTTATTAATATAATATAAATTTTTAATTAGATTTTTTTAAGTTTGATTTAGACCTGAAATGGTTTTTATTCATATATATGAATTTTCGATTGGTATTTTCGGTTGGTTCTCATTGTTCCAAGTCTCTTATCTTTACCCTCTTTAAATGCTAAAAAGTCTCATCCCAATATATTATGAGTTGACAATATAACACATCTGATGAAAATAACTTGCACCCAATTAGCGTTAATCACTCCTTCATTAGTCTTTAATTATTGCTAAAAAGTCTTGCTTTAGTACCACTGCAATGACTGCATGCGTTAATAATCAGATATTAATTATCAAGAGCCGCCGGATATCAAATTTGTATTATTAATATGAGTTTAGCTATATTACTCAACCAATAACGTTATCTATCAATTGTATCCCTCATATTGTCTTTAATAACTACCCTTACAACTAATGTAAGGGTTGTAATTGATAGGTGATATTATTGATTGAGTAAGGTAGTCAAACCTTATTAATATGAATTTAATTATATTACCCAATAAGCAATATTATCTATCAATTGTAGTCCTCAAATTGCTTTCAATAATTACTTTTAGAACTAATCTAAAAACTATAATTGATGAATAATGTTACCAGTTGAATAAAGTAGTTAAATCCTATTAACATAAGTTTAGCTACATCACCTAACCAGTAACATTATTTATCAATTGTAGCCCTTAACTAATTTAAGAACTGTAATTGATTGATAATATTACTGATTGAGTAAGATAGTCAAACCTTTTTAATATGAGTTTAGCTACATTATCTAATTAGTAACATTATCTATCAATTACAGTTCTTAGATAGTCTACAATAATTACCCTTATAACTAATCCAATAGCTATAATTGATAGGTAATATTACTGGTTTAGTAAGATAGTCAAATCTTATTAATATTATAACTCACTATTTATACTAATTAATGACCCCACATAAAATTTATGTGTAGGAATCCGTATCTAAGAATTTTGCAACGATTAGATATCATGATGAATAGTAGGATATTTGAACAAGTTACTCGTGATTAGATCCAAGCACGAACTAGTTCAATTAGTAAAGTCTCCTATACTGTTTGTATAATTAGTTCAGACAATGTGTGATTCCATTCGTGGGAGATTGGGATGGGGCACAAAAAAACACCATCATATACTACTTTTGCTAGTTTAATTATCTTGCTGACCAATATTACAAACGGTCGGATTATATAAAAATGCAATCCAATGATTATCTAAAAGAAAATTAATGAAAATAGAGTAAACTATACATATAAAGAGAATAACTTGTAAAAAATATGATTTTGCATATTTCGTAGCACTAACACAGCTAAATCCAAACCCTATGAAAAAACACAGCTAATTACGTTCGTTAAGAGTATAGCGAACGCTCAATATTAGATATACGTGAACTTTTTTAGAAGTTCCAAGATATTCAACTACATGAACTTATAATGCGTTTAGCGTCTTAGACTCTATCTAACATAACTTTTACAAAGTAACTTTTGACTTCTAAAAATTAGAAGTGGATAAAGTATTTGGTTATAGTCTCAAAAGAAGTTAAATTTTCTCTTTAAAAAAAAAAAAAAGAAAACAAAAAAATAAAGTTTGAATTTTAGAAACTCATCTGAAAACAAAGCTTCAGACAATTAAATTACTTTCATACATATATATATATATATGTATGTATGTATATTTGAAAGCATCTATCAAGTGGTAAACCTTAGCTCTAATAATATTCCATCCATTTGTACTTATTTAGCTGGACTAAGATCTTCAACTAATGTCAGTACATACTAAGAATCAAAGGATCCGGTAACATAATAGGTTTATGAGGACATTGAATGGTCATAATTTTTAACAACCTCAAGATTTTAATTTTTTTTGAAAAAAAAAATTCTGAGAGTACATATTAATCATTTTATCAATTTCATTGTTTTAATAATTACAACCGTGGCATGACAGGCATAATTAATCTGTTGAATGTCTTCAATATATAACAAGGACATGTGTAAGCATGGTGCTGTGGTCTATTACATAAATAGTATACGCGTTAGATATCCAACATTTGATATATGTTCATGGTCACGTGATAAAATCTACTTGGTCATGGCATCTTAATCTGAATTGCGATGTCGGCCACACTACACACCATTGTATGTACATGCAAATACATATTTATATGCATGGCTTATTGACAGTTGCTTGTATATATATGCAAATGCATATTTATATGCATGGCTTATGAAAGTAGTTTATATATATATATATAGAAACCTGTAAATTTTAACATCTAAAATTTAGTTACAATAATTTCAATTGAACGCTGATTATTAAATCATACATATAAACCTCGTATATTAAATTTCAGTTCATAAATAAATCTAATTAACAAAGAGTTTTCTCTGTTACAGTATTATTATTTTTATTGTATTGACCTTCATGTAACAACTATCATGGATTCAAGATTTCGATTTTGTTTAGAATATATAAATATTATTTATTCGAGTCACTACATAAGTAAATTCAATTTTTTGGATACAGCGTTTGTTAGCTTTAGATTCACTTAGTTTTAGAGTCAGTTTAACTGCACAGAAATGATTTGTTTTGCATGTGAATTTGTACTCATATAAGGGCTTACTCTACATTATAAATTTATTAGTCTTACACTTCGTATTTTTCTTTTTTTTCTTTTTATCTCCTAATATAAGGTCAGATAATTGTTGGGATCTAATTGAGATAAGATTTTAATACAAAATCTAAAATACTGCTTTCAGAAGGTAAGAGAGGTCTATCCATATTAAGCGAAAAAATTATTTATACTTTTATGAGTTATAATGCTCGAACTTTATCTCTCAGCTTTCTAAAAAGCTGGATAGATGGGAGGTGATGCCACTGTATTATCACACTTTGAAGCTTGCACCTAGTATGTTAATTTTTTACATATTATTATTTTCTGATATTATGCTCATGTATGTATATATTATAATTTGAATGCAGCAATTAGTCCTGTATGATCTAATAGAGGATTAGTTTATAGAAAAAAGTTGAGATCCATCCAGCAATGAAAAGATACAGGAAATTGACATTTATTTGATTCATGTAACGTATGAAAAATTGAGGTCTTAATTTGGTTAAAATTGAAACATCTGCACGACTGCACCTGAAAAGCACTTGATGCACGCAGTGATTGCTAATTATTGCCCATCTGCAACTCAATTGCATTCAAGGACGATAATGAGTTGACTATTCTTGGTAGTCGCTAAATACAAAAATAATTTAATTGTTTTGATTTTTGAAGATCCTCCAAATATGTGGCCCCACAAATGAAAACTGACCAATCGAAAATTAAAGACAAAATTCATTTAAAGTGGAAGAAAGAGGAAGGAAGAACAAGAATAGAAGTAATTCATCAGCCGACTTCACTACTTAAATGCATATAAAAAAGAAAATAAAAAAGAAAAAAGAAAAATCATTGCTTTAATCATTAGTATTGTCGGCAACCAAACCAGTGGTGCCACGTGCATTAATAAATGATTGGTTCAATATTCTAGTCATCTAGTATCTTGAGAAATTTTCCGATCTTCTGTTCCTTTTCATATATATGGAGGGAAAATCTCAAATAACAGCATGAGAATATATTTATTTTGTAATCCATTGTTTCATATATATTCAAAATATAACTTGACATTAATATACATATCCAAACTATCCTCTAAAGGCATATGAAAGGATGATAATGTTCCTAACGGACATAAACTCCTTTAAATTAATATTATTGATCGTTTAACTTTAAGGGTAAAAAAAAAACGATGATAATTTAATTAAAATAATATTAAATATAAAATAATTAAAAATTTAGATATTTTTATTTAAAAATAAATAAATATATAAATAACTTTATTTTTCCCTTAACACACACACTCTCTCTCCCCTCACTTCCTCCTCTCTCTTTCTGTATCCGATCGGTTCCCTTCTCTCTCTTTCTTTATCTCCAACCAAAGATGATGGTGATGAAGATCGACGACAGCAATACAGGTAGCGAAGATCCTTCTCTCTCTTTTTCTATCTCCGACGGCGACGAGACCACTGTGGAGACCTAGATGGTCTTCATCCGTGGAGACGGAGGCCTAGGTCTCCATGGTTCGGGTCTTCATCGGTTTTTTTTTTTTTTTTAAAAAAAAAATTAAAGAGAAATTGATGGTGTTTCCTAGTGGATTATGATTGTGGGATGGTATTTGCTAATCATGGTGTTTGTTGATTGTGTTTTTGGATGGTTTTATGGTGTTTGTGGCTGATGGATGCTGTTTGATAATGGTGTTCTGGATGGTTTTATGTTGTTTGTGGGTGATGTATGATGTTTGATGTTTGATGTTGGTTTGTTGTTGATGATTATGGGTGATAGATGCTGTTAGATAGTGTTGATGGTGTTCTAGCTGGTGTTTGTTGGTGAAGATCTAATATGGATCTCCACTTTTTTAAAAAAAATTATTAAATTTTATTTTTAATCTTTATAAAATTTTTTAAAATATTATTTTATGATTATTATATTTTATAATAAAAAAATCATGGTTAAAATGATCTTCTTAATTTTTATCAAACTTTTCTACTAAATTATAACTTTGTGGTAAAATGAATGAAAATGAAACAGTGAGTTGTAAATAGACATTATTTCATATGTCAGATTGTTTTTTGAGATTTTCTCATATATATATATATATATATATATATGTTTTTCTTCTTTTGGATTTCTTGGAATGAATTGGGGAAAAGATCTAGAATTTTGTGAATTGGATTTTTTTTCATCAAAAAAAAAAAATCACATGGAATATAATAACAAAAAAAACTATGAAATGATTGATTATCAATCATAAAACATAAGAGATAGCTTAGACATCTGACTGTGAAGTTTTTAGATTATAAATAATATTTAAAAAAAAAAAATTCAAGATTAATGTGAACAAACATCCCAGAGACAAATTCTCATACAAATTTTTAAAAAATAATAATAGGAATTCTTCTTTGCTTATATAATTTTTGGTTGATTTATAAATCATACCAAACTTAAAAGTAACAGTTGATCTCTGTGATTGTCCTCATCTCCCATTATGGACACTTTCTAGTGCCTTCTTTTATGATAAAATAACACATGTTGTAAATCTTGGTTGTGGATTCCACCATTTATCAGTTCAATATAATTGGTCAAGGGCATTGGCAACTAATGATGATTGCTTGTAAAGATAGCTATCCTAGCTAATAGATTAACACCATCATATTTCTTAAGTCGATTTTGTAAAGCCGGTCAGTGGCCGACTCAGTTACAATATATATGTATGTACTGTATTTATTCAAATTCAATTGAATGAAAATGAGAACATGTCTCATGTCTCTCTTTCTCTAGATTTTCATTTCTCTTCCTCAATCTATAATTTATTTCTTATATCATTTCCATTAGCAAATTATAATTGATTGCCTTATTTTTCTACGTCTTTATATTCTGCGTTTTTATTTTCTGTAAATTACAACAACAGATTAATTTTCTTGTGCCTGTGTTTTAGGTTTATGACTTCACCAGATAATTCCAGAGCTACTAAATTAGTAGTGGCTTCACATTATTAAGCTTCATAGCAAAAATCCAACACCATTAACCACTCAGCTTTCACCAAATTGGCCATATATCTTAACTCGTTTAGACAAGAATCCACAAGTTGCCTGTAAAAAATTTTTGAATGCCAATACAGTGTTATTAAAAAATAGGTGATTAAACTTTGTTCTCTTTTTTATGTGTACTTTGATCTTCACTCACAAGATTTTGTTACATGTTACTATTAAAGTTAAAATAAGATGAAACTCTACTCATTAATTTTCTTTTTTTAGAGTAGCGGTATTTACACCTTCTAAATCTATACGTAGACCTTTGCTAAGTATATCCTATCTATACATAAAATTTGATCTTGCCTCTCTTTAACTTTAAAGATTTTGCAATAATGTTACCATTAAAATTATAAGAAGATAAAATTCTACTTAATAATACTCCTTTTTTAAGAGTAATGATATTTATACCCTTCTAAATATATATGTGCACCTCAGGTAAGTATATCCCATTAAGTGTCTTTTTAAAAAATTAATTTTATTTAAAAGTAATTTTAGTGAGATTTATTTAAAAAATATAATACAATAAAATCAAGGAAATAAAATTTTCATATTAAATGAGCCATTATTATATATTAAAATTTTTAAAATAATTTTAATGGTATATAATTATGAAAAGAGTATATATACACTTCATTTATACGTCCACTGTAATGGAGTATAAATCTCGTGGCTCTCTTTTTTAACTGCAAATAGCAATTTACATTGCATCAGTTAAAAGCCTGAGATTGCAGTGAAGTCCAAACTTGGACCTGTAAATAAATTTTAGTGAGCTGAAAACCCAAAAGTACTTAAAAACATATTATATTAATCCAAGAGTGTCGACACCCCTTTAAAATTGTATAATCACCCCTGTGATCATAACATTCCATCAAATATTTAAAAATAAATTCTAATTAAATAAAAAAAAAATCTAATTAAATAAAAAGTAGCTTTGATGAAATTTGTTTGCAATAAATAACATAATAAATTTAAAGAAATAATAATTTTCATGTTAAGTTTGTTTGTGGTTTTTTTTTTTTTTTGGTGGTGGAGGGGGATTAAATTAAAAGGGAAAAAAAAAAAACTACTTATAACCTTGTGTTGTAAAACAAAAGTATAACTTGAACCCTTGACTTTTAGGATCAAATGAAATGTTCAATCATTCTCACTAAAAGGTGGTGTGCATTTTTAATATTAAGTTATTATAATTACAAATTATAATTTTTTTAAACAATCCAACTAGCAATAGAACTGTGAGTTTCTCAATAACAAAAATCAAAACAATATCCCAAGCTCTAGGCATATGCCAAGCCCATGGCGGGACAGGTTTTTATATTTGGATAAATTTTATTTTGGTTCCTATGTTTTTACCACAAATTTGTTTGTCTCATATGGTCCTATAGGTTTTAAGTATACATAATTTAGTCTCTACCATTGATCAAACATAAGTCAAACTTAACGGAATGAATGTTACTTTTATATTTCAATAAAATTTTAAAAAATAAATAAATATTAAAAAGAAGAATACAAAAAGAATTGTGATCTCTACCATCCATCATAATATGATGGACAACGAATATTATTGCAATAAAAATAGCTTATTACACATTTAACAAAGATTTAAAAAGGAAAAAATCAAATTTTAAAAATTAAAAGTTAAAAAAAAAATAAAAATTGAAATTTCGATTGTGGAACCCAGATTCAATTGGATAGAGATAGAGGTCTCCAGCTCTACATTTGTCGTGAGTAGAGATGGTCATCTCTATCTTTTATTGTTGTAAAGGTGGAGCTCCATTGTTTGGTCGCCAAACCTGGGAAGAGGTGGTTCAATCTCTTTGTTTGGCAGAGATGTCTCCATCAAACCACTTGGGAATGAAATCGTTCCTAGATGTGGTTTGATATAGGAACGATTTCATTCCCATATCTGGTTTGAACCCAAAGATTGAAGATTAAATATTAAATTACAAAGCAAAGTTGTATGTCGAAGTGTTTGTACTTTGAAGGCACTAAAAATGATAATATAAATAAATATAAACCATCTGCACTTAAGTGTATCTTCATTCTGGTTTGGAGAATGAATGTCACACAGGTTTCAAGTTCTTAACATTATCCCTCAGCTTTCATCGGAATTTTTATTTTTATTTTCACTTTTATTTTTTTTAATGTTATACACCATCTTTGCAGTTTCTAGCGAGTCAGTACTCGGTAGTCACTCAAGAACAGGACATCAAAATTTTTCCAACTGTCTAGTCCTTCAAAATTTAAAATTTTACACTTTCGTATTAGTCTTTGAATTTGAATCTGATACTTTCATCGGCGATAACTATAGAGATTCTAATCTGTATAGTGATGTATCCTCATTTATCATTATCTATAAATAAATGCACAAAGTATGAATAATTGCTGGATCTACAACTTTAAGTTGATGATCTATGCCATGATGTTGGACCTCAAGGTTAAGTCGTGTTTCATGTTAAAACTTGGGTGTTCCTTCTTTTTATTTAATTTAATCAGTCAATATCACCACTACCTTCAACTATGTATGATAAAGTACCGCATACCATCGTCTAATGTAACTTTGCGGTAGAAAACTCTTATTTAAGTTCAAATGCCTACACTGCAGATGGTATATACCATTTAGTGCCAGATGCTGCAAAGGGCATTGCATAGTCATGGTGTATAACACATGATGCATAATAAAGTAAACATCAAACAAATCATGATTAGTGCTCAAGTGGAACCAATGGGTGCAATGGTCATGCATCATTAACTCCCAAATTTAACAGAAAATATATTACCAAAAGCAATAGTGGGTGAAAATGATTTAAAAAAAAAATGGCTGTAGACAGCTTGGATCCAGATCCATGCAGAGCAGCAGTCAAATAAGTGTAAAAACAGAACATCAACTCATAGAGCAAGTTTAAAACATCAATGGAAGAAGAATAGTTGGAAAGGTGTACAGAGTGCAACAAATACCATTTTTCCAATTTCCATTTACTGCAAGAAAGAAATGCATACCAGCAAGAAAGCAATGTTACAAACTAACCACAAAGATGTCCATCAAACCAGCACAAATAAGGACTTACATACTGGAGGCAATAAAGGATTCCTTGCCAATCAACAAGGATTTGCACTGCAATGATGTCCTCAAAAACATGACCTGAAGCAGTAAAGCATTTATGTCAATAAAGGACACCTAACAAGACAAGCAGCCAACTTATATGAAAACGCATGCATAAAAAGCAAAGCATCATATTCGTTACATAAAGCTTCGCTTCAGTTCATGACTTAGATTTTATCAAGCTTATCTGCCTTGACAACAGGGTTGGCTTTCACAATTGGTTACCCTGCAGCAGCCCGGTAATCAAAAGGACAGTCATTCTTGTCAGAGTATCGGTGAACTGCACAGAAGAGGTTCCCACACCTGCAATTAAAACCTGTTAAAGCAACACACTTTTGGCTAGTTGTACCTACACCTGATAGGGTCCTCCTTTACCTTGAACTCAAACTTGGTAGTGGATGAGTCACTAAATATTCCCATGGAGAAGAGTTTAGACTCCACTTTTTTCAAATTTTATATTCATGAACCAGCAACAGCAGGTTCCTTTCCATTTCCACTAGAGCTGCCATTCACAATGCTTCCAATAGATGATGCTGCAAGTTGGGCCTGTTCCTGCTTAAGGATCATGTCCTTGTGGCACTTGGAAGACATGTTCATGGTTGCAGCACTTCCAAAGAAGCCACAGTTGTAGATGCAAAGAATAGGACCTTCTGGAGCTTGGCATCCTGTCTCATCATGTGATTTCATATGTTCTAGTCTCCTGCCAGAAATCAGTTTACCATCTACACTGATATACAACTAAACCCACAAACAATTCACCCACTAAGCAGATATCAATCAAATACATGCAAACAAAGACACCAACTCAGTTATGCATGCAGAAATGCATCAAAACAGATTGTAAACACAAGTTGATCAAGTGCACTGTGCACAATGAGAAGTTTTTAAAAAAAGGGTAAGCAAAAAAAAATGTGGTGAATTTGTGCAAGCCAACTTTAATCAACACCATGAAATAACATGTATATCCATAATTATAGCTCAAAGCAGATTATGGGTCAAGAAAATTTAGGTAACCACTCTGTACTGACCCTAAACCATGAGATATCAAACAGGAGTGGAATGAGAATTTAGGAGAATTAACTTGCTTAAAGACTTGGGAGTAAGCAAGTCACAAGCGTTGAACAATACCCAACACACAGCGGATAGATCCCCATCACTTAGAATACTAGTACACTTCTGGCAAGTAAAAGAAATATAAGAGAATAGTATGCATAACAGTAATTGATTTCATAAATACCCAAGTTACACTGCAAGACATCTTATAAAAGACAATCTCTCTAGATTCAACCAATCTGCAAGCTTCAAATAAAGTACTAGCCTACCAACTTTTTCTCATTAAAAATTCACCACACCACATACTTGGCAAGAGAGAACACACATTTCTAACAAATCTAAAACAGAAAACATAGTTATCAGTTCCCATGACTCACCCAAGTCAGTCCATTGCAGCCCTATACAAAAACAATTCATCACTTGACATGAACCAAAATCAACAACTACGAGTCAAATATGTACACAACACTAACAAATTCAACAAAAAAAAAATCTCAATCTTGAAAATCATCAAAATTATAGAGAAAAATTCATTGAAACAACAAATATTGATAAACCTATATATTCAACTAATTAACCTTATACAAAATAAATAACCTGTTTTAATCTCTACGATTTTGATGAACAAGATCGAATTAGGTTTTTCCTAATTTATAGGTCATGTGATATGCAAAATCCATGAAAAACGAAGATTGGATTTCAGATAAATTATGTTGTTTCATGCAACAAAACCTGATGAATTCGCTTGAAAAATCACAATAATAGGACTTGCAATACTTCCTAGTTCACATTCTGGAAAAACCAATACTTCAAAGTTCAAACATCAACTCAATGACAACTCGCACAACGCTCAAATGAATTCTGCTTAGACGTAAAGGGTTCAAGCTTCAACTCTTGCAGGTATAATTGGGTGCAGGTATCATTCTATAAGACTACAAGCTCAAATGGTATGATTGAACAAAGAAAAAAAAAAGAATAAAAAAAATACAAATATTTCTCTAACAAAATATCATAAAAGCCTCAATCACAATCTTTGATGAAACTAGGGAAAAATAATTCTGTGACAAGGTCAATTTTCTTCAAAGTTTCTGAGAACTACATACATAAGTTGTTAAATGACTAATTTTTGGAGAGAAACAGAAGAACAAGAAAAAGCACTGTTTGTCATCACATTGAGTAGATGTTACTCATCATCCTTGTATGGGTATTCTTCTGGGACTTGCTTTAAAAGTTTCACCTGCAGCTCATATGCATCATCCCCTCGAAGCACGTCGCGGAGCCAAGTAACTTCAGTCTTCATTGAAACCTGCAATGAACAAAAGTTTGGAATACCACAATGACAAGGAAGATGAGGAAAACAGGACTTGAAGAAAGTAAAACAGCTTGTGTATCATCCAGATTTACTCAACCTACATGACATATGAAAGAGATAATAAAAATGTCAAAGCTACCAATGAACAATTTTGTCCTGGATAAGTTGAAGAATAAATATAGAGCATTACTCTATCAAATCAATTGATTCAATTCAACTCACATTGCTCCATCAAACACAAATTCTGTCCAAGAATCCATATTTTTGTAACGGCATGGTATTTGAATATAAATCAGGATCTTAAAATAGAAACTTAAAATATGGGACAAAATCTTTAACCAGACCCGACACTGGATAAAAATTTTGTAAGAAACAAAAAACAACTGCTGTAAGAGATTAATAATTTGTTTTTCATCTCAATTCATACATTATCAGAAATAAAGGTGATGTCCATATCAACCATCAAACAAATGTAATAAAGGGTATGCAACACTCACTACCATGTAGAGAAAAGAGGCTTAAAATGGAAGCTTCTTAAAATACAGGACCTTTACATTTTCTCTAGGTGCAATAGTCATCCACGTTGCATTCACCCAATACCACTAACACGTTGCTTAGCATGAAGAAAAGCAATCTCAAAACTCTGAGAGTTTAGCATGCACTCAATTTTGAAATCTCTTTCAGGCACAGAAATGCATTTGATCTTTAAATGAGTAGTGATAATATAATTGACAGCATTAGTGGAAAATCACAACCTCAACTGTAGAATTACAACATCAAAAATCAATTTCAAAATGAGGCATGCAAATGACTAGGAGGCATTATTATATAAGATACCAGTAAATACAACCATCATAAAAATCTTGTATAGATGTTGATATCAAAGCAGCCGATGGAACTCACCATCTCTAGGGCTCCTCTAATGACTCCACTTAAGATGTTGCAGTAGTAAAGACCTTGACATGTATCAGGAAGCTCAACAAAGTCCACCAGGGGATTATCCTCTAAAATTATGCTGCAACATGTCCCATCAGCATCCCAATTGGTCACAGCAGCAGAAATCCCCAAGAACATTTTGAAACCCACCTGTATAAAAGCTATTATTAAAGCTCGTATCACATGAAATCAACCTACCTCATATTTAAAAACCAGAAATTGGGAACATAGCAACTTGCACCACTTAAACAAGTCTCCGAAATTACTTGTAAACACAATAAGTATATCTGACTTTGAAAAGCTGAGATTTAAGAATCAAAAGACCCCGTCCATAAACATATACAAAGCCACATAAATCTATAATGAAAGGAAACTAAATGGTAAAAACATCTGTACTACCCTACTATCAGAAATTTGTGTAAAGCTACAGGCCAGGCAGATTCAATTAACTCAAAGGCTACACCAAGTCCGACCAAACAGGTTGAACAGGTTATATGAGGACACACACTTTTACAAAGTAGTTATTCAACTACATCTCAACAGCAACAAGACTAATTCAATTGCTCAAGTTTCAATGCAATGTTCAACTTTTTCTGCATGTTGAAATTTCAGATAAGATGGAATGATCTAGCAAATACATAAAACAAAGACATCTAAGACAAAATCAAGCCATCATATATTTTTGTTTGCAACCCAAATGAATGCAACACGTTCCAAGTACCTTCGATGGAACTTTTGACATGTATGACATACTGCAGTCTGCACCGACCAGATAACATTCATAATTATATCTTCAATCATATGAAAAATGAACAATCTGCATTTTTCCACACAGGATTCTACTCAACTTTAGACATGAAGACAACATCTCAAACCATACTTCTACTTTAGGTGTCACGGTAAACCTATGTTTTAAGTCCAACTGGCTTAGTTAAGTTTATTAACCCAAAGAGTATCAACATCAACCAACAAGATGAAAATCCACCCAAATTTGAGTCAGTTTTAGATTCTACTCGAAACATAATTTCCATTCAACTAATTTTTTAAATCAACTCACCAATGCTTACCCCAAATATAATAGTTAACAGGATACAGGTATAGGGATTGGAAAGCAACACAATAACAATAAATTGATGTTTGAAACTGTCAACAATAATATCAATAGAAGCGCATATGGAAACTATAAACACTTATTCTTTCACAAACTTCTATTTTAATTACTTTTACATCAAGCCAAGTTATCAAAGCAGACCTTTGCAATCACATCAGCAGTCTCCTTGAAGTCAACGCATCTAGAGACATTAGATTTTGCTAAAAACTCATCAATCAGTCGAATTCCAATATTGTAACCCCTGCAACACATCAACACCAAATGAAATATCCTGATATATACCATATAATCATCTAATCCAGACAATTCCATTCGACAATACAAAAGAAACAGAAAGACCACTTAGCCAAATACAATTGTATATAAACTGATAAAAATTCACAGTAAATTCTTATACAGACCAATCAAACCTCACTTTATATTCAAGAATTTACCTTGTCACAATATCTTGACCACGCTCACTAAATTTGATCAAACACAAAATCATATACACAACGCTAATATCTCTCAAGCCAACCTTTCTTTTTACCTGCTTTCAGTTAATTTAGCTTACAATTTAGATACGAAAAACGAAAACTTTCTAATTTAGTTCTAACAAATTTTGAAGAAATAGAATCAACTAAACATATGAAATAACTTGAAACTAATTTTAACAACTTTCCAAAGAAAATCGAATCTCACTTCTCAATTCTGTCCTATCATTTCATTTCTCATATTCAACTGACCTAAAGTTCCGAAAACATGATAACGAGCAAATAATCGATAACATAACTAACAAATTCAACAACGTCAAAACACTATAAATAGAATCCAAATGAAAATACGAAAAAAACAAAATGTGTATGTATACATTTGATCAAGCTGTTTGTTGACTTCCTCCACTTCCTCTAGATCAGTCAGTAACTGCCGCACCGTCGCTCCATAAGTTAACGTAAACAGCTCCGCGTTCTACAAATTTGAAACAAAAATTCAACAAAAACACACACAGAGCTTCAGAAGATTCAATTTTTTTTTAACAGATTAGGAAACGAAAAGCCACGAAAATCTAGGAGTTTACCACGCGATCGACGCTAGCGAAGATTGCGTCGCCGGATCGAGGAGCAGCAGGCGCCATTTTTGGATTTCTAGTGGAACTGTGAATTGCTTTCGATGAAGATTTGCTCCCTTCTCTTTAAACAATTCAGCGAGAGCTGATATTTTTGTTTATTCTATTTACGCCCCTACAATTTTTGAAAATTCCAACGGGATATTATAAAAATAAGTAGATTACACGAAACCCTCTGAATGTTTGATTTTTGACGAATGGAAACAACGTTTACAGTTTATTACACTTTTCTCTTCTGTACTAACGATTTAACTTTGATTAACCGTGAGAGTAGATGCTTAACTGTTAAAATAGAGGTGAGAGACCGTATATCCTTGAATAATTATTTGGTAGTTGAAATAAAAAATTTACCTAAACTTTTATAGGAAAAGATTTTAAAAACTTAAAATATCTCAATCATTCATTTCTAAAATGAGTGGTTGAGATCTATTTTAAAAAATTAAAAATCCTAAAAATAGTTTTTAAAAATTGAAAAATAATTAAAAATAATTTTTAAATTATAAAATAATTTAAATTAAAAAATTATTGAAAAATAAAAAGTGAGATATGATGGACAATGAAGATTAATTTTAGAAAACAAAAATTTAAAAATATATTTTTTAAAAAAAAATTAAAAAAATAAAGATGAAGAAAAAAATGATTGGAGATCCATTCATCCAAGCAAACAACATCACTAGATTGAAAAATTATGCTATTGCAGATGTGATCAAAAACAGCTCAAAAAGTGACAGGAAAAAAAAAGAGTAAATTACACAAAACCTTATAGAAGTTTGTCTAATGACAAACGAAAACAATATTTATCTTTTATTACGGTATTCTTTTATATACTAACGGTTTGATCGTGATTGGCCATGAAAGTTAACTTCAATAAGAGCATTTGAGTTATTTTCTCTTATTTTTTTATTTTTTTCTTTAAATATTATATCAATTAATAGGTTGTTTGGATCTCTATCGTCAAAATCCATTAAAAATAATTTAAAATTTTAAAAATTATAAAATAAATTAAAAATCAAATGGTTTTGAAATTTGAAAATAATTAAAATAATTTTAAATTAAAAAAATTAACATTTAAAAAAAATAAAAATAATGGATCTCCAGATCAAAAAGAAATAAAAAAAAGAAGAAAAAATTCTAAACAATTAAAATAAGAAATCTAAAAACAAAAAACAAAAACAAAACAAAAACAAAAATAAAACAAAACAAAAAGAGATTAATAAACGGTAGAGATCCAATCTAGGTCGGATCTCCACTCAGTTCATCATCCATCATCACCCATCATCTTCATCACGATCATTTCATCACATTCAGTTCATCACCCATAATCTTTATCAAACCATTTAACATCTCATACCATCTGGGTTTATAAACTGCTTTTTTCAAAAAAAAAATTGAAAAAAAAAATTCTCTCAAGAAGTGCAGAACTGTTTCTTCTTCATCTTTTCTCAAGACCATCATCTTCATCATCTTCTTTCAACTCATCGACTTCTTCTACTTTTTCTTCATCTAAACTACTTCATCTTCTTTTTCTGCTTTATTTGTTGTATCTGCTTCAATGAAGCATCTCCATCAAAGATGGAGCCAATTGATTCCATTTTCGACGGGTCTTCAATTTCGATGAGACCATTTTCGACGCCAATCGATGCCACATCTTCAACGAGCTCCATCTCAGATGAAGCCAAAATGCTTCATTTAAGATAGAGATGCTCTCCATTCCAATAGAGCCGATGCTTCATCCCCGGTGTCAGAGGCAACCGTAGGTGATATTTTTAATGGTTCACGATGATGATGGAAAACAGATTTTGAAAGAGATGGATCGTTCATGTTGTAGATTGGAAGAGAATTTGGTGATGTTGTTGATGGTTCAACCGGCTAAGATTGATGGAGATCCAATCTCCATCCACTTTTCCTTTTTTTTTTTTCAATTTTTTTAATATTTTAAAATAGAAAAGACTTTTTTTGTTTGTTTTGGTTTTCTAAAATTAATTTGCATCGTCTACCATATTAATGAACGTGCAGATCTCATTTTTTTTTTTAGAAAATTTTCAATTGTAATGATTTTATTAACTATTTTTAATTAATTTTCACTTTTTACTCTTTTTAGGATTTTTAGCCTCTTTTTTTTTTTTTAATAAAATAGATTTCAACCGTTTATTTTCAAAATGGTTGGTTGAAATTTTTTAAGTTTTTATTTTTTTATTTTTTTTATAATTATTGAGGGGTATTAGGGTTTTTTTATCTCTATTTTGGCAGTCAAACATCTACTCTTATGTTTATAATAAAAGACAAATGTTATTTCCCTTTGTCATTAGACAAACTTCTAGAGAGTTTTGCATAATTTGCTCGAGAAAAAATCTACAAATACTACACCAAAATAGTCTAAAAAAAGTTGCAAAAAACAACACAAAACTAGTCCCAACAACTGCATAAATTTGTAAATGAATGGCTTCAAGACGCATAACAAAATCACTCTCCTTATGACGTTATTCGCCTCCATAAATTTTGTAATGCATCAAGTTGTGAACATACCTTTAGGATACAATAAACCTTTTGTTTATCTATAATATATACTAGCGAAGATAAATCTGAACATCATCAAATAATAATTAGTTTACTATTAACAATTTTCTATTTCTGTAAAAAGTATAATACTATTGATTTTTATGTGAAACGAAGGTTATTCGATGACAGAAGAATGGAGAGATGTCAAAGATATATATTTTTGTACTGCTTTGGGAGTGTGCACACACATATACATATAGAGTTTCTTAAAACCAAATTTTACCGTTACAATCTTTAGTAAATGACACAACCTTTAGTAAAAGACTATATCTTTTCATTTTAATAAGTTCAAATTTAATTTATTTTATAATTTCTCTAACAATCTTCCACCATTTTCAAAGTAAATTTATTTGAAAATGTTCTTGCATAGACTTAAAAACCTTATACATAGTTGAAAGTGTCTTTTGACTTGAACCTTCACTTAATGAAATTGCATCAAGATTAATCAAGGTGATATGGTAGACAAACTTTGAATCAATAACCTTATTTGACATGGTCGGAAATCTCTTTTCTTCATTTGTCAAATGACGATATTACAACTATTTGTCGTGTATTCTTTTTCCTATTTTAATTTATTTCACACATCCCCTTTTCTAACTTGAGTGTAACCCACTTCGTTTGTTTGATTCTTGTACAGATTGCTAAATTTCTAAAAACTGATGGTCAAGTCGATCCTTCTGTAGATTCGACCATCTGTACGTCTGGTGGAATATGCATGTGACAATAAATAATTTTGGTAGTGAACCGGTCCGTTCAACTTTCTCTTTTGTTCAGGGACCACTCATTTGACATCAACTTGTCAACCGGAAAAATCAAGTATTGATAGGGCCAATTGATCATAATTTATTGATTTTTCATAAAGAGACAGCATCAGTGGCAGATTTTTATTTAACTTTGTTTTCTTTTTTCTTTGAACGGGTGGTGGCTCAATTATTTACTTGTAGCTAAAGCTAACGCCGTTATTAGAAAACCAATGCCGAAAGCAACGCATACCAACCCCATTGTGTATTCAAAAGACATCCAACAACTTGAAAACAATTCCACGCTCCTCCAACACGCGTGGTTAACACATTCGCTTGATCACTTCAATGGGTCCGTTCAACCAAACTTTTCTTTTTTAAAAAAAAAAAAAAAAAAAAAGTTTACAATTGCGCTAGAAAAACATTCGACATAATCTGCATTAAACATTAGACATATCAGGATTAGTCAACAAAAAGAAGTAAAAAAAAAAACGCACCAAAACTCTTGACGTTTTCTTCAATTAGAGGAGATCTCCTCCCCTTGGAAGAGATCACAATGGATCTCCTACAGTTGAGTTGGAAACTCCATTGGTAGTGAAATGGTTTGCTAGACAATTTTTCATTAATTGAATTTTATTTTGGAAAAAAGGGCAATTTAGCATTTTTTCCTCTATACAATTAATATCATGGTTAGTAAAAACTGGAACTAGAAGACTAAGACATTATCGGATTAAATGAGAAAATAATAAATTTTCACCATAATTTGAAGTTAAATTAAAAACATATATGTTTTCAAAATACGATAATTATAAATTTAATGAGATTGTCCAAAAATTTAAATTTTGAACATTAGAAAAGAAGTTTATGTAACTATACAATTATTATTATTATTATTATTTAAAAAAAGTTATAGGGGACACCGCTATTAGTTAATCACCCAATGGTTTGGTGAATGAAGTCAAAAGAGTGTCCATGTAATTAATAAATTGACTGTCAGACAATAAAATGTCAAGTGTTTACGTTGGAAATGTAGTGCAATTTTCTCAAAAGGAATAAAAAAAATATATTTAAAATGAAGCTCAAGAAATTTAATAGATGAGATTGTACACAATAATGCTGCGAGGAAACTATTTACCAACAACATCTACCCATAGAATCTTGAGCAAGATAAAAAAAAACATATGTATATATATTTTCATTAATTCTACTGTTCAATACAATTTAATATCCTATAAATAGTCATGACAAAGAGAGGATCATGTGAAGCCGTCTTAGCTCAGTGGTAGAGCGCGTGGCTTTTAACCACGTGGTCGTGGGTTCGATCCCCACAGACGGCGATTTAGTTTCGTTAAATTTTTATATTTTGGGAAACTTTGTTTTGTTAGTTTTTATTTGGGATTTTGGATGATTTTGGTTGACTCCAATCCAATGGCGTGTTTGTTTGTCAGTTTTATTATGAGCTATAATTTGTGTATGATAACGAATTGGGTTGATTAAACTTCAAAAAATGATAATAATAATAAAAAATTGGGTTGATCTTATAATTTTTTTTTTCAATTTTAGTAATTCAGATACAGTCCTAATATTTATAACCTGAGATACTATATTAATAGTGTACATGTTAAAAAATATTTCGTTACAAATTGAAATTGAAATAATCAAATGATTCTTTCTCACACTTATATCAATAAATAGTATGTAAAAACATATTTTTATTCTCTAACTCCCAAAATTATACTAGTTCAGAGAATGATTTTTCTTTTCAATTAACGTGCATATCTCTCTATAACATTTTTTTTTTAAACTATACAATATTTTTTATAAATTAATAATATTAGGATCATATAAATCTATGATTAATCGATAAATTAATAATTATTAAGTTATGAAGGTATTGAGTATTGACAACAAAGAATTGACAATAACATCAAGAATATTTTTTATGAAGAAATTAAAGATGATATAATTATACAACGATTTTGAAATCTGTAACATGCATGGAAATACTTAAAAACATACTAATAAATTCTTATTACGAATGAGATTACAATCCCAAATTTTATTGGCACACTATGAAAAATTAGATATGAAAACCTAATTAGCCCTCATTTTATGGAAAACGCAAAAAAAAAAAAAAAAAAAAAAAAAAAATAATGGATTCATAGACCAGAAAAACATAATAATCAATCATATATATATATGAAAAATTAGATATGAAAACCTAACGAGCTCTCAGTTTATGAAAAAAGGAAAGAAAGAAAGAAAGAAAGAAAGAAATAATGGATTCATAGATTAGAAAAAACATCATAATCAATCATATATATAGGGTAAATTGCAGAAACTCCCCTGAGGTTTGACGAAATTGCACAAATATTACGATGTTTGGGTAACTTACACAGACACTATCTGAGGTTTCAAAAACTCTGCACAAACCTCCCCTGCCATCAGTCAACAATGGTTAAATCCTTATGGTCAACGGTTAAAAGTATAAAAAGACTAAAATACCCTTCAATAAATTTAAAATTAATATATTATACATTTTTTAATTTAATTTAAAAATAAAACAAAAAAAAATTAGAAAAAAAAAAACCGGTCTCCATGGGAGACCAGATCTGGTCTCCTATGGAGATCGACCGTCTCCATCGCTGGAGACAACGGCGTCTCCAACGATGGAGACGGCATCTCCATCGCTGGTCGAGACTAGCGATGAATGTCTCCATCACTGGAGATCCATCGCTGGAGTAATCTCCAGCGATGACCATCGCTGGTCTCGACCAGCGATGGATCTACCAGAGATGGAGATCCATCACTGGAGACCAGCGATAGAGACGTCCATCGCTGGTCGAGACCAACGATGGAGACGTCCATTGTTGGAGATTACTCCAGCGATGGATCTCCATCGTTGGTCGAGACCAGCGATGGAAATCATGGCTCTATCGCTGGAGATTACTCCAGCGATGGATCTCCATCGCTGGTAGAGACCAGCGAGATCGCCGTCTCCATCGCTGGTAGAGACCAGCGAGATCGTTGTCTCCATCGCTGGAGACGCCGTCGTCTCCAGCGATGGAGACCAATTTTTTTTTTTTTTTTTTGTTTAATATTTTCAATTTTCATGAATTTGATATATTTTTGTTTGATTTGGTTGTTTGATGATGATAATTGATTTGGTTGGTTTGATGATGATGAATGATTTGATGATTTTCATAAAAGTAGAAGATGGAGATGAGGGAGGAAGAAGAAGAAGAAGATGGTGGTTTGGTTTTTTTTTTTTTTTTTAATATAATATTTTTAATTAAAATATTTATTATATGTGAATGGACCATTTTACCCTTCAAATTTTTGATTTAGCCGTGGTTGATTAACGGTTGACTGACGACAGGGGAGGTTTGTGCAGAGTTTTTGAAACCTCAAGTAGTGCCCGTGCGAGTTACCCAAACATCGTAATATTTATGCAATTTCGTTAAACCTTAGGGGAGGTTTGTGCAATTTGCCCACATATATATAAAAGTCTTTGTGAATTAATGATTTCTAAAATGAGTAGAAACAATCAACATATTCTCAAAAAAAATTTAAAAATCTCTTATCTTAAAATCTAATTTAACTTATTAAGTTATTATAAATAAATAGTATTAATTTACTGAGCATCTATTTATAGAGATTATAATATATATATCACAAGAATGTTAAAAATATTATGAACATGTTTTTTTTTTTAAATAAATCAGGAGAATAGAATTTCAGTAATACTTAGATGAAATGGTGAAAATATTTACTTAGAAAAATTAGAATAAAAAGCATAATTTGCGTTGAAACAAAAATTATCAAAAGAGATAATATTAACGCGTGGAACACTCGCGTTGACAGAGCGTGACAAAACACCAGTCCTAATAATATCTTAGAAGTATCCGCCCCGAAACTATTAGCCAACAGATTAGGCAAACTAAGCTTGGCAGTTGCGTCACGAAAGGGGCATGTAACATTACACGTGGCATCTCTCCGTTGGTTATGTCGTTGGGCAGTTTTGTCATTACACCTACCCATCTCTGCGATAAATAGATGAGGTCTCGGCCCTTGCTTCCTCGCCAATTCTCTGATAATCTCTTCCGAACTCGCAAAAACTCAAGTCCTTCAAAAACTCGCTCTCAAGGTAAGTGTTCTAATTTTCTTTTTTCGTTTGTTTTGTTTTTCTAATATTTCTTAATTTCCGATTTTTGTTCGGTTATTGGAATGAATCTGGCTCGTCGATTTTTTGTTTGATTGAATCAGATCCGTTGATTTTGTTTGTCTCCTGTTATTTTGTGAATTAGGGTTAGGTTAATTGTTGTGTTGGTCGAATTATTTGTTATTTATTTATCTGATTGAATCAGCTTCGTCGATTGTTTTGTTTGATTGAATCAGATCCGTTGATTTTCTTCGTCTCAGATTATTTGTTGAGTTAGGGTTTGGGTTAGATAAATTATTTGGGGATTTATTGTCAATCATGTGTCTGTTTGATCACTTCAATAAAAAGGGTTTATTGTTGTTGGCTTTTAATTTGGGCTCCGATTTTGCGCGTAATTATTCCGTTGATTAGTAGTCTTGCATAATTTGTTTATTTTTATGTATTTTGGATTGTGAATTAGGCATCTAAATTGTTTTCCGAATTGGATTGTGAGAAGATCTGTTTGCTGATGGTAAAATGGGCGTTTTAATTGTATTCTGATTTGGTTACCTTGACTGGGTCTTATTGGTTTTGTGTGGAAGTCTTAGCTGGAAATTTTTCTGATTTGGTTATTTTGACTGGGTTTTTTGTGAAGGTTGATTTGGTGTTTTGGGTTTTCTTGGTTGGTTTATTAAGTTTATATTCTGAATATAATTCTAATTCAGGGTGGGTTTGTTTTGTTCAATAGATGCAAATCTTCGTGAAAACTCTCACTGGTAAAACTATCACCCTTGAGGTGGAAAGCTCAGATACAATTGACAATGTCAAAGCCAAGATTCAGGATAAGGAAGGAATCCCACCAGACCAGCAGAGATTGATCTTCGCCGGCAAGCAACTCGAGGATGGTCGCACTCTGGCTGACTATAACATTCAGAAGGAGTCAACCCTTCACCTGGTCCTGCGTTTGAGGGGTGGTATGCAGATCTTCGTGAAGACTCTCACCGGAAAGACCATCACCCTTGAGGTGGAAAGCTCGGATACCATTGACAATGTCAAAGCCAAGATTCAAGATAAGGAAGGAATCCCACCAGACCAGCAGAGATTGATCTTCGCAGGCAAGCAGCTTGAGGATGGTCGCACTCTGGCTGACTATAACATTCAGAAGGAGTCAACCCTTCACCTGGTCCTGCGTTTGAGGGGTGGTATGCAGATCTTCGTGAAGACTCTCACCGGAAAGACCATCACCCTTGAGGTGGAAAGCTCGGATACCATTGACAATGTCAAAGCCAAGATTCAGGATAAGGAAGGAATCCCACCAGACCAGCAGAGATTGATCTTCGCAGGCAAGCAGCTTGAGGATGGTCGCACTCTCGCTGACTATAACATTCAGAAGGAGTCAACTCTTCACTTGGTCCTGCGTTTGAGGGGTGGTATGCAGATCTTTGTGAAGACGCTCACCGGAAAGACCATCACCCTTGAGGTGGAAAGCTCGGACACTATTGACAATGTCAAAGCTAAGATTCAGGATAAGGAAGGAATCCCACCAGACCAGCAGAGATTGATCTTCGCCGGCAAGCAGCTCGAGGATGGTCGCACTCTCGCGGACTACAACATTCAGAAGGAGTCAACCCTCCACTTGGTGCTCCGACTCCGTGGTGGTATGCAAATTTTTGTGAAGACCCTCACCGGTAAAACCATCACTTTGGAGGTGGAGAGTTCGGACACCATTGACAATGTGAAAGCTAAAATTCAAGACAAGGAGGGTATCCCACCAGATCAGCAGAGGCTGATCTTTGCCGGTAAGCAGCTTGAAGATGGAAGGACTCTTGCAGACTACAACATCCAAAAGGAATCCACACTCCACCTGGTTCTCCGACTCCGTGGTGGCATGCAGATTTTCGTGAAGACTTTGACGGGCAAAACCATCACCCTGGAGGTTGAGAGCTCGGACACTATTGACAATGTGAAAGCTAAGATCCAGGACAAGGAGGGGATTCCACCAGACCAGCAGAGGCTGATCTTTGCTGGGAAACAGCTTGAGGATGGAAGGACCCTTGCTGACTACAACATCCAGAAGGAGTCCACTCTGCATCTTGTGCTTCGTCTTCGTGGAGGTTATTGAGTTTGGTCGTCTGTGTGCTAGTTTGTGGTTTGTGTGTGGTAGCCATTGATATATATGATGGCTTTAATAAGCTGTAAAAGCTATTTCGGGGATGTCTGCTTTTATTGTGGTTTTTAGTTCAATGTCGTTCTAAATATGTCAGACTATATTTTTAGTTTCTTATCAGAATTCTCTTAAATAAATATGTGCATTTAGCTAAGTTGTGTGCTATTTTCTTTTAAAGTTTTTCTTATGTCTATTTCTTGTTTAAATACTCAACTTAGGCTTCTTCATTGTGGAATTCAGACCCTAATGCAAGCTCTGATGTAAAATGTGAGACTTAGCTAGGAGATTTATCAAAAAAAATGATGAATCATAACTTATACGAAACGTATACAGATGAAAGATTAGTACATGTTCTGTGTGGGTTGAGACTTATTTGATTGTTTATCTATGTTGTTTCTGTCACCTAATGAACAAGACGTCAGTATGGATGTCAGTATGTTGAAGATCCAATCCTTTCTTTTGAATCCATTAATTTATCTTATCTAAGGTTAAGCTAATTACATTTGATTTGATTTAGTATAAATGAGAAGCCATCACCTATTTTTTTTCTTTTATTAGCTCAATTTATTTATTTATTTTGAAAACGGCTCAATTTTAAATATGGGAGAGAAGTGATAACTTGTGTTTTTCTTTGTTTCAGAGAACATCATTCGAGGCGAAACAGGAAGACATGCTCACAATGACACTTTTTTTTTTTGATAAAAGTAATCCTCACAATGACACTTACAATAAGCATAAGACAATCGATTGCAAAAATTACGAGTACAAACAGTGATGCAATTTTGGTTGACAGCCCATTTGGCAGCAATGCTGCGGGCAATTGCATTAGACACTCTGGGGACATAGGAGAGGCCAGAGGGACACACACCATATGGTTGATGTGCAGAGCTAGTTGAATACCACGATGATATCAATCTCATTCCCGGCAGAATTTATATTCTTACAGAGGTTCACCCAATCTTGCATTTCTGACCATATCAAAATTTGGCGGTGACCCCTCTTCAGGGCCATAGATACTCCTGATACAAGCGAGAATTGGGAAGACATTACCAACAAATTAAATGATCTAGGTGTGCAGTGTATTTAAACTAAATTCAATCTTAACTTAAAAAAACAAAAATCGATATATTTTGATTTCAAATAAAATATATTGACGGGTGGGAGAAGAAAGGGAGTTGGAGTCCTGACTCCTGATTGGTGAATAAAGAGAGGGCATTGATTGGTGGAAGAAGAAAGGGATCGATGGGTGAATGAAGAATAGAGAATTAGAGAGCGTTGAATGGTTGGTTTATGAGAGAAGGAAAAAGAAAAAAAAAATCATTTTTAAAGTTTTTTTTTAATATTTTGTTTGAATATATTATTTGTTAAAAATATTTTAATATAAGGTTTAAGGTAGATATTATCATTTATTTATTTTAATTAAGGTATAAGTATTATAGTATGATTAGAAGAAATTCTAATAAAATAATTTAAAAATCCATTATGAAAAGAGTAGACGAGTCATGTTATAATTTATAAAGTTTTTTAAAGGTTTAAATTAAACAGTCCTAAAATCTTTTCCAGATTTATTTATTTTCAAAATAAATAATCTAAATAACTATTTAAAAATTTTAGTTTTTATTTTTTTTTATCATTAAATATAAAAAGTAAAAGATATCATAAATGAGTTCATTGTCAATCTTATTCACGACGGAATTTATATTATTATTATTATAGAGGTTCAATCAATCTTGCACGTCGGACTCTATCAAAATTTGGAGGAGACTCCCTCTACAAGGCCATATATACTTCTGATACAACTGAGAATTGGAAAGACATCACCAATAATTCAAATGACGTAGGTGCAATGTATCTAGACTAATTCAATCTCAACTTAAAAAAATTATAAATCAATATATTTTTTTTAAAAATATATTGAAAAAAAATAATATCATTAAACTTCACATTTTAATATAAAAGTAAAATGATTTATATTAAATTAATTTTGAGAATATTTTGATAATATATATGTATTTTGAAAAAAAATAATAACAATACGTCAATGGTAGACGTTACACCCTAGTCTTCATGAAAAGAGCCTGACTTTAACGTTGAGTAAAGACAACGACATGACAGACTGGACTGCTACGTGTCACCGTTCCATTCGTCACTTCTCTATTACTTTTCCTCCCAATGTCGACAATCTCCACCATAAATACACCATCCCCAAACCAAACCCTAAAATTTGCACAAACAAGCTCCAATCGATATACGCAAATCTCTCGCAATTCTCTGTTCTCTCGTTCGATCAACCTCTTCAAGGTAAAACTTCTCTCTTCACATCTCTAAAGATCGCCTCTTTATCCATCAAATTCAAAGAATTCCTGTTGGTTTATGATTTCTTGCGCTAATTTTTGTTAGATTAATCGATCATAGTAGATCTAGGGTTAATCTAGTTTGATTTCATTGGCTCTTGAGAGAATTCTTGTCTAATTGTCTTGGAAATCTTATTGTGACTGTTTGATTTTGATTTTGATTTATGATGGTTGTCTCGTGGTTGATTTGATTTGATAGTGATTTAATATATACAAATATTTATGTGTGAAGTTTGATTTGAATATCATATTTGAACGTTAGGTGTTTTCCGAATTTGAAGGAAGAATTTTATGGTTTGATTTCATATTTTTGATTTCTGATTTTATGTTTAGAAGGGAGACTTTAAATGGCTTTGATCTATAGGCTATTTATTGTTGTGATTAATTTTTGTTTCGGAAAGTAATTGTGATCTTTTTATGTTGTAGATTCCTAGAAAATTATAGTTGCCTTTGATATTTGTTTTGAAAAGTAAAGGCAATCGTTTTATATGGTGTTTATGATGTGGTGTTGTTCATTTTGATCAAACAGATGCAGATCTTTGTGAAAACTCTCACCGGAAAAACCATTACCCTTGAGGTAGAAAGTTCCGATACTATTGATAATGTGAAAGCTAAGATCCAAGATAAGGAAGGGATCCCACCAGACCAGCAGAGGCTCATCTTTGCCGGTAAACAACTTGAGGATGGTCGCACCCTTGCTGATTATAACATTCAAAAGGAATCGACTCTTCACTTGGTGCTTCGTCTGAGGGGTGGCATGCAGATCTTTGTGAAAACCCTCATTGGCAAAACTATTACCCTTGAAGTAGAAAGCTCTGATACTATTGATAATGTAAAAGCGAAGATCCAGGATAAGGAAAGGATCTCTCCTGACCAGCAAAGACTTATTTTCGCTAGTAAACAACTTGAGGATGGCCGTACCCTTGCAGACTATAACATTTAGAATGAGTCCACCTTACACTTGGTGCTCCGTTTAAGAGGTGGCATGCAGGTTTTTGTTAAAACTCTTACGGGTAAAACTATCGCCTTGGAGGTTGAGAGTTTTGACACCATAGACAATGTCAAGGTGAAAATCCAGGACAAGGAAGGAATCCTACCTAACCAGCAGTGATTGATCTTTGCGGGAAAGCAGCTTGAAGATGGTCGTACCCTTGCGGATTACAATATTTAGAAGGAATCAACTCTTCACTTGGTTCTCCGCCTCAGAGGTGGGATGCAGATATTTGTTAAAACTCTCATCGGAAAGATTATAACATTGGAGGTCGAGAGCTTAGACTGTAACACCCCTAATTTTATATGCATGAATATTATTGTCATTATTATTATTATGATTAATGAGATGAACGACTAAATTGAAGATAAGATTTGATTTTTGTGGTTAAACTAAAATATAGCCAAAATTTAAGGTAAGAGAATGAAATTTTTAAGGGATGAAATTGGTATTATAAGATTTGTTTGGGGAGGAAAATAGAAGCCCAAAAAGATGAGTTGACTCACAAATTGAAACCAAAGACAATCGCGAACCAAAAAAGAAGAAAGAAGAAGAAGATGAGGAGAAGCTGCCGTCGCCGACCATCGCCGACCAGCTACACCATCGCCGACCGACGACAGAAGTAGCTCACAAGCTAGCCGTGACTGAGCGACACTGAAATCGAGCTGATCGATGCCAAACGGAGCAGAACTGCAGCGCGAACCAAACCTGACCGCTGCCGTAACGACGCCGACCAGCTGCTCCAACTGATTCCGACGCCCAGCTCGTTGATCCAGCCACAAAACCCTATGCCAAACTCGATTGAAACGGAGCTGAACCGAGCTCAAAACCAGCTCTCCACCCGCACGAACAGACAGCAGACCGGCGGTAGAAACGACGCCGATCGATGGTGAAATCAGCCGCAAACCGCGGCGGAACCGAGAGAGAAAGAAAGAGAGGAGAAGAAAGAGGAAGAAAAACAGCCCAAAACCAGCTCAGATCTGTTACCAAAATAAGTCCAAAACCACCCCTAAACTAGTTTAAAACGACGTTAACGCGAAAAGGAATAAAGGTGAGTTGTTTGGATTTGAGATTGATGATTTTTGGTTGGTAAGATTTGGAAATAGTTTGATGAAATAGGATTAGTAAATCATGCATTTTAAATTATGGAATGAGCATTTATTGAGTATTTATGTATTTTTGAAAATCCAGGAGAGGAGATAGCTCACGGAAGATAAAGAAAAAGAAAGGAGAAAGTGTGAGCTTCCATTGGAGAATAAAGGTTGGTGTACATTTTATTCAATTCGTTTTTATAAATGAAATATTATTGATTTTTGAATACTTTAATTCTTTGAAATATTGTTTGTGAATATTTTGATATGTGTCTGATGAAATATGTTATTTTGAATTGTGATAATTGATGAGATTTATATGATTATGACAAAACGAAATGCAGTCGTTATGCTGCCAGATTTTGTTTGAAAAATGATTAGAAACCGAAAGTTTAAATGAAACTAACCCAATGAATTTTGAAAATAAATTGTTATTCAAGCCCTAGTAAGCTTTGACACAGATAGGTGGGGATTGGAGTGGCATGCCATTAAGGGTCATTTAGCAGTACTGCGCTGTTTGATTCTGTACCGACCGATTCTGATAGTGAATGTTAATTCGGAGGTTATGAGAGGCATCGAGTGTCCGGCCCCGAATATACATGATTCTCTGATAGTCCGGTGGATAGTCACCGAGTTTCTGATGGCGAAAAACCAGTCTACTAGTCCATGGTATCGTACTTGTGTTTACTAGGGGCATTAAAAGTTATTATGAGAATTATTTTGATTAATGTATCGTTTTTAATTTCTTTTGGATATTAAATTGAATATTGATAAATTGTGATATTTTGTTATTAATTTTATAAACTGATTGTGTGAAAATATAAATATTGAGTTTGATGTACACCCACTAAGCAAATATGTTTAGCGCGTTGAAATTTCCGCGCGTAGGTAGTAGATTGCATCAAGAGGGCGAAGATTGAAGATAAAGCACATCTACAATGAGCCGAGACAGTCACATCTATCATTCCATATTTATTTTTGGGTATATATAAATATTGTCTTTGATTTTGTATATAAAAGTTTCAATTTGTATTTGTGCGCATATATATGTATGTATTTGGATTTAAAATGTTGTTTCTGGTAAAGAAGAATCAAGTTGTGTAAATATTTTGATACATATGATATAGAAAATGATGAACCAAACAGAGTTTAGTTCCAGTTCAGAATATGTTTGTGGAAGAAATGTTTTGAATATGAATATGATGACTTGTAACAGGTTGGGAAAGTCCGAATTTCGGGGGAAACTCTGACAGTTTTTCTGCATAAAATAAAATGTTTTAAAGGTTTTGTAAATTGATTTTGAAATTCGTATTTTGATGTGAATAAATGAATATATGGTTTTATGATTAAAGATTTTGTAAAAAGAGATATGACTGTAGCGCCCCTTGGAGTCATCTGGTGAAAGGGCGGGTAGGGGGTGTTACACAGACACCATCGATAATGTCAAGGCAAAGATCCAAGATAAGGAGGGGATTCCACTAGACTAACAGAGGTTGATTTTTACAGGAAAGCAGCTTGAAGATGAGAGGACCCTTGCAGACTATAATATCCAGAAGGAATCAACCTTGCACTTGGTTCTGAGGCTGCGCGGAGGAATGCAGATTTTTGTGAACACATTGACTGGAAAAACCATCACATTAAAGGTTGAAAGTTCAGATACCATCGATAATGTGAAGGCTAAAATCCAGGATAAGGAAGACATTCCCTCAGATCAGCAGAAGTTGATCTTTGTCGGAAAGCAGCTCGAGGATGGATGCACCTTGGCAGATTACAATATCCAGAAAGAATCTACCTTGCATCTTGTCCTTCGCCTTTGTGGTGGTTACTGATGGTGTTATCTCTCTTTTTGTGTCTTATGGTGTTTGTGGTTCTGGTTTTACGTTCTGATCTTTTATTAAGTTTTAAAACCATGATATGTTGATGCTTTTATTCTAGGGCATGGTTCTGGTTTACCTGCAGTTGTAATGGTTTGTTTGGAGTCATTTCAGTTGTGTTTCATTTACTGAATAAAGTTTCTTAATGTGTGACATTTCATGTCTATATTACATCTTTACCTGTTTCTTGATATGTGGTGCTTGCCTCTCTTGTTTATGGTGGTTGAATGATGCCTATGTTGGGTGTTTATTTGGATTTTGTTATTATGGACAACAATTAATGCATAAGATAGAGATCTTATTCTGTTGAGTTGAACTATACATAAAAGATTATGAAAGCTAGCAGCCTTAACACACTACTACTGATGTGCTTTATAGCGATTCGTCACTCTCATTACCATAACACTCCTAGAGAGTGAACTCTATTAACTGCTCATCTGCTACATAGATGCAGTTTAGAGCGACACAGATGGATCTTGATGGTGGGGTGACAATTTGCAATACTCAATGATATTCTCTACCCTCTGTATCACACCTTGAATATTCTTCACTTCCTTTATTTCAATCGTTCCTCCAGTAGGACGTCATTTATGGACGTCATTTATTAATGTCTTTAATCTATCACATTGTCATTTTTCCTCCACGCCTCTCATTTTAGAACAGCACATGTTTTTATGCGGTGGAATCATAACCGTAGACTGCTACGTAAAGCCTGCAGTTGTAAGGGTGCTGACCTTGAATTTGTCCACGGCAGCTCTCTTGGGTATTTGACTTTGTCACCTTGTCAACCCTCAACGATGGAGAAAGTGGTTTTGCGAGCATAGGCGTTGACTGGGAGTAGGACCGTCGGGATAGCTGCTGTTAAGGCTATGAGTCTTGCCATTTTCTGCAAACTAAAGCACCTGTGGTGAGTGGTAGAGTTTGTGGGCACAAATATTTGTAGGTGAGTTTGTGGGTTTGCATATTAGTAAGGTGTTGAATGAAATTCAAGGACTAGTCTCGGTACTTTGATGGTGTGGTTATGTATCTGTACTTGATGGTTGGAGTTTGTTTACACGGTAGTCTCATGCAAATGCTACTATAAAATTCTTGTTTCATGTATCAGCAATTCCTTCGTTCATTGTACCAAGTGACAATATGGCATAGTGAACTTGGGCTTGGTTATGGGTTTCTATGACTTGACTTTTATATTCTAAGATTTTATAAATACAAATTTTTGTCTTGGTAATAAATAAGAGTGTCTAACCTTGGAAATTGTCAACATGAAATTCCAAAGGAAGTTAAAATCATTTGAAACTACAGTATGTAATCCTCATAATTTACTCAAAACAGGAACTGAAATTAATTTTCTGTACCAATACAAAGTGTGTAATGTGTAATGTGTAATGCATTTCTACAGTGATAATGCCTCTTATGAAAATTGGTATGTGAAATTAATTGTTGATTAACACACAAAGTAAAAGTTGATTAGCACGTGGAAGAATTTTGTTTGTGAAATTAAAATTCCAGAAAGTTCCCTAGGAAGTTGGGTTGGTTTCTGAAAGAATCAGGCTCAGGCCATTTAAGGTAAATCTTTTGAGTTTTATTCGGCCCATGTTATTTCCTATATCCAATGCAAACAAGGCAGGAGAAGGGCTACTGAGTGATCATTTTTACACCTCATTAAAGTTGAATTTACACTTCTTTCATAAATATACCCTATTAAAAATTAAAATTCTCAATTTTGTCTCATGTAGTCATGCTCTAGTTGTGGGTATAGCTAGACTAATAGAGATATAATGTATTTCTTTAAAGTATCGAAGCATAATTATGGGTGAATTATCTACACACACAGCATGATTAGAAAAGAATTATAGAATGCTTATTAAGGTAAAACACCTACAAGAAAAATGAGATTTTTAGAAACTTTGGTTAAAAGCCCAATATTATTGCATGCATGGTGCTTTCTGCACTGTTTTTGATCATGCATGGTGGTTCAATTTCAATGTTCTTGTACTGGGATTTTTTTTCCTTCCATTGAAATAGGTTTTGTTATTATGCACAACCGTTTTATTAATTGCATAAACTAAAATCAAGATCTTATTCTATAGAGTTAAATTATACAAAACAGACCATGAAAGCTACAGCCACCTTAACACACTGCTTGTGTGCTTTATAGTGATTTGTCACTCTCATTAACTTAACATAATTAGAGATTGAACTTTATTGACTAGCAAGTCTATTACATAGACTCATATTGCAGCGAGACAGATTGAAACCGACATAGCCGTTACATTGACAATACATAGGATCATCATTAGAGAGTGGACACACTACTAGTGTTCACTCATATATAAGAGAGTGACAATACATGGGAACATTAATGGAGATTGAAACCGACTCATGTATCAGCCTCAACACACTACTTGTGTGTTCTGTAGCGATTCGTTGCTCTCATTATCATAACATTATTAGAGTGAACTTTATCGACCAGCTAGTTGCACGTCTAGTACATAAGACTCATATTATAGCGAGACAGATTGCAACTGGCATTGTTGTGACAATTTGCAATACTCAGGAATGGTCTCTGCCCTCGCTATTACATGTTTGCAATTCGCAGGAGGAACATTCACATTCACTGTCCTCTTTATCACATCCTGCCCTTCCTCGTATCCCACTTCTTCCTCCTGCACGACATCATTTATTATCTTCTTCAATGCATCACATTGGTAGTCATCCTCCAGGTTTCTCATTTCTAGACAACACATTTCCTTATACGGCGGCATCATGAGTGGAGAGTCTGCTATGTTCATCCGGCAGTGGTAAGGGTATTGATATTACACTTGTTGGCGGCAACTCTGCTGGGGATTTGATTTTGTGGCCTCATCGATCTCAGTGGTGGAGATGGTGGTTATGCGAGCACAGACGTTGGCTGCGAGTAGAAAAAGGGTTAGGATATTTACTAGCATTATGAGTCTCGCCATTATGGAAACTAAAGTAGTTATGGAGGTGAGAAGAAGAGTTTGTGGGCAAAACTTTTTGTAGGTGAATTTGTGGGTTTGCAAGCTAGTAACGTTTGATGAGATTCCTGGACAGATTTGGGTACTTTAATGATGTGGCAATGTATCCATGCTTGATGGTTGGAGCTTGTTTACACGTAGAGTCTCATGCAAATGTTTACAGAAATTGCTTGTTTTTAGGTAGTAGTACTTTGTTAAGACTTAAGGGATCAAAGATCTTACAAATATAATTTTTTGTCTAATGATGAAGAATAGTTATAATTTTGGCTATTGTCAATATAATTGTAAATTTAAAGGATGTTGAGATAAGTGGAATGCATAATTGTAATGGTAAAACTCTGTCTGGATCAGGCTCCTGATAAGAAAATAGAAGTTAAGCCCAATTGATGGGCAATGAGATGGTCCGACCCAAAGGAGGCCCAAAGCCTAGAAGTCCACATCATGTGTTTGGCGTTCGCCAACTCATTGTCTTCGTAAAGGAGAGTTGACCACATTTAAGGGGTGAAATCAAAATAACTCCCAATGCGAGTATTCAGTAGGGTGACTAGTAACGTTTGCCTTTAATTGTATCAACCGGTCAAGCAGGAATCATTCCTCGAACGTCACAGCCTTAACTCTCCAACGACTCCTTTCTCATCTGTAAAAGGACAGAGCTATCAAAGGAAAAGGGATCTCAATTTTTGACTCTCCAACACAGTTAGTCTTTCAAAATCACTTAGGTTCTCACATTCTAAAGGCGTCCATTCTCTCATCTTCAAGGTTATTCCACGATTCTACTTCTACATTCCTTGAAAAAGGACAATAGCCTTCTCATTTCTGGGCAATTATCCGATAATCCCAAGCAAATTTAGATCAACCCTCTACAACAATCATCAAATTCTCATAATTTACTCAAATTATGGAGTGAAATTAATATTTTGTATTGATGCGAAATGTATAATGTGTAATGTATTTTTGCAGTGACACTACCTTTTAAGAAGTTTTCAAGTGTCAAGCAAAAGAAAATAAAGTTCATCACATACCACATAAACTATATGTTGATTAATTGCGAAGAATTTTGTATGTAAAATTAATATTAGCTTCACTTTGCCTATAGACGACGTGATTCTTTTTCACGAAAATAAATTAATGTACGTTTGGTACAACTTATCTACTAGCTAAAAGTACTTATTTAATGTCCAAAACTCTATTTGATTTTTTTTGTATCGTTTGATTGTCATCCCAGTAGAACTTTTGGACAATTAAAAAAACTAAAAAATATCTACTTAAAGAAGCTCAAATTTTGAGTTTTTCCAAATAGATATTTTTGACATTTTTTAAAATAATTGAAATGACTAACTTAACCCTATTATATTTTATTAATAACACTATGCCCTCAAAACCCTAATACACTTTCTTTAAACATATAAAACTCCAACCTCCACTTTCATATACATTTCCCTTAACACATAAACACTAGCAAAATCTTTGAGAAGTATTGAATAAGATGTAATTTTGTATTTAGTTGTTTAGCATCAAAGAAGCGGTAGACAGAGACTGGAAAATATATGTTTTGGAATTCGACTTTTTATTGGTTCATTTGTCCTTTAATTGAATTACTTGATGTGTTTATTTTTGGAACATGTCTCTAGTAATTTAAATACATGGGTTCTGAAATAGTGCTACATGGGATCGAGTTTTTGATGTCGGCTAAATTCACTTTTCAGTGCCTTGCTAGATATTGAGCTGATGAGCTTGAACTTGTATACATAGACACTTGGTGGTTTGGTGGGCAATGTAAACTGAGTAGTTGGAATTTTAATATGTATATGACGATTATTGTTTGATCCTAGACCCAGGCTTGAGAATATCATGTTTTTATTATGCGGAGTGGCATAGTTGAGGAATTGGAAATTCTTTGCAAGTGATAGCTGGGAAAGTGAGTTTGGATTGTGTAGGCAACTTTATTATGTTGGTGGTTTCTGTGGTTAATTTATTTTAATGAGTGTAAAAGACAATTGCAAGAGAAATTTGTTGGACAGAAGGAAGAGCTGCTCAAACTATATAAGTTTGATGTGAGTTATCTCATCGTTTCATATCTTTTTTAATAAATTTATAATCTAAAAAAGTTTTCAAAAATAATACAACTAAACAGTATAATTTTTTTAAAAAAAAAAGTATAAACTTAAAAAAACTTTTTAAATTGATAACCAAATAATTGATAATTTTTTTTTAAAAGCTCTATTTATAAAAGATCTATTTTTGAAAGATTTATTTGCATCAAAAGAACGAAACCGTGCCAAACTAATGAAGCCTTAGTCCAGTCAGTCCCTAGGAAGTTGGGCCGCGTTTTAGGTAGAATCAGGCTCAGTCCATTTAAGCTAAACCATTTGTTTCCTCAGGCCCATATTCTATTCCTGCATCAAACGCCTGATGTCCATTCTAATCACTGTAACCGGAGATGTGGAAAGACTCATGGCTGTCATCCCAAAATTTGAAAAACAGACATAATAATGATGAATTTTTTTCCTTTCTTTGAATAATACCAAATTATCCAATTTATTTACTCAAAATTATATGTCCAAATAGTACAGTATATGGGTTACAACTAGATATCATATCATTTAACACATAGTCAAATCATTTACATGATCATTACAATTTATGTGTTGCATCATTTGAATATAATTTTAGGTCAATAATTTGGACAACAATAACATTATTTTCTTTTTTTAAGATATTTAACTGTCATATTAAAAATTAAAATTCTCAAATTGACTCATGTTTATCAGTGCTCTTGATAACGTATGGCGGTTCAATGTTCATGTACTTGGAGTTTTGTCTTCCATTGAAACAGGTTTTGTTATTATGCATAACATTTTAATTGCATAAACTAAGATAATTAAAGATCTTATTCTGTAAAGTTAAAGTAAACAGAACGGACCATGGAAGCTATAGCAGCCTTAACACACTACTTGTGTGCTTTTTAACGGTTTGTCACTCTCATTACCTTTACATTATTAGAGAGTGAACTTTATTGACCTGCACGTCTATTAGATGTAGACACGTTTTAGAGAGACAGATTGAAACTGGCACTGCTGTGGCAATTCGCAATAGCTAGGAACATTCTCTGCCCTCTTTATCACCTCCCGCATATCCAGCTTTTTCCCAGATTCCATTTGTTCCTCCTGGACATCACTTATCAACTTCTCCAATGCAGCACATTGGCAATCATCATCCAGGTCTGCCATTTGAACACAACAGAACTCCTTATAAGGAATCAGGACTGGAAATTGTATTATGTAAAGCCGGCAGTGGAAAGGGAATCGGCTTTCCATTTGTTGGGGGCAAGTCTGCTGGTTTATTGATATGGAGATGGTGGTTCTGCGAGCATAACTATTGGTTGTGAATAGAAGGACGGTCAGATAACTACTAGCACTGTGAGTCTCGCCATTTTTTGCAAGGTAAAACGATTGTGGTGAGAAGAAGAGTTTGTGGGCATACATACTTACATACATATATATATATATATATATTATCAGTTCGTGGGTTTGCATGTTAGTAACGTGTTTGGTGAGTTGCCAGGACAGATTTTGGTACTTTGACGCTGTGGCAATAGATCTGTTCTTGATGGTTGGAGATTATCTACACGTAGAGTATCATGCTGAAAAAGTCAAAGATAAAAGTCTCGAGTGCTAAAACTCTTTTAAATTTAAAATATATAATTATATTTTTATCAAGTAATTGGATGAGATATTATCTTGTTATCTTGTATTTTAAATTTAAAAGAGAGTTTCATTATAACTAAACTTGTACCAATTATTTATTTATTATAATGGAACTGAGAGAACCAGTTGAGTTAGTTCTTAGACAAAAGTTTGTGTTTTTATTAGTTTTGTAAGTTGGTATCAAAGCCAACGTCCGTTTATTATTTTTTCTTTTGTCCTTTCCTGATTGCATTCACCATGTCTACATCACCACCCACTTCAATGTCAGATACATTTGGACCTATTGACACCACCATTTCTTCCATAATTCACTCAGCCACCATTGATAGCTTAATTACTTCTACGGTACCCGTTTCAAATTAGCTTACAGCTAGTTCAATTCCCTCTGCAGTTTTTTCTAGTCCCACCATACCTGCTGTTGAATCTTTTTCTCCTTTTAGCAGAAAATTAAGTCATACCTCTGTGATCAAGTTAGATCACAATAATCACCTACTTTGGAAATCCATAGTCCTTATAATCAGAGGGTATAAGTTAGATGGGTATCTATTAGGAACCATCCCTTGTCCACCCAAATTTCTACCCGTAACAACACTTGACACACTACCTCAACCAAATCCAGCTTTTGAATATTGGGTGGTGCATGACCAACTACTCTTAGGGTGGCTATTGAGTTCCATGATAGAATCTATTCTTGCCAAAGTTGTAGGTTTGTCCACTTTCTATGAAGCATGGCAAAAATTGGAAACAATTTTCAAAATCAAAGCATGGCAAATGCACCCAATTATCGCCAACAAATGCAACGAATGACCAAAGGATCCATGTCCATTGATGAATATCTCACCATGATGAAAAGCTTGGCTGATAAAATGACAGTTGTAGGACATTCAATTCAAGATTTTGAACTAATAACTATTGTTTTGGTAAGTCTTGATTGAGATTATGATAGTGTAGTATCATTGATTACACATCAGAAGACTGTTATCAGTTGAAGCAATACTCATGACACAAGAGAGTCGAATTGAGTAGCTAAATGTTCAAAATTCAATCAGTCAGTTATCAACAAATATTGTAGTAAACAACACAAATAGCAATAATCTCAGAAATAAGGAGTAACAGTCTCAAAACTATGGTCCAACTTTACAGTTTGGATCAAATTGTGGTTGTGGTAGATTAAATAGTTGTGGTAGAGGACGATCAAACCAAGTTCAACGTCCATCATGCCAAGTTTGTGGCAAGATTGGTCACATTGCTGCTATTTGTTTTTACAGGTTCAACCAGAATTTCAATAACCAAGGAAATTATAATTTTTCCAACAATAATTCACATTAGAACAATAGCACAACATCTTTTATAGCCTCACTAGAAGTTGTTAGAGGTCTTTCGTGGTAAGCTGATAGTGGAGCGACGAATCATGTTATCAGTGATTTGAGCAAGTTAATGGTAAAGACAGACTATCATGGTAAGAAACAACTAATTATTGGTGATGGTAGTCTTCTTAATATTAATTATATTGGCAGTACTCAATTAAATACTCCTCATTCTGAGATTTACTTGAATAAGATTTTACATGTTCCTACTATTGCAAAAAATTTATTAAGTATTTTAAGACTCACTACTGACAATAACATCATTGTTGAAGTTATCTCTAATCTTTGTGTTGTGAAGGACAAGAAAACCCAGAAAGTCATTTTTCAAGGGAGAAATAGACTCTATAAATTGGATTTATCATTTGAGTCAGCAGTAGTACCATGGTTAACTTCTGTCAAAAATGTTTCACAAGATTTTCAATCTCATTCAGCCATGACAAATAAAAGTCCAAGCTTTATATCTGGTCACAATAAAAATGTTGTCAGTCCTAAGTCACAGTTTGCATAAGTTTTTGTGTCTAGTAAAGTTAGTCTCAAGAAACAAATTTGGCACGAAAGATTGGGCCATCCATCTAGGAAGATTTTGCAATTAGTGTTACATGTTTGTAATGAAAAGGTTCACTTGAATAGAATACTTGATTTTGTCATGTTTGTCAACTTGGTAAAAATCGTGTTTTACTTTTTACTCAATCTAGTACAAAAACATGCTCACCTCTTGAATTAATACATTTTGACGAGATATTTGGGGACTAGCACCAATGTTTTCAACAATCGGTTTTCGATACTACATTAATTTTATAGATGATTTTACTTGACTTACATGGATTTATCCTCTCAAAAATAAATCAGATGCATTAAATTCTTTTATTCAATTTAAAAATCTTGTTGAAAATAGATTTGATAAAAGAATTAAAATTATTCAAAGTGATTGGGTGGTGAGTATAGATCTTTTGAACCTTTTTTTGCTACACATGGAATTGTTTTTCGCCATCCTTATCCTCACACTCATGAGCAAAATAGTAAGGCTGAGGGAAAACATCAACATATTGTCGAACTTGGCCTTACACTTTTAGCACAACTTGGCCTTACACTTTTAGCACAAGCATCTTTATCTTTAAAATATTGGTGGAAGGTATTTTCTACGGCAGTGTATTTATTAATAGGTTACCAACTTCTATTTTACATGATATTTCTTCTTAGCAAAAATTATTTAATCCTCAACCCGATTATAATCTTTTACATGTTTTTGGGAGTATTTGTCATCCTTATCTAAGACCATACAATAAAAATAAATTTCAGTTTTACATCTATAAATATATTTTTATTGGATATAGTGAGTCTCATAAAGAATATAAGTATCTAACGCCATTAGATTGCATTTTTACTTCTCATCATGTTATTTTTAATGAAATTGAATTTCCTTATTGCAAAGATTTTGTTGTCTCTTCCGATAGCCCCATTCTCTCAAAAAATTTGATCATGACTTGGTCTTCATTGCCAAGTTAATTAGTGTCCGGTTCTTCTGATATCGATCAGTCCAAAGTCTCTTCCGAAACAAGATCTTCACATAGCTTAGACCCACCTACACATCACATAACACCACAAGATTCCAATTTGTCAAATACCATCAACCTGACACAAAACTCAGCCCATTTATCAATTTGCCTCAAACAGTCCCTGTTTTCACCAAACCAATCACAAAAGCAACACAACTTTGACCAACAAAACCACCATACCCAACAGCCATAGTATTACACTTTTTTTTTTTTGGGTCTAATTTTTCTTATCATCCATTCAGTAGTCTGACTTGATCTAAAAGAATATAAAAATTACAATGTCATTAAGGACTCATGTTGTTATTAGTATGTTTAAATGCTCCTCTAATTTAAATTTCGTCCAGCACCTTGTGCACATATTTATTCACTTGATGTATCTTCGTAAATACACTGTAGGCCTGTAGCCTAGTACTAATTGGGATTAATTACTTTATTTCCTCAATCAGTATAATTAAATATTAAGACAATATTCTGATTTATTTTTTTTTTTTTTGCATGTACAAATTTGAGGTTTTGGAGTGTTTGTATACAGAAGACACGTTGGATGGTCAGGTGTTGATGGAGCGCCTTCGCAAGGTATGATGCATCCAGCAGTTTACACTTACACAAGTGGACTGTCATGCATGATGCATGCGTATGCCACTAAAAAATGACATTGGTTTGGTTTGCATTTCAAAAATGACATTAGTTTGGGTTATAATATTGTTCCCTTTAAATATATATATATATATATTTATTGTTCTTTGCTCTTTAATTTGCTTCTTGTAGTTTAGCGGGCTGCGTTGTCGAATCCCCGCATGCACGCCTCCACGTAGACTGTAACGCACGCACATATTATCATGTAATGATTTTTTTTTAACGTGAAGTTGTTTGAAATCTAGATTTTGTTTGAACATGAAGTTGTTTGCCAAGCTTAGCATCTTGATAACCAATCAAGAAGAAGCTGACTCTTGTTAGGACTCTGATCAAGTAACTAGTTATATAAGGTACTCTTGTAATCAAACAGATGTTAAAACAATCACAATAATATCATGAAGTCTCATTTTCAGAGATTCAAGCTTTCTTTCTTTTGGTTTCTTGTTTAGCTAATACAATCTTGATTTTCTAATTTTCAGTATTTAACACTTACATAGTTGATAATTTATATGATGATTATAAATTCTATATATGTTAGATTATTTGAACAAATAATTTTCATCAACTAACATCATTCTTTATAGAATACATGTTGTAACCTGTCTTAAAAATCAAAATTCTTGATTTTGACCCATGTAGTCATGATTTATTTGTGGGTTTAGATTAATAGTGATGCATTGGATTTCTTCAAAATATAGAAGCATAGTTGAATACACAGTCAGAATGATCAATAAAAAGAATTAAAATGTTTATTAAGTTAAAACACTACATGAAAAACAAGAGTTTATAAATAACTTGGCTAAAAACCCAATATTATTACTTGCCACTTGCCTCTCTGTTCTTGATCATGCATGGTGGTCCAATGTTCATGTACTTGAATTTTTTAATTCCATTGAAACAGGTTTTGTTACTATATATGCACAGCAGTTAACTGCATAAAACAAGATCAAGATCTTATTCTGTGGAGTTGAACTTTACCAAACAGACCATGAAAGGTATATACATATGTATACGAATAGCAGCCTTCACACACTATTTGTGTGTTTTTATTGTTTATTTTTTCACTCTCATCATTACCATGTTATAATACTAGAGAGTAAACTTTCTTGCCCTCCACATCTATTACATTCTAGAGCGAGTCAGATTGAAAATGGCAGCTCTGTGACAATTTGCAACGCATAGGAATATGCTCTGCCCTCTTTATCACATCCTGCATATCCAGCGGTTCGTCCAGCTGTCCCTCGTATTCCCGCTCAACATCACGTATATACTGCTCTAATGCATCACATTGGCATTTATCCTCCAACCTCTTCATTTGAAAACAGCACAACCCGTCATACCCTATTCTTTGAGGATAATCTACTAGATAAAGTTGGCAGAAGTTAAGCTTTTCTCTTTCTATTTGTTCATGGCAACTCATATGGGAGTTTGATGACTTTTTGGACTTATCAATCTCAATGGTGGAGATGGTGGTTATGGCGCGAGCGTAGGCGTTGGCTGCGAGTAGAAGGACGGTCAGGAGAGATGCTAGCGCTGTGAGTCTCGCCATTGCTAGCTAGCTTGAAATTGTAATTAAAGCACCTGTGGTGGTGAGAGAAGAAAGAGGGCGGTGGGCATGCATGAGTATTTGAATGTGAGTTTGAGTTTGCGTGTTTGCATGCATGTTAGTAACGTGTTTGATGAGATTCTAGGACCGGTTTTGGTCCTCTGATGGTGTGGCAATGGATTTGTACTTGATGGTTCAAGATTGTTTACACGTAGAGTCTCATGCAAATGCTGCCATAAAATTATATAAACGCTTCTTTGGAGCTCTGATCAGTACTTGGACGTTAAGTGTATAAAGTGACAATATGATGATGCATCATGTGCACAGAATTCATCACTTAATTTGGCTTGTTTTGAAGACTGTACTAGCATTAAATCTTGTGTTTGCTTGATGACCTAGCTATAAGAGAGCTTATTTTTATGTATTTGGGTGTTTTAATTAAGTGTGTTTACTACTTCTCTTTGTCTTCTTAATTAAAGGTGTTTTAAAGATTTGTTTCCAGCAAGGCAAAAATTATTGGCAGCCCAACTTTCATTATATTGTTCTCTAACTGAGCATTTTGTAAGACTATGCGAATGTAAATTTTTATAGCTTAAACGAAGGAGCAGTGTCCATCTTGCATATTGTCAATAATATTCAATTTAGTAGAAATTAAACGATACAACCATCTAATAATTCTCTTCTTTACGTGATTATTATCAGCCATATGAGTTAATTAAATTAATTTCCTAGTAATGATTGATTTGAAATCGCTTCTGTGCTAATTTTTTGTTAACATATGTAAGCCTCTTAAAATTAATTTATTTTTATTGCATTTTTATTGAATGTTTTAGATCAGTATAGAAGATAATCTTAAATTTGTTATGAGTAATATATAATGAAACAAAAATGCGCCATGCGTAAGTAATACCTCAACTCTTAATTCAGTTGTTTTGACTTTTACACCTTGCCCTTACATATTTTGATGAGACAAATCCTGATTAATTTCGCTTAAAAAAATGTAAGTGTAAGAGAGCATTGCACCAATTTAGTTTTTTCAACCAAAAAAAAAAAAGAAAAAAAAAAGAGAAAAAAAATTGTTGGCTATGATAATATTTCATCAAATTTTACTTCTATATCAATCTAAAGATCTATTTTTTATGTCAACCTAATGGTGTAAGAGCCAATTATAAAGTACTTCAATACTTCTCCGAACAACCATCTCATATCCAATAACAACAAGTTCCGTTCGATATCCAACAACCATTTTGCATCCAATAGGAACAACCAATTTGCATTCAATAGCAATGAGGTCTCCATCTTACGTCCAATGGATAATCGTGAAATTCAGTAGCAATAAGGTGTCCTTCTTACCTCCAATAGATAATTGTGAAACGCATAATACTAGCTTAACTTTATGATTTCTCTCTTCTGTGAGTCCATATTTTTCCGATCATATTATGTGAGTATGCACTATATATCACGTGACACATTTGGTGCTTTAAATTCACCAGAGTCCTTTATATATATATATATATCATGTTTTAGTCGTGGGTTAAATTATGAGTGAGAAAAATAAGAATGAATAAGACAGCCAATCTTGTTCACTGAACTTTTTAATTTTATTCAAACTACTGATCATCATTCTTTTTGTATGTACTTCACCCATAGTTATACATCATACGAAAACCCATTAGATGATTATTAATTTGTACTCACTACTAGACCATGAACATATATATATAATTAAAAGGGTTCCATGAAAAGATTGACTACTTCTTTCTTCTTTTTTTTTTTTTTTTGGGTGGGATGAGGGATTAAATATTTCAAAAAAAACTTATCCACATTTCATGTTTTAAAAACTTTTTTTATTTCTGATGGGGACGAGGATTAAATATTTCAAAAAAAATTACTCAGATATAATATTCTAAGAACATTTGATATTTTAAAATTAAGAAAAATATTTAACCACTTCTAATATGAGATAGAAGATGTGCAAAAATCGAATTGAAGATTCAAACTTGGGTTAGTGCAAAGTTTGACTGCCTTAATTATTCACGTTTTGTTCTAATTTCTAATTTACTCTTTTCATTGTATACAGAGCTGAAATAGATTTTGTCCTTCAATTCAGTTAGTACAAGTTGTAAACCAATTAATGTCTCACATGACAGCATATATGGATCATGAAAATTTTGTTTTGATAAAAAGCACGAAATCATAGAAAGATTTCATTAGGAAAACTTAAAAACATAGAAGACCAACTCATAAAAGCACACACACACTAGTGTGTGCTTCTAAGTTACATGCATCACTTCTGTTATATACCCCTATTGGAGTACTGAGTGAATTTTATTACCAAAAACTACACAAACTATCGACAACTTTTCCGACTGTTCTCTAGAACCAGGCAGATCCCCACTGGCAGCGCTGCGGCAGGCGGCAGTAGGTGACAACAGTCTGAGCCCTCTCCCTCATCATTTGCTGCTGTTCTTGACCCTCCATTGATCCTCCCTGTTCTTGCCCCTCCTCGACAATTTGTTTCAATGCTTTGCAAATGCACTTGTCATCCAGTCGTTGCACTTGGCTGCAACACCGCTGGGGAGACTGAGCCGACTGGTTTGCCTTATCGCTTACCATCGCTATTTCCTGTTGCCCCCTTGATTGTGTAATGAACCGCTCGCAGTGTGACAGGTCAGTTTCCTCTATCTGCCGTTGGCATTTCCCCTTAGTTTGCCTCATCGCATCCTATCATAGATCCCACTCACTCGTGAAGTTTAAAATTGATAATATAAATATGAGAAATGCTAGTATGTGACATTATATATAGTTTTCCGGACAAAAAAATTATATATTACGTATTGAGAAAATAAACATAAATTTTACATTTCGAGCACATATAAACACTGCCCTTATATATGTATGTATATATGTATGTATGTATATATGTATGTCTTGTTAAGAAATAGAAAGAAAATTATATGTAACACATGAAATTCAGAGTACCTCAGACTCCCACTTGCAGCGCGCCGGCAGGCGGCAGTAGATGACAACTGTCTGGGCCCTCTCTATCATTTGCTGCTGTTCTTGACCCTCCGTTGATCCTCCCTGTTGTTGACCCTCCTCGAGTATTTGCTTCAATGCTTTGCACATGCACTTGTCGTCCAATTGGTAAATTTGACTGCAACACTGCGGGAGAGACTCAGCGGACGCCATCGCTATTTCCTGCTGCCCCCTGGATTGTGTAATGTACCGCTCGCAGTGCGACAGGTCTGTTTCCTCTATCTGCTGTTGGCATTTCGCCTTATTTTGCCGCATCGCATCCTATCATAGATCACACTCACTTGTGAAGTTCAAAATTAATAACATAAATATGAAAAATGTTAATATATATAGGACATTATATATACTTTTTGAGACAAAAAAAAAAAAGTACATATTACGTATTGAGAAAATAAATATAAATTATTAATTAAATTTAAGATTTCGAGCACATATAAACACACTACCCTTCTGTGCATTATATGTGTGTGTGTGTGTGTGAGTGTGTGTTGTTAAGAAACAGAAGGAAAACCATATGTAACACGTATGAAATTCAGAGTACCTCATCGATCTCAATGGTGGTGATGGTGGTCCGGTGAGCATAGGCGTTGGCTACGAGCAAGAGGACTGCGAAGATGGTGATTGCGAGCTTTGCCATCGCTGAAATCCGAAACTTGCTTTTGCGATAATTTATTTTATTATGGTGTGCTATTTGGGTGGCGAAGAATCAGGCTTTATAGGAGGTTTTGGGGATTTGCATGTAAGTTACGTGTTTGATGTTAATGGTGGACAGCTTTTGGGGTTTTGATGGGGTGGCTGAGTAGTGTTTGGTGGTCGGAGATGGTTACACGTAGAAAACCATGCAGATGCTGCCATAAAATGCTCTTTTCCTACCATTTTCTGGTCGCTGCACGCGCGCATAGATCGATTATATCAAAATTATTAATTATTATTTATTATTTATTCTTCACTTCAAAAAAAAAAATATTTTTTTTTTCTTTTGTCTTTCATTTTTGTTTTTACTTCTTAATTTAATTAAAGTGATCATGATACTCATCAATGTAAGAATGAATTGCATAACACTCAACTAAGGTTTGCCTAAAAACATTTAGAAATATATTTATCAATTTATTACATAATATCCTAATTCCATTAGTAAAAAACCATTATAGATAGTCAAATCCATCTAACTTAAAGACATTTTAGACTTTTATTATTTTTAATTGGGCAAATTGCACAAACCTCCCCTGAGGTTTGATGAAATTGCACAAATATTACGATGTTTGGGTAACTCGAACGGGTACTACCTAAGGTTTCAAAAACTCTACACAAACCTCCCCTATCGTCAGTCAACGACGGTTAAATTCTTATGGTCAACGGTTAAAATATAAAAAGACTAAAATACCCTTCAATAAATTTAAAATTAATATATTATATATTTTTTTATTTAATTTAAAAATAAAACATTAAAAAAAATTAAAAAAAAAAAGTCTCCATGGGAGACCGATCTGGTCTCCCATGGAGGCCGACCGTCTCCATCGCTGGAGACGGCGACGTCTCCAGCAATGGAGACACCGCCTCCAGCGATGGAGACGGCATCTCCATCGCTGGAGTAATCTCCAGCGATAGAGATCTCCATCTCCATCGCTGGTCGACTAGCGATGGAGATGGTCTACATCGCTGGTCGACCAGCGATGGGCGACTCCATCGCTGATCGGTGATGGAGATCTCCATAGCTGGTGTCTCCAGCGATGGAGTACTCGATCTCCATCGCTGGTCTCTCTCGACTAGCGATGGAATCGCTGGAGTCGACTCCAACGATGGACTCCATCGCTAGTCGAGAGAGACCAGCGATGGAGATCGAGTACTCCATCGCTGGAGATGTCCATCGCTGGTCGAGAGACCAGCGATGGGCAACTCCATCGCTGAGATCTCCATCGCTGGTCTCTCGATCAGCGATGGAGTCGCCCATCGCTGGTCGACCAGTGATAGAGACCATCTCCATCGTTGGTCGACCAACGATGGATATGGAGATGCCGTCTCCATCGTTGGAGATCTCCATCTCCATCGCTGGAGATTACTCCAACGATGGAGATGTCGTCTCCATCTCCATCGCTGGAGATTACTCCAGCGATGGAGATGCCGTCTCCATTGCTGGAGACGCCGCCGTCTCCAGCGATGGAGACGGTCGGCCTCCATGGGAGACCAGATCGGGTCTCCCATGGAGATTTTTTTTTCTTTTTTTAATTTTTTTATGTTTTATTTTTAAATTAAATAAAAAAATATATAATATATTAATTTAAATTTATTTAAGGGTATTTTAGTCTTTTTATATTTTTAACCGTTGACCATAGGGATTTAACCATCGTTGACTGACGATAGGGGAGGTTTGTGTAGAGTTTTTAAAAGCTCAGGTAGTGTCCGTGCGAGTTACCCAAACATAGTAATATTTGTGCAATTTCGTCAAACCTCAGGGGAGGTTTGTGCAATTTTCCCTTTTTAATTTTCTTTTACAATTTAGATTTATAGAAAATAACAATAATAAAAATAATAAAAAATTGAGATCATCCTTCTCAGCTCATCAACAATTGAAAAAAATATCTCTAAAAATAAAAAAAAAAAAACAATTGAAAAAAACTGAGTTCTTCGACATCTTTTCCATCTTCTCTCAAATCACTCAGTTAATCTTTCTCCATTAAAACCTCATCTTCAAATCTTTCCACAAATTTGGTCTTTCAACACCAAAACTGAAAAAAAAAATAAAATAAAATAAAACAAATGTATGAAATCTGAATTTCCAATGAAACCCCAGCTTAGTTCATCTCCAACCATCATCAATACATTCAACCATCATCAACCTCCAACTAGATCATCAAAAATACTACCTAATGCTCATCATCTTCACTATTTTCAACACATTCAATAATTCAACAATATCTTCTACAAATCATCAGCACCACAAATTGTTCATCTTTTATACCAAACAAACTATTCATCTTCAACACCACAAACCATCATCATTATCATCTCCAAACTGTTCATCTGTTTCTTTTTCTCTCTCTTTGGTTAATCTTTGGGTTTCCAACAATAAAAACGCAGAGATTTCTAGGTTTCTAAAGCTGCTGATGGAAACCTAGAGCACCATTGGAAACCTCTGGTGGAAATAGAGAGGAAACAGCCATCTATGAGTTTCAATAGAGGCTGAGATAGGGCAGAAAGAGGAAACAGAGAGGCACCTGCTCGTTGTCTTAAAAAAAGGCATTGATGAAAGGGAAGATGGCAAGTCCGAGAACAAGATAAGATAGAGATCAATTATGTATGTTGATGTTTTTCTGATGGCATATGTATGTTGATGGTATCTGGGTGTTCGTCTGATGGCATTTGGGTGGTGCAGTGAAGCTGATTGCACCTTGAAGATCTAGAACAACTTTTAGATCTTCAACTTTTTTTTTCTTTTTTAATTTTTATTATTTTAAATTTTAAAAAAAAATAATCTCCACCATCCATCATGTGATGGATGGTGGAGATCTATTTTTTTTTTTTTTAAATTCTTATTTACATTTTATAATTTTAAATTTTAAAAGAAAATTTAAAAAAATGTAATTTTATTTAATTTGTTTTCATTTTTAATTTTTTTAATTATTATTTATCTTATTTATGGGCAAAACGGCCATTTGACTAAAATTTCATTCCTGATCAAGAGTTAAAGTTGACAGAAGTCAACTAACAGTATAGGGATTTAGTGTCATAAAAGAATAATGTGTTTCTAAGTATTTTTAGGTAAACCTTAAGGGGCGTTGTGCAATTCATTCTTGAAGTTAAAAATACTAGTTTTTTTTTGTTTTTTTTAGTATAAGTTAAAAAGAGCTTTTGCAACAAATGTCATTAATAATGTCAAATCTATATCCTAACTTAAAATTTCGACTTCAAAATCTCTCAATTTTTAGTCAATTCAACAATTGAAAAAATAAAATTCAAGATAATATAATAAGTCTTAAATTAAATGAAAATAAAATTACAAATTTAAGATAAAGTTTAAAGTTAGTATTACTTAAACTTATTTATATATTTTGATTAGGTTTATTATTTATTTTTCGATTAGTATTATTTACTCAAATGATATTGCAAATCATTTGTAACTACACATCGTTTATTACATCACGTTTTAATTTATCTGTTAATTACGAATTATAATATGTCACCTAATTAAAATAAGAATTTTGAGGAAAAAAAAATATGAACTAGTATTGCCTTTTAAAAAAAAAAAAAAAAATCTTATCATCCGTTCACTAATCTGAGTTGATCTTAAAGAATATAAAAATTACAATGTCATTAAGGACTCATGTTTGCTATTACTACGTTTAAGTGCTCCTCCAGCTAATTTGAATTTCGTCTAGCACTTATTGTTTATTCGTACCCAGATTTAATCACTTTGTTATCTTCGTACATACATTGTAGGTCTAGTATTAATTGGAATTAATTACTTAATTTTCTGATTCAATATAATTAAATATTAATACAATATCCTTTTTTTTTTTTTTTTTAAACGCACAAGTTGAGATTTTGGGGTGTTTGTATACATAAGACACGTTGGATGGTCAGGTGTTGATGGAGCGGCCTTGCATGGTATGATGCATCCAGTTTATGCTTACACACGTGGACTGTCATGCATGATGCATGTGTATGCCAGTATAAAATGACATTATTTTGGGTTACAATATTTTTTTGTTCTTTAATTTGCTTCTTGAATTTTGGAGGGCTGCGTTGTCGAATCCCCGCATGCACGCCTCCACGTAGACTGTAACGTACGCACACATTATCATATATTGATTTTGTTTGAACATGAAGTTGTTTGAAATCTAGATTCATCTTAACCAGAATTTCTTAAAAACTGGGGTGATTTTCATAAAAAAGAAAAAAACAAAAAAACAAAAAAACAAAAAACAAAAACAAAACAAACCAAGGAAAAAAAAAAAAAAACTAGGGTGCATGTTTATGATAGATGGTATATATGTACATCTTCTGTTCAAATTCTGCTCTGTTATATATATTTATTGGGATAGTATCAAAAAATCCCCTAGAGAGAAAAATGTTGTCAAAACACCATTGGCTTCAAAAATAATATCCAAAAAAACCCTCTATCATTAGTGGTTTAAAATCAGCTAGTGATTTGAGGTTAAAAAAGACGATTTCGTTATTACCTAAGGGTAAAGAGATAAATGTATTGGGGTTTTAAATACACAAAACCCTAAGTCCACTTCTTCACTCTCTACCTTCATCTTTCTCCTCCCTCTTAACTCTCCATCTTTCTCTCTTCTCTCTATCGATCACAACTGTAGCTCCACCGAAGTCGACGGTAACAAGGTTGTAATCATGGCTCAACAAACAGTTAACAGAAGTATAATAAGATAAGCCTTTATTTAAGAGAGTGGCACCATTCAAAGTGTTCAAGAACCAATCATCAAACTTGGTGGTGGTGCTCTCAATAATGGACTATGAGGTCTTCAATTTGGACTGGAACAAGAAGAGATTAAGGCAACATGGCTTCCACAAGTTGGAGGAGATCCGCTCATACTCTTCAATCATGTTCTCGAGGTCCTCATCAGTCGTCATTGAGATCAGTGAGGATAGTCAACAGCCTCCTTGATGACGTCGACTAAGAGGGAGAAATGGAGTAATCCAGACAGTGTTTGATTATTTTTTTTAATTTTTATTTTTGTTCATACTTGGTTGTAGAGAAATTCACGGGAAATTTTTTGTGATTATTGGCCAGTGCATATGACCCAGATAGAGTGTCTGAATTTTTTTTTTTTTTTTTTTTTGGCTAGGAAAGTTTGATTGTCACTTAGATCATTAATGTGATATTAAGTTTGGAAACTTTGTATATATATATTTTTTTGTATTTTTTGTTTGTATTTTTTCATTTATTTTTTAGTTTTTGATTGTGTTGGTACATCTGAGTTTGAACCCAGATTTTTAACATCACGTTGAAGATCTGGATTCAAACTCAGATCCTTAATTTGGGTTTGAACTCATATCATGAAGATCTTGGATGAGTTTTTTAAAAATTTTTGTAATTTACTATATTTATTTGTTAGGATCAATATTAATATTTTAAAGATTGATGTCCACCATTGGATGATTAATATTAATATTTTAAAGATTAATTAATATGTATTAATTATATTAATCATTAATATAATCATTAAGGGCATCAAGGGTATTTTTGTATTTTCATGATTTTGTCACAAAACTACTAAAAGATTGGATGGAAACCACTTTTGGACTAATGGGTGGGTGGATTTTGGCTAATATTTTCAAAAATTGGGGTTTAATGACATTATTTTTCATTTCAGAATTTTTTTTTTTAGATTTTTATCATATTTATTTAACCCTGCTAGGATAGGCGACATACAGAATGTATAAATGTGTGTGACAATTAATATTTGTTTCACTGTGACAGGATTGTCATCAGACTCCTAATTTATAATGTATGAGAACTCTTTCTCCACATGAACTTCTTCGAAAAACCATAATAGATAGGCTCAAGAATAAAAGTGAGCCTAAAATTAGTTATTTATTAAATTCATTAATGACCAATCATTATACTGTTTTCTCTTTCTAGGACAAAATTGTCCCTCTGAAAAAACAAATTACTGTTTATATGCAATTAAAAAAAATCTTAAAAAGCGATTTGAAGAAAATAATTCCATCGATGGTGGACTGCAACTTGTCGAAGGACGCGAGGAGGAGCAAAGCTCGATCTCCACTAATGGAGATCAAGATCTGCTCCTCACCGGAGGAGGGTTAGTGATCACACTGGTTTTACATCAGCGTGAGTTATATTGATATAAATTAGCACGGGACTCGCTTGATGTATCGTCAGCATGACTCACGTTAATCTTAAGCTGCCTGACTCTCGTTGATTGGTTGTAGTCAAGATCCATTTACAGATTACAGATATTAAGAAGAAGAAGAAGGAGGAGGAGTAGAAACATATATAGAGTGCTCTGGCAGGGAGTTGAAGGTATGGTGAGATCGAGTTAGGGATGGTAGCCGGACATGCAGAAGATGACCAGGGATGAATTGTTAAAACAAAGACAGGTTCTTTTTAATATTTTTATTTTAAATTAGGAGAAATGGGTGAATTGTGAAAAAAGAGATAGATTTTTTAAAAAAAAAAAAAAAAAAAATAGGAGAAAGGCATGGCATTTTGGTGATCAAAATAATTTTAAGAAAAGCAATAATTAATCCTATTTATCAGAAGAGGATAAAAACAATAACGAAGGCCGTATTAGAGAAAACTCTAATAGACATTATGTACTTATATGTGTACTTTCAACTGATGGATCTTCTAATTAATTTCGTTGAAAAAATTTTGCATACTTCCATTGTAATATCATTATTAAGCAAATTCATTCGTTTGCGTATGTGTACATACAGAAAAAAATTTAAAATGGTTATATGTATTGTTCCGACGTGAACATACACTCCAAGGTTGTCCCGGTCGTCATTGGACCTTCGCCTTGGATCTCACTTCTCACCTTCACTTTGCTGTTGCTGCTTTACCCTGCGAAAAAAATAACACTTTGTTTAAGTCAGTTTATCTCTTTAAAAATTATTTGTCTCTACTAAACATATCTAGAATTTATTCTTGGATGAACTCTAAACTACATTTTTTAAGAAAACAAAATTTTCTTTTTTAGGTATATCCCAATACATGCTAATGTGTCTATTATTTATCACACACATTGTTCTTCGGATCACAGTGTTGACTGCCTTCTCGATAGGGCAACAATGCTTTGTAATAAGTCACTGTTTTTCTCATGCGATTCCTTCTTCGGGTTCTGTTCTTCACTTTTGTCTAACTAGCAAACCCTTGATGGCCAGTGTGCAATTCCTTCCATCGAAGGCAATTAATTAATTGACAGGCGCTACCTCCTTATTGGCTCGATGTGTTTTTTGAAAATCGGGCCGTTACTACATCCGTACATGTATATACTAAAAAATTTTAAACGGTTCTATAATTCTACCTATAACCACTTGAAAGTGTCACCAAGTTATGAATATTAGAAGAAAAATTAATCAAATTCGTTTCAAAAATGAAGATGTACATTAGATTTCATATTATTCTAATTAGTTGATGTGAATGTACAAGCTTTATCGCAAGTCACATTTACCAGTTCATTTTAATTAACCTTCATACTATATATGCTCTTCTCTTTCTTGAATTATTATTGAATAACACATTTTCAGCCAAAAAAGGCTCCTCTTAAGCGCATTTCGAATAACTTCAAATTTGAGTCATGAATCAGAAAATTCGATTAGGATACAAAATTAAAAGAAAGCAAAGTCTCTTGATCATATAAACAAAGATAACTTTGATTACATGGCCTCGATTCTACGAACACTCAACTCGTAACTTACAACAACTCAACAACAATAACAAGAACACACGATTATGTGTTTATTATAACGACAACTAGCTATATAGTCTCACTAATCTCCAGCTATAAATGGCCAGAGCAGTGACCTTTATTAGTACTTCATACATACGCATATATTCTGACCATGTATCTCCTCGCTTCTGGCTTTCATGCCATAGCTACTGGTTAAGTCACACTGCCTCGGTGGAAGTTTGCACTCTGCGGGAATGGTCTCTGCCATTTGGTAGAGTACACTCCTTTGCTGGCCACTGAGTCGTCCCTGGCTCTCCTGGGATCTCACTACCTGCTTCAGTCCCATGCATCGGCATGGGGTTCTTACTTGCTGCAATTGCCTGCAGCATTGCTGTAGGTTTTGTGTCTTTTGCAGTTGTTCTTCTTCTCCTGGCCACTGCCCCTGACCGAGTTCCTCCGTCATCTGAGACAAGAACATCTCGCAACGTCGCAGCATTTGCTGCTGCTGCAACTCCTGTTGGCAGCGCCTCTGGATGTGATGGTTTTCCTCATCATCTATGACCACGGTGGTTCGGTAGATGGTTGCGTTGGTGGCGAAAAGGAAAAGGGTGAAGGTTGCTAGCAGGAGAGTGAGCTTGGCCATGGCTTGTGGGTAATGTAGTACTATTGAACTCTGCTACCTAGCTAGCTTGTTTTTGTGTTTGATGGTGAGAATTGGAGGTGGCTTGGTGGGGCCTGGGGGTCTATATATATATAGGAGAGTTGGGGCTTTGCATGGCCTAAACGTGTAGGATGTGGTGGTCAGGGAAGGTATACTGGGTGGTCGTGACTCAATTTTGCATGCAATTTGTTTTCATTGTGGATTTTGATTCGTTAATAACTTATATTTGGCTGTTTATAGGAAATTACTGGGAAAATATCAAATATGGGATTCTTTGTTTTGTTGTTTCGATAGAAGTGTTGTTTGGGTATTCAGTTAGTTGATCCCTTGGGAACCACTTAGATAATGTGCATTTATGTGCTTAATAATATATACGTACCCTACATAAAATTTGGAAGTCAACTTGCCTTTGGTAAAATTGGCATTTCTCTTATGTGTAAATCCATCAAATCGAGGATTCATGTCACTAGCACCAAAAAAATTATTTGATTTTTATTAGTACCTCCTAAAGTAAAAAGTTAATATTGCCTTGCATTAAAACCTTATAAGTTTTCTATTTGGTAACTCGTCTTCAAATACATCTTTAAGCATTTGATTAAAAACTGATAACCATGAATCATAAATGTTATTTATTTTTTTGCTTTTTTAACTGGAATCAAATTAGTTAAAGTTTTCATCATTGCAAATTGCAATTACATATGATGAATCAATCAAACATACATATAAAGAGAGAGGCACAATCTATAATACATATGTGATATTTATACCCATGATAAAAAACAAAATGATTGTATTATAAAATTATTTATTATAATTTATTATATTTTTATTAAATTTGAATATAATTAAATATATTCTATTATAATCAATAAATATGATTCTATTTATATTTATATTTTAAGTTTTAACTATTGTCGGTCTTCTAATATATACGGCCGTTTCTTTGACTCTATATTTTCGATCTTTTAAGACCATTTGCTTATATGACTATATTCGTTCCTCCAATTTGACCATTCCTTGAACTATTGTTAATCTTTTCATTTGGCTACTGTCAACTATCAATGACTTTTTAACGTAAAGAAAGCTATTATTGATTTTTTAAACTTAAATTGTTTACTGAGAATATTTGTCTTAATCGATATTTCTTATCTTATTTTATTTCTTTTATTATTATTATTTTTTATTCTCTTCCATTCTCTCTCTTTAATTAAATATTTGTCCTAATTGATATTTCTTTCGTATTTTATCTTTCTTATTCTCTTTCTTATTTTTAGTTATTGATGGCTCAACTTGACAAATCTATTTAATTATAAAAACTCATTACACCTATGAAATCTAAAAACTCATTACATCAATAAATCCCCTTTAGGATTCACCTAACTTATTTTAAGTCGAATTAAGTAATTTAACTTCATAAAAATTAGATATCATTATTATTCTAATGAACTAGACTTGATTTAATACCTACCAATTACTCCTTCAAAAATTATTAATCCCTCTTGTATCCATCACATCTATGTCCTCAAATTAACTAACACAAGTTTCAGAAAGTCAATGTCTCCCACTACAACATTAATTATAGTAAAAATTTTCCTTTGATAGAAGGCAAGATCTCATTGTACTAGTAAAAGTATAACCACACAATTCTCAAAAAGCAAACACACACTAGTGTGTGCTTGTAGATTACATGCATCACTCTTGTGTTATACAGCCCTACTGAACCGAGTGAATTTTATTATCGCCAAACACTATACAAACTCTCAACACCTCCCCGACAGGTCTTTAGAACCTGGCAGTGGCAGACTCCCCCTTGCAGCGCTGCGGCAGGCGGCAGTAGATGACAACTGTCTGAGCCCTCTCCATCATTTGCTCCTGTTCTTCATCCTGTATTGATCCTCCCTGTTGTTGACACTCCTCGACTATTTGTTTCAATGCTTTTGCACATGCACTTGTCGTCCAATTGGTACATTTGGCTGCAACACCGCTGGAGAGACTCATCGGACACCATCGCTATTTCCTGCTGCCCCCTTGTTCTGTAATGAACCGCTCACAGTGCGACAGGTCAGTTTCCTCCATCTGTTGTCGGCATTTCGCCTTATTTTGCCGCATCGCATCCTATCATAGATCACACTCACTCGTGAAGTTTAAAATTAATAATATAAATATGAAAATTGTCAATATGTGACATTATATTTACTTTTTGAGACACAAAAATTATATATTACGCATTGAGAAAATAAATATAAATTATTTAATTAAATTTTATATTTCGAGCACATACGAACACTACCCTTCTGTTATTATATATATAAATGGCTTGTTAAGAAATAGAAAGAAAATTATATTTAACACATATGAAATTCAGTGTACCTCATCAATCTCAATGGTGGTGATAGTGGTCCGGTGAGCATAGGCGTTGGCTACGAGCAAGGGGACTGCGAAGATGGTGACTGCGAGCTTCGCCATTGCTGAAATCTGGAACTTGCTCTTGGAATACTCAATTTTATTGTGGTGTTCTAGATGGGTAGTGAAGAATCAAGCTTTATAGGAGGTCTTGGGGATTTGCATGTAAGTTACGAGTTTGATGTTAATGGTTGACAGCTTTTGGGGTTTTGATGGGGTGGCTGAGTAGTATTTGGTGGTCAAAGATGGTTGCACGTAGAAAACCATGCAGATGCTGCCATAAAATGCTTCTTGTCCTACCATTTTCTGGTCGCTGCAAATATATATATATATATATATATATATATGCATAACCACTTGTATACATATCCACTCATCGACCGCCCCAACTTTATTAAGTGAAGGCTATTAAGTTTGACGTTTTTAAAGTTTTGGATTCACTATCTACCTTATTAAGTTAAGGCAGTTATACGGATACCGCTACATGGCCCAAATATATAAGATATGTAAATTTTTTTATATTTAATTACATTTTATGGAGTGAAGAACATATTACATGCATGGAAGCAATATGCATACTAGTAGTGAATTAGTGATAGCGAAATTCCTCACTGTGGAAGGAGAAAATTTAATGGTTTAAAACACAAATTAGGAATTTAAATGCAAAAAATGAGATTTCGCTGCCTAAGTACATTCTACGTGGAAGATTGGAATTTGGATGGTTTGGGTGATAGAACTTAGAAGAATGTTGCAGTATGTGGAATCTGATCAATAATAATGTATTATATATGTAGTTTCACTTAATATAATTGCCGTTGGTTGTTATATGGTGTTGGGTTGGATGGTTTTGCATACTTCCATTATCGTATCAATATTAATTGTAGCTGAATTGACCACCAAGGAAGTCACACTTCTTCGGTGGAATGTTGCACATTGAAGGGATTTTCTAGGCCTTCATGTAGATATATTCCTTTTGATCATACCCTAACTGTTTTCCTCTGGAGGGGTGAACCTCAATCCATAAAATTCCGAGGGCGAAATTAATATTCTAAAAAGTTATTTATAATATGTAGAACCATATATATAAAGACCACAACAGTGATATTTTAAAATCTTAACAACTTACACTCATGTTCTTAATATATAACCAAACCTTAGCTAGATAAGAAATTAAAGCTACTAGTAAATCGTCATCTATATATCGCTAAAAATGAAAAGAGGGAACTTTTTTAGGGTCTCACTTTCTCTTCTATACAATAAAATTTGTTTTGTTATAAGAGTTTATAGGTAGGATAATTCTCAACTAAGGACTAATTCTTATTTTTTTTTTCCTAATTTTAAAAATTTTTAATTTTCACCATTCGTTCTCAACTATGACTATAATAATAAATGGTGATTGAGTGCTGAAAATTAAAAATCCCAAAAACATTTGTCATAAATAGAGAATTATTTTGCAAGGATATTATATACTCCTGAAAATAAAACCAATGTAAAAAAAACCATTTTTTATATTAAAAATTTAAATTTAATAATATTATTTTATATTTCAGGGGATTTTTCTTTTTTTTTTTCTTATTTTATGGATCAATTCAATGTCCCAAGTCAAAATACAACAACCTGTAAAATTAAATGGGCCAAGGCCGGCCCATCACTGGTGCTTATCCACAAATCCAAATTCTAAACTTCTATCATCCCCCAGTTACTCCGGCAAACAACAGAACAAAAAAAAAAAAAAAAAAAAAAAGTACAACGTTTTCCTCGAGGCTTCAATACATCAATCCAAATTACAAATTGACAATTCTACCCTCCAACGAACCCCACTCACCCACTCGCCTCCCTGTCCAACCCCACCACTCTCCCCTTAATCAACCACCACGTGTATACTTATCCACTCGTCAACTGCCCCAATACGCGTGCACACCACTCCCGCTCTCGCGAGTAATCAAAGACCCCCCAACTGACTCAAAACCCACCCCCCAAAAAAAACGTCTTTAAATAGTATCGTGTGTGCTCTAGATCTTCACTCTTAACCTTTTTTCTCTCTCTTCAAACGCGAAGGTAGAGACTTATCCGATTTAGGGTTTCGTTAGGTCTCATCGAATTTTCTTCTAATCACAAACCCTAATCCTCGGATCAGGTAAATTCAAGTTACTCTGCTTATGGTCCGCGATTTTTTGTGTATTTTTTTTGTAATTTTTGCTTCGAAAAATTTGTCCTTTTGTGGTTGCTTGATTGGATATCGAACAAAATTAGATGATAATTATAAGCTGATTCTTGATTCTTGTTTTGTTGTTTGATGGGTCTTGGTTAGGATTTTTTATTTTGTTGGATATGATTAAAATTTGAGTTTTTAGGGTTTTCTGGGGTCTTGGTTATGGTGTGTCTTTGTTTTGATTGTCAAATATGTATATAGATGGAAGTGATCAGGTAGCATACAATGTGATTGATACATATTGATTGGTTTCAGTATTGGTGTGTTGTGATGGATCTGTCTTTTTATATAAATTGAGTGTGGAGCTGGCTTTTGGGTTGATTGAGAATATATTTGTGGATGGATGTAGTTGGGTCTTGAGCTGGGTTTGTATGTAAATATGCTAAAGGTCGTATTGGTTGTGTGGGAATTGGCAAGTTTAAAATTTGTGAAGGTTTTGAGATAGATTCAAGTATTTTATATGCCAATTGTGTTTGTTGAACTGTAATTACTGGGAGGCTGCTGATTCGATTTTACGTTGTGATGTAGGTCTTAGCCTTCCGGTTGTTGGGCCCATTTATTCAGCAAAGTTTCATGTCTGAACTTGATAGCCAGATTCCTACTACTTTTGGTAAGCTTGTGCGATCACTAACTTGCGACACTTCTGTATTTCTTGTGTTACTATCAAAGAGTGGAGCGCTGAGAGAATTGTTGGTTTTTAATCTTTTTTTATTGGTGTCTTGAGTACTGGGATTTTTATGATTTTCAGTTCTGTTTATGTGATATGTTGCTGTTATTTTATTTGCAATGTAATTGGTCTTATGATTTAATATTTAGTCTTTAACTCACAAGCAGCAATTTATTGTGGATTTCAACCTTTTACTACCGAATGTGCATCTCCTGTAGTAATCTAGTTTTAGATATGAATATGATGGTTCGAAAAATGATGTTATCCTTTATTTGTAGCTGATTGGACTCTTGTATTGGCTATGTGTATACGAGAATATGTTGTGGTTTATGCTTATTCACTACACGTATATTGTGGTTATATATATTAATAATTTGAAATAGAGGAAGAAGCTTTATGCCCAATGTTTGTGGACATGATCTGTTTACCGTAGTAATTGTTTCCGTTCTCTTCCGTTTGCTACCAGTGATGATTTTGTTTTGGTAACTGTATTTCTTGGTTTTTAATCTGTCTCTAATTAGTGTTCCGTGTTCCATTTGGTGTTCCATTTGGCTGCTAGATCCGTTTGCTGATGCAAATGCTGAGAACTCAGGCGCTGGGACAAAAGATTATGTGCATATTCGTATTCAGCAACGCAATGGTAGGAAAAGCCTGACAACTGTCCAGGGATTGAAGAAAGAATTCAGCTATAACAAGATACTCAAGGACCTGAAGAAGGAGTTTTGCTGCAATGGTACAGTGGTCCAGGACCCTGAATTAGGGCAGGTGTGTGCTTAACTTAACCGCATTAACTTAAACGAATTAACTCCTTCTATATTTGTTTTTGGCTAGTTTCTTATATTTTGGGTATCTATGTAGGTCATTCAGCTTCAAGGTGATCAGCGCAAGAATGTGTCCACTTTCCTCGTTCAGGTAACTTTCATTTCAAAATCTGTCATTGTGATGCTGTTATATAGCGCATATAAACCTTTCCTTCTTGTTGATGAGTGGAGCAGTTCCCAGATTTTTATTTTAAACTTCTTTTGTTTGCATAAACAGGCCGGGATCGTGAAGAAGGAACACATCAAAATCCATGGTTTTTAAGTTGCAGGAATTGAAATTTCTGCATCTTGAATCTATCTCCTATGTCAGTGCAGAACTTGCTATCAGAAAACTTACTAATAGTTGTGGTCTGAGTGTTGGTTTGATGTTGTTGAAGAACCATTTTCGTGCTATTTATAGTTGCCTAGTTCAATCTCGTTTCTGTAGTGTGGGTTGATTATGGGATATAGTACTTCAGTTTGCTTTTTAGTTGGTGACTCATGTTGCTATGGGAAGTTGATAAGAATTTCTATGGTTATTGAACCAATTATGTCTTGGTTGGCTTGTTTTTGTTTTACTTGTCGCAAATTTGATTTGGATTTTTGATCATGTCTGGAAACACGTGAGATTGAGGGGATTTAAATCTGATATGACTATATGTTTGTGGGAGTGACCGTAGAAGTACTTGTTTTCTGACTTACAATTTTTTATCTTAAAAACGTATTTTGATTCTTTGGGATAATATGGTTCAGTTGAAATGTTTATATTCAGATTGTGTTTTATCTTGTAATTGTTTATGAAAGTTTTAGGATTTTTAAAATGCAATTCCAGGTTTAATTTTTATTTATCAATGTTGCTTCAATGTTCAAGTAAAACGTAGGAAAAGTTGTCTTTTCTGTTTTGGATTGTATAGACTATCGTGATCTTATATAGGTTGATATTGATCAATGGAAAGCCTATAATCAACTAAAATTTTTGTGATTTTATAGAGTAGTGTTAGGTATTTCAAATTTTTTGTTCAAATTTATATTTAAATAATGTGATATGTATGTTATCAGTATCTAAATGATATGGTATATGAGTTGTTAACATCTTATGTATTCTATAAATTAGGAGATAATAAAATGGTTAATTTGATGTTAATTATTATTATGTCATGTCATTTGAATAAAATTTCCAATAAAAATCTAGGTCTAAAATTTGACCTGACTCATGGTATTTGCAGTCCTTTTAGGAGTGCAAGTGTATAATTCTTTAAACAAGTAACCAAACATATTTTATTATTTGTGCCCAAGTTTTAATTGTTACATGAGATATGAGTGAATTATTTACATGAGATTTGATTTGATTTGATTTGATGAGATTGAATATGATTAGTTGAAATGTTATCTCATGATTGAAGATATTAGAATAGGATAGAATTTAAATATGTTAAGGGTTTAAAATAAAACTTTTAGATATTTGAAAATGTTTTTTTATTTCCTTCACCGTTTTCAATTGTACACCACCACCATCCTCATTCCTCTCTCATATCAGCCTACCTTAAACCCATTTAAACCCATTTAAAACATGTGTCGTTTCTAGTAGCAGGATGAATGGTGGAGAATAAGGATAGACGTTTTAGGGTTCGGATTGAGTTGAATTGAAAATCTCTCAATCTAATATAGTTTGAGTTGAAAAATTTTGAACCCAATCTAACTTAATAAAATTTTCAACTTAACTCAACTCAATCCAATTATAATTGGGTTGGTTTGGGTTAGGTTGATCAAGTTCAATTTAATTCATTACAAATACATACAAGGTTTAGTTGGTGATTCTTATAGTCTAAACAATTTGATTTTAAATAAAACGAATATAAATAAATATTCAATTATTCAAAATAAAAGATTCAATCTATGATAAAGATTATTCTTGATCTTCATATCCAGTAAATGTTATTCTAAAAGAAAGAAAAAATTTTGGATTTAGAATTAGGGATGAATGTTTGTCGGGTTACGTTGGGTTAGGTTGAAAATTTTTCAACCCAAATCAACCCAACCAATTTTAATTTTCAATTCAACTTCACCTAACTCATCTTAATTTTTTTAAGATTTGATCTAATTCAACCTGATAAAAAATAGTATAGTTGGGTTGGGTTGTAGACGCCCACTCCTAGTGGAGAAGACGGAGGTGTTGATGCCCTGGAATGGCAGTGAAGGCGATACGAAACTCAGCTGTGAATTGATCCAATCAACGTGGATCCCAACTATGAATTGATCAGATCTAGACCTCGTCAGCGAGTTCTTGCTTGGACAATCGTCGACGGTGGAAAAGAGGGAGAAGAAAGAGAAGAACGAAGAAAAAAGAGACAAACAAAGAAGAATGACGATTCAATCGAAAAAAAAAAAAAAAAAAAGGAGACAAACAAAGAAGAGATTGGAGAAGGACGACCAATAGGATCGATTGAAAAATCAAAGTGGCGTAAGAACGATCAGTAGAAGCGAGTAGTGACGGCGACTACGGAGTTGAAAGAGAGAGAGCAGACAAGGAAGGTGGGAGAAAATTAACTCACCTATTGAATGAGTTTCAATTAACCCATTATGATAGGATAAAATCACCATTGGGATAAGTTAGTAAAGGGTGTTTGATTGGACCAAACATGGGTTTAGATAAATTTTTTGTTCAAATCCAATCCCATCATTTGTCAACAAACCAGGTCTTATTGTTGTACCAAACAAACATTCATGGTCAAGCCTATCTAAACTTTTGTTTCCTGGTTCTATTTTTATTATTTATGCCCAAGTTTCAACCTTTATTGTTATACCAAACGAACATTAATGGTCAAGCCTATCTAAACTTTTGTTTTTGGGTCCTAGCGATTGTCCATCGACAGATATGCATTTATGAATTAAAATGTTGCACTATAAACATATGTCAGCTTTCATTTCTCATTTGCTCTGCTTTACGCGCATGCTCCACTTGTGGGTCCCACAGTAACAGGAACAAAACAAAGGTGTTGTATAAAGTAACTACACGGAATCTAGAAAATATTTTATCAAATAATTAACTTTCAAAAAAATAAAAAAGGATGGACCCCACCATCCTGCAAATTTGATGTGCCAAAGCTCCAAATTGTCTATATGGGCTTGTCATCTTTGGCAAATTTTGATATTGGGACAACCTAGTCAGGTCGTGGAGACAACTTGGATTCAGAAGAGTTTGGATGATAGGTTGCTCTCGCACAGTATAACTTTTGATTCATTAGATAAAGCCATACTTCCCAGACAATTGATGTCTGAGATATGATACACCATCTTTTAATAAGAATGCTTAAGAATTTTCTTTAATTTTAAGAGGTTAAGAGTTTAAATTCTATTTTTATTTTAAAACACAAGATATAAATAATTTTTTCCGAATTTAATTCTCCTCTTAAAAAAAAAAAAAAATGGTCTTGAGATATGTTTGGGTGGAAAACTAATATATGGACTTGCCCCACTTTGTTGATAATAAAAATTTGATGTGAAATGAGTTATATTATAAACTTCAAATTTCTTTAATGATGTAATTTACGCTAGCATTTCTCTATTTCTTCTTTATAAAGTTTATTGTGTTTAAAACAAATGTTCAACGTGTTTATCGTATACGTTCAATCCATTCAAATCATATTATGTAATGTAAATAATTTATCATATGATACTTAATTACTTATATTGTAGGATATGAAATACATGATTTAGACATATACATCAAGGTCTATTGAAGCATTTCTTCCTATTTATGAGTAGTGATTAACAAATTTTTATATATACAAAATTTTAAATTAGATATATACAATTTAATTGGATATTTTATTCGTTTAAGTCCTCTTTTATAAGGGGTCTATACCTAAATTTAAAGATATTTGTGGAGTTACTAAATCTATACGCATTTCAACAAAAATTCAAGACATTTCTAATCTACACTCGGCCACGGCCCACGAAGAATATTATAGCAACAAAGTTGTTGCAAGAATCGAATAAAGTAGAACATGGCGGCAACCACCCTTGTTTTGCTTCTAGTAAAAATTGCAAGTTTCAAATGTTCAAAACTACATTTATGACAAATCCCCTGCGCCGCCCCACTCTCCATTATTTGTGAGCCCTTCCTCTTATTGTGGGTTGATCTCCTCCATTTTTTAGAATTGATCCCTGGATTGAGTTACAATGTCTATTGTTGTTGGTCCCGATTATACCTTGGACTGATTCCTGTCATTAAAAAAAACAAAAAAGAAAGAATCAAATAAAGTAAGATAACTATGAAAACAGGTGAAGAATGTAGTTGCCAAGGCAAAGGAAAGTCTTGTCTTTCTTTGGAACGTTAAATTTTATAATTTTTCACCTAACATGTCAAACAGTTGCTATCTATCGTACTTTTCCAACTACCATTCCACAAAACATTCTCTTTTTCCCGCACCTTCCATTCTCATAGTGGAGTGTCTTTAGAGGAATTAAATTTTGTCTCTTTCACATTAATATTTACAAATAAGAATAAAAGTTGTATATAAACCACACCGGTCTTTCAATATCTCTCACATCTTATCCTTTTGACAAGTTGGAGCTTCTCTTCCTTGGTTAGAATATGACTGACTTTGAACACTCTTCTTCTGATGATGTTTCCGTGGACTCTCGTGGTAAGATTTCCATTTGAAATAATTAGTGTCTATTGCTATTGTGTCTTTTTTAACCCTAACTTTTAAGATTTTCTTCATCGTCTTGTTTTTCCTCGAAATTTTTGAGGAATTCTTTTTTTTTTTTTTTTTTAAGAAACAAAACACTCTACATGATCGTGTAATCATTTTGTAGGACTAACTGAGTATTAACTATTTTGAGTGTCACGTCGATTTGAAAATTATTGAGTACTGATTTTTGTGTTCAATAATAATATGAATACAATTGTTACTAGTCATGAGTCATCTTGATTACAGCTGTTATGCAAAATTATCGTCGATACCACTCACGAGTTAAAATCATGATAGCTTTGATTACAACCATACAAAATTATAGCAACATTAATTGATCAAAGTTCATTTGAAACAAAAGTCTTGTGCAATTTAAAATTTTTTGTAATTCATAATCTTGTTGCCAGCTTAATTTGATAGCAGTTTTTTGACCGTGGCACATGTGTGTTGCAGAGAATATCAGTCAAGAACCTGAGCTTCAGTTCTCAGTAGATGAGGAGACACTCATAATCAGGATGTTCAATCTAGTTGGCGAAAGGCATCTATTGTTTTATCATTACATTATATTCTCTCTACTCTCTTCATTTATTTATTAAACACAATTATCTGCATTTTCATGTGCTAAGAGACAATGAAATTTTTCCTCCACAGATGGACTCTAATTGCTGGGAGAATTCCTGGAAGAACAGCTGAAGAAATTGAGAAATACTGGAATACAAGATACTCAACAAGTGAATAAATCGTCTATTAATTAGATCAAGATGGGACTTTTTAGCTTGATTACTATTGTACATTTGTACTAGTTGGCAACTTCGGGTGGTGTTTTGAATTTTGAAACTTGACTTTGGTTTATTAGTGGTAATTTGTAACTTCTTACTTTATTATAGGGAAAAATCTTTCTAGCATGTGTTCCAAATACTTAATACGTATTTTGGTGGAGAATGAGAGTTAGTAATGAAATATAAATCTAATTTAAATTAGATTTATGTCTTTTAATAAAAATTATGGATCTACAACAGCTGAACATAATTTAAACCAATAAATTTAATTGGAATTGAAACATAGAGTACATTAATTCGTATACTGCCAATATTTCATAACAAAAATGTAAGGGCAAAAAAAAATAAATATTGATTGATAACTAAATACAATATATATATATATATATATATATATATATAAGCATGAAGTATTGAAACATTACATCATTTTTAGCATTTACTCACATTAAACCAAAAAATAAAAATAAAAAACCTAAATTCATTAGTTTTTATATTCCATTTCTTAATCCATCAAAAAGTGATTTCCATTCAAACACATTTACAAGAAATTCTATACAACAAGCACTTATATGCAACAAATTACAGTATCATGCTTCATGCATTTACTTAATTTATGTGAACTGTCAATCTTAATAATAACATGAGAAACAATACTAATCTGAAATCCAAAAAAAAAAAAAACAGACAATACTAATCTACGACATTTTCCTAATTCATATGAAAGTTCAAGGAAACATCATATTTGTAGTCCTAGTTTTATTTATTTATTTATTGGCACAAAAGAAGTGATAATTTGATGGTTTTAGATGCAATCTTATATAAGTAGTACCTTTGAATTTTATTAAAAGTATTCATATAAGAATATTCAAAATTCCTAAACTTGATTTTCTAATAAAAAAAGAAAAAAAAAAAGAAAAAAGAAAAGAGAATATACAATAATTTGGCCAGTTTTTGTCCAATTAAAGACTAAGAGAGTGCTTACTTAAATAATTTTTTTTTTTTTTTTTAAAAAAAAAAAGACTAAGAGAGTGCAAATAATCACGCTGTCGAAGCCCAGCCCATTAATAGAGGACAACCTCATTACCTCACTGGCACAGCCAGCCAGCTCGTATTTTTACATGTAGGTCTCTTCAATAATTCTATCCTCTAAGAACGACTACGACATTTTCAATACCTCCGTTTGCATAATTTTGAAAATTGTGATTCAAGTATACACATAATGTTTAGAAATTTTAATTAAAATATATTTGCTTTTAATTTATGTATAATGACATGTTTGTATATCCTTCAAATAATAATATGATTTCTAATATTAAAGTAAACAAATATATCACTAATACCTCAATTCGTTAGCATATTTCCTTCATATTCATGATAAAGATTTGAGTCATGCTATATACATTTATTAGTATGTATGAGAAGTTTTCTCTCCTTATTGTAGGAGTAGAAATCTCTATTTATTATGAAGGTAGGTTTTCCAATAACAAAATATAATGTTTAATTCTGTTTCGACAATCTTCTAATTATTGGTATTAGTAGATTTTCAATTCTCTGATAAATATATTAAAAGAAAAAAAAAAATCAATGTAGACTAAAAATAAAATCAAAATATACAAAAACCAAAATATGCGTAGGAGAATTCTTAGAACCCTTTGAAATTGAATCAATATCGAAATATAATAAGAGTATGGCTTTAGACTGGGTAAAAATGTATACCAAGGACTTCAATTAACTGATTATGAAACTATAATATCATTTTCCAATTTTGGTCAATTTATTATTATTATTATTATTTTATTGAAATACACCTTGTTGAGTAATGACTCTAATTTGTGATATTATCATGCTAAATGAAAGTTGTTTATCAATATATTAGCCTGTGATGTGAGAGATTTGAAAGTCAAATTTTTTTCACATAAAAGTTGAAAGGAATATTATTGTACCAAATTCGATTCCATCATTATTGTCCTCTTCAATCGTTTTCTGCATTTGTTTGCATCGAGGGGACCTGCTTTGTGAAGTATTGGCCCACAAAGTGCAATCTTTATATGGACTTGGATTAGATATCTGTTTTATAATGACCACCACCTCCGATTTTGTACGGATCAAATAAAATCTCCATAAATATATATCTATATTTATTATATTATATTACTTAGATTCATCTATGAAACAATTGGAATTAAACGAAATCAAACACTAATGATATAGTTCGAAAAATAACTTCCAAATAAGAGAGAACGATTCACACATGAGTGAAAGGATAACCTTCACAAAGGAGAGAGAAAATAACAAAAAATAACCTTCACAAAGGAGAGAGCAAATAACCAAAAAAAGAGACTGCTGTTATGAGATGTCGAACCCACTTCTTAAGAAAGAGGTGGGTGTGCAGCCAAAAGCTCAACCATTGAGCCGCTGCATATGTTGACCATTAATATCTTTCTAATATTATAAAAGTGAATTTATGATTAATAATTTTTTTTGAGATTAATATTATACTTAATAGGAGATTTGATATACTACTAAGCTAATATCATCATATTAGATCTTAACATTATAAAGATTTTTCATTTACCCGCTTCAAAATATTTGGCTTAATTATATAGAATAAATTTTATTAGGTTTTAATGTTTTATAAGACCATCAGCTGCTATGTAAGCATTTAAACAAAAAAATTCTAAATTCGAGGGATTCATAATCAAGATGTCAATTCGCAAGTATTTGTCGTTTTTCACTCAAATACTTGTGACTTTGTAAACTCTAATCATAATTCATATCGACTTTTTCTTTTTTTCAGTCTATATCATCTTAACTTTTTAAATGACAAATAATCTTTGCATAATTATATTAGATGGCATCTTTATTTTTTAAATAAGGAATTGCACAACACCCCCCCGAGGTTTGCCAAAAAACAGACAAAAACATATTTGTCAGTTTATTACACCAAACCCCCACACCGTTAGTCAATTTCGGTCAACTTTAACAGTTGACCAAGATTTTTAATCAAATGACCATTTTGCCCATAGATAAGAAAAAATACTTAAAAAAAAATCATCATCACCAGATCTGATCATCATCACCATCGGATCATCTTCATAATCATCACCCTTCGAACACCATCATCACCATCAGACCATTTTACACAACCCAGATCATCTTCATCATCTTCGACCATCATCATCACCATCAGATCATCTTCATCAGCATCACCCTTCGAACATCATCATCTCCATCCAACACCGATCATCAACATCATCATCATCATCATCACCATCACCATCAAACACCATCGTCATCATCTTCAAACATCATCATCACCATCAAAACAAACACATACACTGCCAAAGCAACCCAGACCGCTCATCTGTCGCCGTCGTCGTTTCTGCACGGCTTGGCGTCTTCGTTTCCGCTCGATCTTGGTGAGGTTACGGCTGGATAAGCGGCACGTGAAGGCGCTTTTCTTCTCGACCGGAGCAGCTCTTCTTCTTCTTCTTCTCTCTCACCCTCTCCTTCTCGATCTGCTGAAGTTCTGTCGTCGATCGCGTCTGGTTCAGGTGGCCTGCGGCTAGTCGCGACAGCTTCTCGGTCAGCGTTGAGAGCTCTGTCGCCATCGTCATCAGCTCGCGTGCGTGGAGGACTGGTTCTCGCTCGTTTCCGCACGGCTTGGCGTCTTCGTTTCCACTCGATCTTGGCGAGGTTGCGGCTGGATGAGCGGCACGTGAAGGCGCCGCCGGCGACAAAGAAGATGGTGAGTGAGCGACGAGAGAAGAGAGAGGCAGGGGTGAAAGAATGAGAGAGAGAGAGAGAGAGAGAGAGAGAGAGAGAGAGAAGAAGATGATGATGACTTAGGGGTGTAATGGACCAAAACGCCTTTCACTCTGGGAACATTGACAAAAATCAACGTTAGGTGTAGGGGTTTTGTATAATAAGATGATAAATATGTTTCCCTCTGTTTTTAGACAAACCTGAGGGAGGTTTTGTGCAATTCCTCCTTTTTTAAAAAATGGGACATCAATTATCAAGACTTGAAACCAGCCAAAATATATTAGCCTGACAGGTTGAAGAAATAAATATTACTAGGACTCTCATTTTTTTTTCTTTTTTTTTTTTTATTAACATTGATATTATACGGATTAGATAACTATCGGGATCTATCGAAATAAATAACTAAAAGTACGGTTTGGATGGAACCTGTTGAAATAGGTTATTGAAAGCGTGGTCCGAATGACTACTATTACAATAAGAGAAATGATAACTCCTACTAAAAGAAAACTCACAACTCATACCTTATATTTTAAAAAATAACGATAGAACTTGCACCGTTAATCTAGAGTAAAATGGATATTCGACTACTACTATTGCTAGAACGTTTGAATTTTTTTTTTTTCTTTCGTTGGACTGAGTCATGAAGAGAGGTGCATTCTATCCATCTAGCCCACTTTAATCATAACTTATTTGTTCACATATCAATTCAAGGGAAAACAATATATTACTTTAATAAGACAAATGACAAATTTAAGTTGAATCTAGTGCTCAGTGTCAGTGTTTAACAGTACCAAATCCCTTATCTTATATCACATCACTCACCCACTTTACATTCAAATTCCATCATTTATCTCACTTTTAGCATGATCTAAAAATTATGTCTTAATCATATATAATAAAAAAAAAATGTTGCATATTGACTTATACAATGAGAATTGCATTTAACGCCGCGATTGTTGATCTTATTAAATTAGACAATCTCACAATTTTTAGAACATCAAAAATTTTCAGTACTTTATAATATTTATTGTTATATTTTTTTTATAGTAGAGAGATGGATTCGTCTCCATTCGTTAAGTTATTGGGATTCTACTTCTATTAAATGCATTTTAAAATTTATATTGGTAATTGTTTTCGATTTATGAGAGTATATATTGATTTGTCTCAATAAATCATGATAGTCTTTTTTTTTATTTATTCGATGTCAATATTTTAAAAAATATTTATTTATTTTTTCAATTCATAAATAAATACCGTAATTTGTTTTAATCAAAGAATAAAGACCATGTAAATTCTATTTATAATAATAATTATGTATCATTTTAAAGATCATCTACGAATTGAAATTGGAAAAAGATCCAAATTGCTTTTGTATGAATGTCAATTATTGGTAAAATTGGGGTCTCTATCAACGAACAGACGCAGAAGATAAAAAGCTTCCAACTTTCGAAGACAAAAGCTTGCCAAAAGGGCATCAGAAGACAAACACAAGATGACAAGAGAGTGATAGTTACTGGTCACAAGTCAGTATTGGTTTATGCATGAATGCCACTTGCATCAAAGCTAGAAAATACAGCAACTCATCTCACCCAACCCAAAGAAAGATCCTTCATGATTTTCTACCTCATTCTAGACCTTTTAAATCCTATCCGCTTCACAACTGTCCTCAGATATATATTTCTATCATCGAAAGTTATAAAAACGACCATACTGGAGTATATGTTAAAATGAATGAAAATTTTGTACGGAATCATCTTACGATTGATGTGATATAACAAATTGATAAAATAATGTCATTTCATCTTCTTTTACTCTTCTCGTTGGTCTTTTATTTTTCTCTTACTACTTTTATTAGTCCGTCATATCATATCAGTTGTGAGACGTACAGTTGTATGAAAAATTTTTTCATTAAAATGACAATCATGTTCAATGTGTCGAACTTTTTAGGTAATAATATCTTTGGCTCTAAGAGAACCAAATTCATTACCTGATCTGGTAGGTGATTTTTTTTTTTTTTTTTTTTTTTCTAATAATTATAAGGTAAATAGGCATGATATTTAGTTTAGAGGTTTGCCGTTAATCACCGATGTTAATATGATCAATCTATTTTATTAATCATCAAAGAAAACTTTCTACACATCGACTCGATGCGACTCAAGTTCCAATCACAATACCTGTTTTGACATCGATAATTATTGTTCTTTTCTTTTTCTTACATTTTTTAAAGTAAACTATCTTTTCTTAAATATATGAATTCTTTACTTGCATTTTAAACCGTCTTTAGATCCAATCGTTTTAAATATCTTATTTTTGGATCTCAACTTAATTTCAAATAAAATAAATAATCAAATATCAATTGACATATTATGAATTAGATTTAAAGTTTAAATATAAAATAGGATGTTTAGATTTGTGAAAAGTGGGGAAATTTTCCATTATAATAATTTAAGGAAACTTGAAGAATCATAAATTTATTGTTTGTGCTTCCACTTAAAATTTATGGACAGAAATATATTGAAAGGATTTAACTATCTTACTAGTTGGGTAACCTTATCAAATAATTACAACCATTGAATTAACTTCACTAACCGCCCTTACAATCAATTCGATGATGTAATTCATTTCCCAAACCAGTAAGGTTGAAATCATTAATGATCATTACTGTATTTTAATTGATGGGTAGAATCATTAATGTATCTTAAAAGAGAATGCATGAATCATCAATATTCTTAAAATTATGCGATCCACTTTTTAAATTATATAAAAGCTTCATATAATTATATGCAACATTTATGGTATATAGAGCAAAGGTCCAATGCCTTTGTGGAAAGACAGGTCATCTTGGTGTATTAGTGTGCCTAGGTTGACTTACCACGATCACTCTTGTAGTGACCAGTTTTTCTCTTAACATGTAGGGTCTTTTTTTTTTTTTTGGGATCCATTCTCCCACTCTAAGGAGTCTCATTTTTGGGCTGTACCTAAGTGAGCATATCTAAAATGCTTGATTACATAGTATACATAATAAATCAAAAAGGAAAAACATTTATTGTATATATTATGATTTTAAATGATAAATACCAATACAACAACTACATTAAAACTATTCTTTTATTAGATAACATTTTTATTATATGATGACAATACTTTAAGCAGAAATGATGGCAGGTTTACGAAATACCAAATTTTGTCCATCATATTTTATATTTACAATATTTATATGACATCATGTTAGATAAATAATCAATCAAATTCAATTCAATACCACATGGTATGAGAGGAGAGCGCGACTCAGATGATCTGTTCTCCACACTTATATAAACACTCATCAGTCCTGCCTTTCTCATCACAATTGCAGTACTCACAAACTGCAACCCTACAACACATAGTCGTTTCGGTTTAACCAGCAAGAGATCTTGTTAACATGGCAGCCATGGCGTCCACAGCTTTCACATCCTCTCTCTCCTCCACAAAGCTCTTCAACTCCTCCTCCTTCCATGGCACTCCCATGTCACCACCAACTCTTCGTCTCCAACCCACCAAATCTTCTCCCTTCAACAATCACAACATCTCCATCTCCGCCTCTTCCTCTCCACCCTACGATTTGAATAATTTCAAGTTTGACCCCATCAAGGAATCCATCGTGTCCCGCGAAATGACACGCAGGTAAACCATGAAGGGTCCTCTTAATATGTGCATCTTTATAATATTAATTATCAGTGCATAAGTACTTTATATATATATATATTTAATTTATAGATAATTCTATTTGTTGAAATAAACAAAAGTTGTAGATAGATTCCAATCATGTTTTTTTTTTTTGCCCTTTTTGAACCTGAATAGTTCAAAATTGTAAGTGATGGAATTGGGTGGTGCAGATACATGATGGACATGATAACACATGCAGATACAGATGTGGTGGTGGTTGGTGCTGGGTCAGCTGGTCTCTCATGTGCGTATGAGCTCAGCAAGAACCCAAACGTGCAGGTTGCTATTGTTGAGCAATCAGTCAGTCCTGGTGGTGGAGCCTGGCTCGGTGGACAGCTCTTCTCTGCCATGGTAATATATTGATTGCGTATTTACTTTTTTAATTAGCTTTTATATATATTTTTTAAATAATTAATATTATGATTTGAATGCTCAAAAAGACTAGTTTATTATGTGCACTAATGCCTATCATACTGGTAAGTCAAGATCTTGCTAGCCAATTTATAAGGAACTCATGCTACTGATTGTTATTATTTTATTTTTGAAACATATTATTAGATTGCTTATCAATTGATCTTGAATTTTATTTTTCATTGGCAAATCTTGTTTTTCTCCTTCTAATCCACACTGTATTAAATTTGAATTATTGAAATCTATTATTAGATTACTTATCGATGGATCTTGAATTTTATTTTTCATTGGCAAATCTTTTTTTTCCCCTTCTAATCGACACTACATTAAATTTTAATTAGATACTCTGTTAGGGTTTGTTAACCAAATGGATAGAAAAGATTTGAAGAATTGATATTAGAGTTTGAATTCAAATTCTTCCTGTTATTGTTTCATTAGAATAGAACAATTATATATTGGGGCTCTTTACAAACTTTTTTTTTGTTCGAAGGGGCTCTTTACAGTTAATTACAATTGAAATATTGAATCCAAACAATTTAACAATTGCTGATGTTTGTTGTCTAAGTAACTATAAAACTGAATTGAAATGATAAACTCAACCAAAACAGCACACTTATTCATATCTAATCTAGAATAAAGAGTGCTGACATCTTTTGCAAATTTGAGTTCCTGTTGAATTTTTATACATCTTGTAACTTTTCAATTCTTAAGTGTTCGATTAATTTATTCAGTTTTCATTCTCTTTTTTGTTAAAATCAGATCAATTACATCTTTGAATTATAACTTGTTTGATCGTTGGAATTAAATAATTCTACGTTAAATAAACAAAAGGGGAAAATTTTTGATTTCTACAAATTAATTGTTTGTATCTCAAAACAGGTGGTGCGCAAACCAGCACACCTTTTCTTGAACGAGCTAGGAGTTGACTACGATGAGCAAGACGACTATGTAGTCATCAAGCATGCAGCCCTTTTCACCTCCACTATCATGAGCAAGCTGTTGGCCCGCCCCAATGTGAAACTCTTTAACGCCGTGGCAGCTGAGGACTTGATCGTGAAAGATGGCCGAGTAGGCGGTGTAGTGACCAACTGGGCACTTGTGTCTATGAACCATGACACACAATCTTGCATGGACCCCAATGTGATGGAGGCCAAGGTGGTGGTAAGCTCCTGTGGCCATGATGGACCATTTGGAGCCACTGGAGTTAAGAGGTTGAAGAGCATTGGAATGATTGACAATGTGCCTGGCATGAAGGCTCTTGACATGAACACAGCAGAAGATGCTATTGTGAGATTGACTAGGGAGATTGTACCTGGTATGGTTGTTACCGGCATGGAAGTTGCTGAGATTGATGGTGCTCCAAGAATGGTAAGTTAAATAAATTGATCTTCGTGTTTTCTGTATATCTAGATATGAAAGACAAAAATCTGAATCGGGTAAGAAAAAAGAGTGAGAACTAATTGGTGTGTCTTGTGCAGGGACCAACATTTGGAGCCATGATGATATCAGGACAGAAGGCAGCCCACTTGGCCTTGAAGTCGTTGGGCCTGCCCAATGCACTGGATGGAACATATGTGGGGAACATTCAGCCAGAGCTCATCTTAGCTGCTGCTGCTGATGCTGCTGAGATTGCTGATGCTTAAATCTGTAGTAAGCGGTCAGCTGCAAATAATCAACTGGAAAAAGTAGTAGTAGCTGTTTAGATGAGAGTTGGTATTCCAGATAGAGGATATGGTGTTGACATGAGTAAATCATGTGATCATATATGTTGTGGTTAGTTTGGTTAATAATCTATGTGGGTGTGTTCAGGAGTCTTTGTGGTTACTAACTTCTTTTTCCTGTATGATCTTGTTTGAACTTTGTGGTAAATTAAATTTGTATCTTTTAATCATCCTTTATCTTTGATTATGAGGAAATAAAAGATCAATATGCCAACCTAGCCAGCCATCCTCGCTTATCACTCAAAGGGGAGTGGTTATTGTTTTTATTTTATTTATTTTTTTAAGAAAAGGGGATTTGTTTTTTTAATGTTGTTATATTGTTCAAAATTTTGTTTCCTATGTGTCGATATAGAAAATTTTGTTTTTTAATTTGAATTTTTTTTTTTCATATAAAAATCCATGTCATTGACTTGGGTTCCACGTAGGTTTCGATGTGGAAACCTAAGCTGGGTTTTCACATTGAAACTCAGGTCGTCCTTCGTATGGGTCGACAGTGACGAGTAATGTGGGGTTCAAGGTTTCAAGATAGTGGCTTTGGTGGTGATGGTGGGGGTGGCGGTTATGGGGGCTTGAGGTCTGGTTTGAAATGGGAGTTGGTTCTTGTCCAATTGAAGAACTGAAAGGAGAATTGTGGGTTGTGTCAGGGACGGATCCACTATAGGATCAGTCAGGACACGTGTCCCTTCTAGAATTTTACAAAAATTTATTAAGTTTATGACATTAGTATGCTCATAAAATGTGGAAACACATTAATGGTTGAAGGATGGTGATATTACTTCTATAATAATATAAGGAAACTTGAAGAATCATTAATTTATTTTTTGTGCTTCCCTTTAAAATATATATATATATATATATTTTCGAAGCTGATACCTTACAAGTCAGATGACCGTTTGAATCTATCGAGATGGATCATTGATAATATGGTTCAAATAAATATTCTCATAATTGGGGATATGACAACTCTACACCTTGCGTTTTAAAGGATAAGAGTAGAACTTGAATTCTTAACTTCTTAGAGTCAAAATGGGTATAAAATTACTTCTATTAAGAGGTGATATGTTCTAATAAAGGGTGATGTATTCTTCTCTTTAAAATTTCTGAACAGGAATGTATGATTTAAAAATATTAAATAATTTTTGTAGTTTCAAAATAATAATAATAATAATGTTTTTGTAAAATCATTAACGTATTTTAAAATGAGAATGCTGGTATCACTCAAGAATAAGCTGGCAACATTACAAAAACGGGGTATGATGACTTCAATTATTGATTAATTTGAAATTTACTAGATTCTTTAAGAAAAATAAACAAATAAACTAATAACCAAAAAAGTTTTGTTTTAGGTGGAGTTATTGCCACCCATAAAAATGATATAAATACCAAATTTTTAAAAATATTTATATAATAAAATTATCCTTAAAATAAAATTACAAAGAAGGACAATCATATAATAGTAAAATAATTTGTTTATTTTCAAAACTTGAAACATTTTTCCTTTTTAATTCTAAGTTAACAAAACAAACAAAAATACATAAATATTTCTAAAAGAAAATCTAAAGGAGCTGGTTTATGAATTTTATATATATCAAATGATTCTTTAGAATTTCTTAAATTCAACACACTATTTTCAAATTTTATTTTTTTTATTCATCTAAACCATAAAGATTGATGAAAATATAAAATAAAATCTTATTCTTGATGAAAAATTTGGTGGCTTTAACCTTGAAGTATGGTTTCTTTTTCTTCTTGATAAAGTGTAAAATTAGAGTTAGAGTTAAGAACTTATGTTTAAGAGAAATAAGGAAAGAATAAAGATAGAAATTTTGTTTTAAATGAAAAATTAATGTAGTTTAAATAGAGTTAATAGTGGCATATTTATGGATGCTTATATTAATATGTAAATTTTTAAATTTAATTAATGGACGTATTAATAATTTGGGGGTAGAAATCATATTTGTGGATAGTAATATTTGTACCCTTATGTTTTTCTTCTCTTCTTTCATTAACTAAAAATTGAGAATTGATCTTCTTAAAGTTATGCAATTTATTTTTTTAGTTATATGAAGGACTCATAATTATACAAAAAATTTATTTATATATATATAAATATATCGTGATTTAAAATGATGAATATATATACAACAACTCCATTAAACTTTTTTCTATTAGATAACATTTTCATTAAATGATGATATACTTTAAGCCGATGATGTGGCAGGTTTATAATACATTAATGGTGTGTTTATTTGATGGATTAGGGAATCAAAATGATTAATGATATTTACTTGCTCTAAAATCATTACTTAATGGGAATGAAATTATGAGTTTCATATTAATTTAGGGTTATTGTGGAGTGAGAATCTCATTTCTTTCACCCCATCTGGGAATCTTATTTTCATTTCATTTTCTAAATTAAAAAGACTTTTATACCCCTACCTTTTTTTCCTTTTTGTTCTGTAGATTACATGGTATGTATTGTTATTAAAATAAAATTGTTGATTTTTACAATATTGTTGGGTTATATGAGAGTTTAGAAATAATCACAATCAATAATCATAATAGCTACAATGATGGAGTCTAGCATAACTCTCACGAGGAAGTTTCACACACACACACACACACACACACACACATTTTTATATATATACACACTAATTTATCATCAATATTTTTTTACTTTAAAAAGTTATGACAAATCTATCAAATTCATCTATTACATTCTCTCTTTTAAAATAAATTATCTTTCATATTTAATTCAAATGCAATGGATGAATTTGATTGGTTTTTCCTAAGTTTTTAAAATTAGGAAGTACTGATTATAAAATTAATATATATATATATATGAAAAATAAAAATGACCACCATATTCTTATTTGAGAAAGAATATAATATTATGAAGTTTTTGTTTAAAAACAATGAAAAAATAAATTATAATGTGATTTCATATATTATGGATAGTTTAAAATTCATTAACATTAACAAAAATAAAAGGTGAAATATAGATATACAATATGCTTACAATGATATTGTTAAAAGCAATCAAGGATATTTTTGTAATTTATAATTAATCCATTTTGATTTCAAAGTAAAATAAATAGCTCAATAAAAATATTGCTAATTTCGATTTCGATTTTGATTGTTATAATTAAAGTAAATAATTTATTTTGATTTTGATACATTATTCCGATTTCAAGACATTCTGATTCCAGATTATTCTAATTTTTATTCTGACTCTTTTAATTGAAATAAACACACTATAAGGCTTGTTTGTTACAAGGAATTTGATAATTTCCAAAACAATCCACTGTTTGTTGGTGACATAGGATGAACCACTTTGGTGGAGAAATTTTACCCACCACTTTTTTATTTTTTCTTTCCCTTTTGACATTAATTATATAAAATATTAAATTTATTTTAATATTATTTTTACATAATTATTAAAATATTTAAAAATAATATATTTGAACAATAATTGTAAAATAAATCTGATTTTTAAACTTAATCTTAAATGGTTAAATATACTTTTAAAACCAATATCAAAATATTTTTCATTTTATATTATTGAAATAATATGATATCCAATTACGTTTTGTCAAATTCCATATCGCATGAAACAATGGATAATATTATTTTTAATTCAATTTCATACGGCAACAAACACATAACAATATTAATTTATTCAATCTAATCAAAATAATCTGATCAAATCTCTCGTGTCAAATAAGACCTAAATTCTATCCATCTTATGTTATATTTAAAATATTTTATAGTTTATATCTATATAATATTACTATATATATTCAATCAATTTCAATCTCCTACCAGCTAATATGAGATGACGGGGAAGAGTCACGTGATCTTTTCTCTACACCTTTCTCGTCAATCTCGCCACTCTCATCACAATTTTAATACTCACAAACTGATGCCCCACAACAGACAGTCGTTGCTCGTTACGTTTAAAGGAGAAAGAGGTTTTGTTGCCATGGCAGCCATGGCGTCCACAGCATCCTCTCTCTCCTCCACCAAACTCTTCAACTCCTCCTTCCATGGTACTCCCATGTCACCATCTTCTCTTCGTCACCAACCCACCAAATCTTCTCCCTCCAACAATCACAGCATCTCCATCTCCGCCTCTTCCTCTCCGCCCTACGATTTGAATACTTTCAAGTTCAACCCCATCAAGGAATCCATTGTGTCCCGCGAAATGACACGCGGGTAGACCATGAAGAGTCCTCTTAATATGTGCATCTTTATAATATCAATCATCAATGCATAAGTTTTATTTTTTATTTTTTGTTTTTCGTTTTTCGTTTTATTTATTGATAATTCTATTTGTTGAAATCAATAAACGTTGTAAATAGATTCCAATCACTTACAATCTTGAACGTGAATAGTTCAAAATTGTAAGTGACGGAATTGGGTGGTGCAGCTACATGATGGACATGATAACACATGCAGATACAGATGTTGTGGTGGTTGTTGCTGGGTCAGCTGGCCTCTCATGGGCGTACATGAGCTCAGCAAGAACCCAAACGTGCAGGTCGCTATTGTTGAGCAATCAGTCAGTCCCGGTGGTGGCGCCTGGCTCGGTGCACAGCTCTTCTCTGCCATGGTATTATGTTGATTATGTTTTTACTTTTTCAATTAGCTTATAATTTTTTTAAACAATTAATATTATGATTTGAATGTTCAGAGGGACTAGTTTATTATGTGCACTAATGCTTATTATACTGGTAAGTCAAGATCTTGCTAGCCAATTTATGAGGATCTCTTGCTACTTATTATTATTATTTTATTTTTGAAATCTTTTATTAGATTACTTATCAATTGATCTTGAATTTTATGTTTCATTGGCAATGCTAACATATCATAATCTCAAGTTTTAAATATTATATTTAGGTATTTTCTTATCAATTTAAGCTTTTACGTCTAATGAAAACTAACATAGTATTAGAGTTTGAAGGTCCCTAGTTCAGACCCCCTCTCCTCCCTTTATATGAAATTTTGGTTGCACTTGTTATACGGTAGAGAGTGTTTAACATGTATTCGCTATCTGTCATCTGTCTACGTTACATGTGAGAGAGCGTGTTAACGTATCATAACATTGACGTTTAAAATACTATAGTTGGGTCAAGATCTTGCTAGTCAATTTATGAGGATCTCATGCTACTGATTATTATTATTTTATTTTTGAAAGCTATTATTAGATTACTTATCAATTGATCTTGAATTTTATGTTTCATTGGCAATACTAATATATTATAATCTCAAGTTTTAAATATCATATTTGAGTCTTTTTCTATCAGTTTAAATTTTTGAGTTTGATGGAAACTAACATAGTTTCAGAGTTTAGAGGTCGTTAGTTTAAACCCTCTCTCCTCCCTTTATATGAAATTCTGGTTGTACATATTATACGGTAGAGAGTGTTTAACATGTATCCGTTATCTATTATCTGTCCACGTTATACGTGAAAGAATGTGTTAACGTATCATAACCTCGAAATCTTAAATACTATATATAGTTGGGTCATTTTTTATTAGCTTAAGCTTTTAGTTTCCAATGTGAAGAAAACGTGTTAACGTATAATCTTAAGTTTTAAAAACTATTGTTAGGTTATTTTCTATTAACTTAGGCTTTTAGTTTCCAACATGGAGAGAGCGTGTTATTGTATTACAACTTCAAGTCTTAAATATTATAGTTGGATAATTTTCCATAAGTTTAAGCTTTTAGGTATGATAAAAACTAACAAGTAAATTTTTTTCCCCTTCTAATTGACGCTATATTACATTTAAATTAGATACTCTTTGTTAACCAAGTGGATAGAAAAGGTTCGAAGAATTGATATTAGAGTTTGAATTCAAATTCTTCCTGTTGTTGTTTCATTAGAATAGAACAATTATTTATTGAGGCTCTTTACAATTACAGCTGAAATAATGAATCCAAACAATTTAACAACTGCTGACGTTTCTTATCGAAGCAACTCTAAAACTGAATTGAAATGGTAAACTCAACCAAAACACATTTATTCATGTCTAATCTAGAATAAAGAGTGCTGACATCTTTTGCAAATTTGAGTCCTTGTTGAATTTTTATACATCTTTTGTAACTTTTCAATTATAAAGTGTTTGATTAAGGTTTTCTTTCTCTTTTTTTTTTTGTTGAAATCAGATTAATTACATCTTTGAATTATAACTTATTTGATAGTTGTAATTAAATAATTCTACAATAAACAAAAGGAGAAAAATTTTGATTTCTACAAATTAATTGTTTGTATCTCAAAAGAGGTGGTGCGCAAAACAGCACACCTTTTCTTGAACATGTAGTCATCAACTATGCAGCCCTCTTCACCTCCACTATCATGAGCAAGCTGTTGGCCCGCCCCAATGCGAAACTCTTTAACGCCGTGGCAGCTAAGGACTTGATCGTGAAAGGTGGCCCAGTGGGCGGTGTAGTGACCAACTGGGCACTTGTGTCTATGAACCATGACACACAATCACGCATGGACCCCAACGTGATGGAGGCCAAGGTGGTGGTGCATGAGCTCCTGTGGCCACGATGGGCCATTTGGAGCTAGTGGAGTTAAGAGGTTGAAGAGCATTGGAATGATTGACAATGTGCCTGGCATGAAGGCTCTTGACATGAACACAGCAGAAGATGCTATAGTGAGATTGACAATGGAGATTGTGCCTGGTATGATTGTTACTGGCATGGAAGTTGCTGAGATTGATGGTGCTCCAAGAATGGTAAGTAAAATAAATTAATTTTCGTGTTTTCTGTACATGTAATTAATGAAAGACAAAAATCTGTATCAGGACGGTAGGAAAAAAGAGTGAGAACTAATCGGTGTGTCTTGTGCGGGGACCAACATTTGGAGCCATGACGATATCAGGACAGAAGGCAGCCCACTTGGCCTTGAAGTCATTGGGCCTGCCCAATGCACTGGATGGAACATATGTGGGGCACCACATTGAGCTCACCTTAGCTGCTGCTGCTTCCCCTGAGATGGAACATTGGTGGAGAACATTCGTCCCGAGCTCATCTTAGCTGCTGCTGATTCTGCTGAGATTGCTGATGCTTAAATCTGTAGTAAGCTGTCAGCTGCAAATAATCAGCTGGAAAAAGTAGTAGTAGCTGTTTAGATGAGAGGTGGCAGTCCAGATGGTGGATATGGCGTTGACATGAGTAAATCCTGGGATCATGTTGTGGTTAGTTTGGTTAATAATCTATGTGGATGGGTTCATGAGTCTTTGTGGTTACTATCTTCTTTTTCCTGTAAACCTTGTTTGAACTTGGGGTAAATTAAATTTCTAGTTTTCAATTTTCTTTTGTGTTTAATTATAAGTAAATGATCAATCTGCCTACCTAGCCAGCCATCCTTGCTGATCACTGAAAAGGGAATTTTTTTTTTTTTTGACACAATGGGATTTGTTTTTTAATATTGCTATATTGTTCAAAATTTTATTTCCATAAGTGTTAATATTGTCACAAACATTGATATACATAAGTTTGTTACATTATATGAGGAAAAGTTTAGACAGAATAATATTATTCCATTATCATTGTTTTTTAATATAACAATATTAAAAAGAAACTGATATCATTGTTTTTGTATTTGGACTAGTGAAGGTGTAGTGTTTTCCTAATTAGAATACATGTGTTGAAGTGTAGCCAATGCACTCATTAAAACAGCCAACTAAATTCGTATTCGAATTTAAGAAAAGGATAATCCTAATTTCCCCCCTGTAGTTTAACGTAATCATTAATTACCCCCTTATAGTTTTTAGAAATCCTATTTTACCCCTTCTGTTAACTCTGTTATTGAAAGAGGAATCCGTGTGCGAAAGGACCAAATTGCCCCTCAATATTTAAAAAAAAAATATTTAAAAAAATCCGAATAATTTTTAAAAAATATTTAAAATGAAATTAAAAAAAAAAAAAGAAGTCGCTGGAAATCCATCTGGAAAATGAGTTTCCAGTGGTCGAGAAACCCAAAAATCTGGGTTTCTCGATCACTGGAAACCCAGAATCCAGAACACGCAAACGACAAAAATCATTAACAACTCATCTCATAAGCAAATCATCACCCAAATCAAACAAAAATCAACAAATCATCAACAACTCATCAGTAAATCATCAAACAAAAATCATCCAACAGATATCTTTCCACATTTTCTTGTTCCACAAACTGCATCAGGAAAGAAACTCGAAAGAAAAAAAATTAAAACAAAAAAAAAGTCGATCAGAGGGCGAGGTGAGAGACCCAGGCGATATTCGGGGTGAGAGACGATCGGGATGAGAACGCCGCTAGGTTTCCTCGTCGGAAACCCAGATCCGATTTGGGTTTCCGCATCAGAACCCAAAACCGATCTGGGTATCCGACGTGGAAACCCAGATCCGATCTGGGTTTCTGTCGAAAATCGGGGTGAGAGACGGACTCGGGGTGAGAGACGATCGGGATGAGAACGCCACTGGGTTTCCTCGTCTGAAACCCAGATCCGATCTGGGTTCCCGCATCGGAACCCAGAACCGATCTGAGTTTCCGACTCGGAAACCCAGATCCGACCTGGGTTTCCGTCGAAAACCCAGCTCGAAGCGAGCTGGGTTTCCGTCGAAAACCCAGAGATGTGGGTTTCGTTTGGGCACTGCCGAGAGAGAAGAAGAAGAAGAAGAGAGAAAGAGAGAGAGAGAGAGAGAGAGAGAGAGAGAGAGAGAGAGAAAGGAAGAAGAAGAAAAAGAAGAAAGAGAGGAAAAGAGAGAGTGGAGATATTTTTTAAAATATTAAAATATTATTTTATTAAATATTTATATTTTTTATATTTTATATATTTTATTTCAATTTGACAGTTTTGCCCTTCCATATTAACAATCAACTGTTGATTTTTAACGTCCAAATTGACGGTAAGGGGTTTTTTGGACATTTTAATAAACTACAGGGGGTTTTTACCCATTTTGTAAATCAATAGGGGGATATTAGCGATTTTTTAAAGTAAGGGGGGATTTTGGCTATTTCATCAAACTACAAGGGGGAAATTGGGATTATCCCTTTAAGAAACTAAATAGATCTATACATAAACCAATATGCAAAACCTAGTTACAACTAAAATTGGGACCTTGATTTTACTTGATTTTGGACAGATGTAAGACATCTAATTATTACATGTATGAACTAGGACTCCAAGATCTTCTCGTTAACTCAGTTTTTGACCTGGACTTCTATAATAGGAGTTGGAGTTTGAGTAATACATAAGAAAAAAAAAATGTAATAATTTGGCCATCGTTATCATTTATGCTAATGTAATATTGCATTATGGAAAGTCTAGTAAAAGACAAAGTAAGAGAGAGTCCTAGCTACAAGTTGTGGTCCACTTTGGACCAAAATTTGGAGCTATGGAGGTGCCTTGGCAAAAGGCTGCCCACTTGGCATAGAACTCATTGGGACTGCTCGATTCAGTAAATGGAGCATATGTGATGTGTGGGAAAAATTGGCATTGAAGTCATTGGGCCTACTTGATTCAGTAAATGGAACATAAGTGATGTGATGGCAAAATTGGCATTGAAGTCATTGGGCCTACCCAATAAAGTAAATGGAACATATGTGAGGGAAAATTCAGTATGAATTTTAATTTTGGTTTGTGAATGGATAGTGTGAGCATAACCAAATACATTAGTCATCACAAATGTAGTTTGGTAGCAAAGTGTTTGTTCACCTTGACATTATCTTAGGAAAAAGTCGGTGAGTCATAGGGTGATATTTTAAAAAACCAAAAAGCAAAAATCAAATACATTAATCTTTTGGTTGGCTGCCCCAGCTCTGGGACCTTGAATCTCTGACGTCAGACAAAACATGCACAAATTACTGAGGAAAATTATCTTGAATCTCTTCTATTAAAAAGTTTATTGAAAAAAAAAATTATCCAATATAATTAGATTAGAGATGAATTTATTTGGATATGTGTCTGGATATAAAATTGAGACTTAGGTATATTAATAAATTCAATAAACAATAAAGATTTTATATATATATTTTTTCACAACCTTTTTTTTTTGAAGGATTTTTTTTCACGACTTTTGTTAATAGGAAAAAATTAATTTTCTGCTCAAATAAAAAATTTTTTGTTTTTCGCATTTTTAAGTCTTGTTTGTTACCTGGGATGAGACTGGGTTTGGACTACTTTTTTTGGTTCAAACCCATATTTGGTGCTTCCACTTATATTTCACTAATTTAACCCATCACTAATTTATCTCATTAATTTATGATAAAACTAACTCGTTCATCATATGGGTTAAAATTATCTCATTGATTGTTCCTTCTTCGATGCCTCAACGCCGCCTTCATAGCCGTTGCCTCTGGTCAATTCTCCTCCTCCCTCACCTCCCTCTCATTCTCTGTCTGTGCACCAGTACTGCTCTTTCTCGCTTACCTCTCTCTCCTTTCGTCTTGTCTCTATCATAGTTTTGTCTTTGCTTGCTGATCTTCTTCTTCATCTTCATCTTCGTTAGCGGTTTTCGTACTCACCGATCTCCTTCTTTATCTTCGTCTTCTTCGCCTTCGTCTCTGACTCTCCATTACAATTCCTGCATCCATCTTCATCTTCGTCTCTGAGAGGTTTTTGCGATTTCTTTGGCGTTGTCAATCTCCGATCTCTTCTTTAACATTATAGATCACTGATGGAAGAGAGTGGTAATGGAGGAGGTAAGCGACGGTGGTGGTTGTGGAGCCAAGTTTTATCGATCTTAATATGTAAACTTTGTGAAAAACTTTTGAAAAATTATTTTAAAATTTAAGTTTGTACCCAATATTTTTAATCCTATCATACTTTCATCAAACATGAGATAACATCCAATCTAATCTCATCTCATCTCATCTCATCTTATCCAATCCAATCTCACTTAAATTATCTAATTCTATCCCACACACCAAACGAGGTCTGAATGGTAAACAAAATTTTAATAATTTTTTAACTCTTTTCCATCCTTGGAAGCATTTTAGGTGCAACATTGTACGTAAAATGGATTAAAATGACTGAAATTACATTTGAGACTAAAACGAATGACTTTATTTTTTGTCAAAAATAAAATTTCGCTTTATCTTAGGCCATTTTTATTCTAATAAAGTTTATTCTTAACACTTTTCTTTGTCAAAAATTTCTTGATAGGATAGAAAACAGATTATGTGGTGATGTTGAAATTGTGATGGAGGACCATCCTCCGATGACATATATAATAGGTGAGAGCATCCTCTACGTTGGCTTAATTATATGGGGACGGATCAATGTTTTAAATGTTTATAATATATTTGAACGCAGGATAGTTTTTTCCTAAAAAATAAAAACTATATTACAGCAGTGTCCAATACTGTCACCTAATTTTCCTTTGAATTTTTCAGCATATGATACACTTGGGTGATTGACATAGTGTAAATTATTAGCCTGAATTTAAATAATCTTCTTTGAATAGTAAGTGTGTTAAGTTGTCACTCATTGGATACGGGTCACCTTTAAAAGTGCATGTTGATAAATGCACAATTTAAATATGAGAAAATTTAAAAAAACAATCTGACGTATGTGAATATGTTTATTTTGCAACCCATTATTTCATATTTATCCAAAATTCAACTTGATATTGACATAAATATCCAAAATATTCGCTAAAGGCATATGAAAAGACGATAATACTCCTAATGGTCACGGATTCCATTAGATTGACATTGTTGACCGTTTGATTCTAAAGGCAAAAAGAGAAAAGTAATAAAAAATTAATTAAAATATTGCAAACAATCCTTATATTAGTAGAACTAATGCTGATTCATCAGTCTCACACACACAACCTGCATCCTCTCCTAATCTTACAACTAATGCCCTACAATACCTCTTTCAATTCCCATATTACCCATCCAAACCTGCCCAAGCAACCAATCTCAACTATTATTCACCCTATGCTGACTAGGTCCAAAGCGGCACTTTCCTCACATTCATCTACTACTGCAGTATATAAATCTCACATGCCTTGTCTGCTATTTTAGAACCCACAACAGTAAAGGCTGCTCTTCAGGATAAAAGGTGGTTTGCAACAATGACAAAAGAGTTTGAAGCCCTCCAATGAAATAACACCTGGACACTTGTCCCTTATATTACGACATGAATCTAGTAGGGTGCAAATAGGTCTTTCGCACCAAATTTAATCAAGATGGTTCAGTCTCAAAGTTGAAAGCCAGGCTTATTGCCAAGGATTTTCATCAAACCCCTGGCTTAGACTACTTTGATACTTATAGCCCTATTGTCAAAGTCTCCACCATTCGAGTAATCTTCACTTTAACTGTATCAAATGGATGGCCAATCCAGCAAATTGATATCAACAATGCGTTTCTGAATGGTGAACTCACTGAGGTGGTGTACATGTTTTAGCTAGAAGGATTTACTGATCCTCATCAACCACAACATGTGTATAGGTTGAACAAAGCTTTTTATAGTCTCAAACAGGCCACAAGAGCTTGGTTTACCAAGCTAAAAAATGCTCTCTTTGCTTGAGGATTTAAAAACTCCACCTCCGATATCTATTTGTTCTTCAAGATTGATTGTGATTACTCCATCTACTTACTGGTATATGTTGATGATATATTCATCACTGACCTTAACTTTACACAGATTCAGCAAGTCATCACTTATCTCAACACTCATTTTGCTCTCAAAGTTCTTGGACCAGTTAGCTACTTCCTTGGTTTTAAAGTTCATAGGAACTCTTCTGGTCTTTATCTATCTCAATCAAAATACACCACATATCTCCTTGCCAAAACCGGCATGCTTGATTCCAAACCAACATCTTGTCCCATAACTGCAAGTGTCAAACTCTCCAAAGACTCTGACATTCCTTTTGCTAACCCTTCCTTGTATCGTAGCATCATTGGTGCCCTCCATTATCTAACACACACAAGGCCAGATATATCCTACATTGTCAACAAGCTTAGCCAATTTTTGGTTGCCCTTACTACTATCCATTGGTTAGCTTGTAAACGGGTTCTGAGATACTTAAAGGGTACCATTGACTATGGTTTGAGCTTTACTCCCTATGCCTCTCTCACCCTAGAAGCTTTTAGCGATGTGGATTGGGCCAGCTCTCTTGATGATCGTCGCTCCACTACAGGTTTGTGTGTCTTTCTTGGTGGAAATCTTGTTACCGGGTCATCGAGGAAATAGACAGTGGTTGCTTGATCAAACACCGAAGCTGAATATTGAGCTTTAGCTCACACCACTACAAAGGTTCTTTGGCTCAAGTCCTTGCTATCCGAACTTGGTATTTCCTTTCCTTCTTGTCCTGTCATTTGGTGTGACAATACGAGTGCCCAATCCTTGACTCAAAATCCAGTGTTCCACGCCCGCACCAAACATATTGACATTGATACTCATTTTATTCGTGAAAAAGTTGAATCTAATGAAGTATTGATTCAATATGCACCAGCTTAATATCAAACTGCAGACATTTTGACCAAAGGGTTGTCTCAGGATCGGTTCCTCTTTCTTAGGTCCAAATTGAAGTCGGTTTCCTCACTCCAGTTAAGTTTGAGGGGGAATGAAGAGCAATGTGTTCTTGCAGCCTTTGAGGTTACTTCTACAATACAAAATCAGGAACCAAGGCATGTGACAGCTTCTGCAATTCTTCTAAATCAATCCAAGGCTTCTATAGATACTCTGTGGCTAAGAGCTGAAGGCACGACTCTGCTTGTACATGGAGCAAGCCAATGTTAGCTAGAAACTAAGCCAAGCTTAGTCTTCAAACTTGGCTCATTAGTCAGTCAAAGATAATCAAGTTGTTAATGGAAATCTTGCCAAGTGGCAAGCTCATAATGTGAGTATAAAAGGATGGTTAACACCTGTATTTTGCATGACAAGAAAATCAATGTAAATCAGTTTTTTTCTCTTGCAAATTTTTCTCCTCAATTCTTGATCTTCAAGGTTCCTAGAACCTTCTCATATAGAATCAATCAACCCAATAGTATTTGAGTATGTCACAATAATTCATGGTATGCATTGCAACACTTAACTATAAAAGCATTAAAGGCTGCCTATGCAAACCGAGCTCCGGTACCAGAAGATATCCTAGAAAATTTGCGTTACAGTGGAATAGGTGACATAGAAGACAAAGATGACAAAGGCAAAGAAATGGCTCAAACTCTATCAGTGATGGCAACACTTATAGCTACATTCACATTCACTGCAGCATTTACCATGCCAGGAGGTTATACAAGTGATGGTCCAAACAAAGGCATAGCAGTTCTAATTAGAAAAACAGCTTTCCAAGCATTTGTTATCACAGATGCCATTGCCATGACTTCTTACATGACAGCTGCAGTTGTAGTCTTTTGGTCTTTTTGGCGGAACAGCCGTGATTCTTTCATGGACACACTTCCGTTGGCTTTTGGTTCGACATGGATCGGACTTGTATCAATGACAATAGCATTTGTGATCGGATTGTTCGTAGTGTTGTCACACAATATGAGCCTCGCCATAGTAGTATGCTCCATTGGCTGCACTTTGCCCTTCATATTTTATGTCTTCGTGCCGGTGTCTCCATTGCTGTCCTCTGCCTTGATCACGGGGAAGACAACCCATTTGCGTTCACTTTAAGAATGGTAAAGCTGATTATTCATCAGCCATTGAAGTTGTTTGCATTGGCTGTGTATGAGGTGGTGGTATTCCTTTGTAGGGTTCTAAGGTGTTTAATTCGGTGTTATGTATGAGATTTTTATGCGATCTTTTACATTATTATTATTAATGGATGGTGCATGATTAGTCTGTTTATATCCATAATGATTGTTTTATCATAATTATATAATTGATTCTTCATACAAGAAGACCTTTTTTTTTTTAAAGATTCTTCATATACAAGATTGATTCTTCACATAACAAGATTTTAAGTAATTTGAACTTATGTGCCAAGTACATTAAGTATTATGTTAATTTTCAATACCATAACTCAATAAATGGAATGCATTAGACCTTGAGGAGGATAATGACTAGATCAAACATGGATTTGTAATCAGTGTGTTAGGCTCTACTAGATGTAATCCAATTGGTATTAGATCTTTTATTTAGGGAAAAAAAAAAAGATGAAAACCAGACATGAATTTGAAGGAATCTTGTAAAGTTGTGATTTCCTTCAAAATAACTTGATCAACCCCATTGTTATATGCGAGCTTTAAGGTAAAATCATCGTTAATTAGCGGTAAATGCTGGCTCACCTGTGAAAATGTGGCCTATGCCAATGCATTAATCTAAAACAGCCCGCCGAAATTTAACTTGAATTCAAGAAAATTGATAGATGATCCATACGTAAACCAATATGCAAAACCAAATTGGGACCTTCATTTCACTTGTTTTTGGGCAGATATGAGACGTCAAATTTTACTTAATGAACCGAGGATCCAGGATGCAATCCGCTTTGGACCAACATTTGTCCCTATGGTGCAGTTTCAAGTGAAAGAACTGTTTCTACGTTTAAAGGACAGAGGGTTATTTTTGTCCAAAAAATCTCTGAATTGAACCAGAGTGTTATGGTCTCAAAATCAATTAAACTCAATTTATTATGAAATTTTCTTCTTACAACCACTTTTTTTCCTTAATTATCAAAGCCATTTTGACACTTACTTTAAGAATCAGATTGATAGGTAATATATATATATATTTATATATAAATTCTTTTACTTAAAGAAAATATATATTTTTGTGATTATGAAATAATTTCGAAATTGTTTAGTGATATTTTATTCACCTCTTAAAATTTAGCATTTGAATTTGTTTGACGAATGGCATATATATATATATATATATATATATATCTACCTATTAGTACAAAAGTTTACGTAAACGATTACTTGTATTCAACAGAAATCAAAATAATCTCATTCGAAATTTATTTCTTCATTATTTGAAAATATATTGATCATGATCTTCTATTCATCAAAATAGAAATTTTAGTTCTTTCTTTCTAGAATTTGAAAAGCATCAACATGCACCATTGAAAGAATTCAGATTCATTCAGGTCAAACCATTAGCCACCATTAGTATATTTAAATCATTATCATGATAATCATTGTAAAAGAAACTGAATATATTCACTATCATTGTTTATCAATCCCCCATTCACATTGTGATAAGGACTGATCAACTTCCCAAAAACAATCAACTACTACTCAATTCTTAACCTTTTCTAAAGAAACAAAAATAAATAATCACGGTCCCTTAAACTTTTAGTGTAGCATGCATTATCCTTGATCGTTAAATTATTATCTATCAAATTTTTAATTAAGCTATCTTCTATAGTCAATTCTGCCAGTCTATTATCTAGCAAATTTGAATGATCAAACATTCTTTAAGCTATTAATTCATCAGTGTAGTAGGTAACGAAATGATCGACCGCTGAATCTTGGAGACTTGGTCTTCATTGTGACTTTCTTATTAATAAATGAATGTTAAAATCATATATTTAAGTATAAATTTTTAACTTTATTAATTCTTTTCTTAATTAAGTTGATATAAACCTAATCATTTTATTAAAAATTGTTATATTGATACAATATTATTGTACAAATGGTACATTTTTATTAGTTTTTGGTACATTTCTATGGTTTGCATTCATGTGCATGTGGGTACATATGATGCCAACCACTAACATTAAAGAAGTCAAAATTCTTTATTGTGGGATATATTATCAGATGTGAAGAAACCTAGTACAAATTTGGCAATACAATCATATGCATACGGGGGTGTTATTGTGAACTGATCATCAAGCTGATCATATTATAACTATTATAGCTCAAACACCATCACAAGTTCTTTATTTTCTTGTGTGAATAGTGAGTTATATTGCATTAATAGCATGGATCCAGAAATGATCGCTGCAATAAGAAGTGGAGACGGAGACCGAATTAAAAAACTGGGCAAGGAGAAGCCTCATCTTTTCACGAAAAGGAGTCCCCAAGGTAACACAGTTCTTCATATAGCTGTGAGATACGGAAACTCGAGTGTGGTAAGTGAGATACTCAACTTTCAGGATTCCTTTCTCTTTGATAAAAACAACCAAGGTGAGACTCCATTGCATCTGGCCGTAGTATCTAGCAATGAAGACGTATTTGACACCCTTTTAAATTACAAAGATTCGGGAAAAGGTGAAATTGGTGAAGTGAATATTCTGAGGATGCCCGATAATGAAGGTAACTTACCTCTGCATATTGCAGTTAAAAACAACCACTTTTTTATGGCTAAGGATATGCTACGCCATGATCCTGAATTAGTAAGATTCGTCAATGAAGCTAGACAATCTCCGCTCTCCGTTGCCATTGATTCAAATTTTTTCGTTTCTGCTTACTGGATCATAAAAGAAGGACCAAAGGACTATAATCATGGAGAAAATCTTATTAAGCTACTCAGGGCTCTCATCTTAAGAAAAGAAAATTGTAAGATTTTGGTATCAGTTTCTTTTAAATTTATGTGTACTTCAATTAATATACATATGATTTAATTTATTTTTCTAGATATATTAACAATTTAATATACAATAACCATCAAATGTGTTTTTTTGAGTCCATATGCCTTCATGTGTCCTAATTTATTGTATTTGCATGTGCATATTTTGCAAATGTAGTTGCATTTTTGGATGTTTTTCAATTACATATATTAAATCTCTTGAGGAAAATTAGCTCACTATTTCCACCTATTAGAATTTATGTGTCTTTTTATCATTTATACTTTTAATAAATTTCCGTTGTGATTGGAAAAAAGGGAAAACACTAATCACACAATCTTTGTTTCTTGCAAATCAATTTCGTAGTTTTATACAAACTTCTTTTGAGGGAAGAGCAAGTCAATGATTTGGACGAAACAGATAGAAATCTCCTACACTATGCAGCAGTGGCAGGTAATGATTCAATAACAAAGGAACTGCTACCAACAAATTCTTCACTTGCATACAGAAGGGACCGTGATGGTCAAACACCTCTTCACTTGGCAGCAAGAAATGGGCAATTAATCATCTTGAAAAATCTTATCAACACTTGCCCTGATGCCATTGAGGAGCTAGATAACGAAAAGCGTAATATCCTCCATACTGCAGCTGAATATGGACAAGTGAATATTGTCTTATATCTTCTAAAAATGCGTGAGCTTGAAGATTTTGTAAACTCGTGTGATAAGGATGGCAATACCCCTTTGCATCTGGCCGCTATGAACTTCAACATCAGTGTAATCAATATTCTCTCCAAAAATGAAAAGGTCAGAATGAGGGCAACCAACAAAGAAAATCAAACTGCTTTACAAGTAGTTGTTAAGGCATCTGAAGATCCAAAAAAGACTTTTCAAAAGGTATGAATGGAAATTTTACATTTAATTCATCAACTTTCTCTTCTCTCATTCTATTAAGGTGTACTCGAAGTTGGGTGAGGATACTAGGATTTTAATAAAATTTTATAAATGTGCATGGTTAATATATTTTGGAATTTGGATTTCTTCTAATATGATTTTTTTTTCTTACTTTATTTATACTCATGATACATAAACATTATAATCAATAAATGATACGTGATTGTACTTCATTTTTATTTTATCAATAACTAATCACATTTTTCAAAAAGATTAGGAAAAACTTCAACTTAAAAGAGAATTCAAATCCTGAATTTTAATGTATTTGTGTGAAATGCAGCACTTGACACGTGATATAACAAGATGTGAGACAGGGGACTAAAATGTGGATCCACCACTACTTTTAACATAAAACAATACTTAATAAAAACAATAATAGAACTATTGGATTAAAGGGATATGATAAAGGAAATTGGCGTATCATTGATTCCAACTTTACAGCACCCCATATCAAATTATTAAGGATATGATCAAGCAAGTTGGCACGCACTTTGATTCCAACTTTACAGTAAGTGATATCAAATAATTCTGATAATATCATCAAATGAGTGGCAGACAACTTTGATCAACCTTTTTCTAACTTTTTGAAAAACTACATTTTTATTATTGTATATTATTCTTCTAATAATAATGTCTTCTGCTTTAACTCATCATTTTTACATCTAAATATTATAGATTTGACTACCATACTGGTTGGATAACCTTATCCATAAATTGTAATCATTAGATTGGTTTTAATAATAATTTTTACAACCAATTCAATGGATGTAATTGATAAGTGTGATTATCCAATCCGTAAGGTAGTCAAACCTATTATCCATAATCTCCTAATAGGTAAAGTTTTTTAGCTTATTGGTTATATAGAATGAATTGTTGACAAATTTTGTAACCATTAAATCACTTTATTTAGTGTAGAGTAACATGGATCCAGAATCTGCAAAAAGAAAAAACATGGATCCAGAATTGCTCAAAGCAATAAGACGGGGAAATAGAGAAGGAATCAAGAGAGCTGCAGAGAAATATGTTCTCGATGAAATTAGGAGTCCACAAGACAACACAGTCCTTCACATGGCTGCCAGATTGGGAAAATGGGGTGTTGTGTTGGAGATATTCAACCGTTATCCTTCCCTTGTCGACGAGACAAACAACAAGGGCGAGACTCCGGTGCACACTGCTGCTGCAGCTGGTGACAGTTATGTCTTCAACATCCTCATTCAACCCAGAAACGAGTATGTAAAAACCAACCAACACGGGACTGCGGAAGGGCGCATAATCAGTACCAAGGAAGTTCTGATGATGAAAGACAAAGAAGGTAACACACCTTTGCATATTGCAGTAAGAAATGGTCACTTTGAAGTTGTGCGCAAAATTTTATATGAAGACAATTCATTAGTAAAAGAGCTCAATGAAGCTAAAAAGTCTCCTCTTGCTATTGCAATCGATGCAAGTTTAACTGGTATTGCACAGCACATCATATATCGGTATCCAGATTCTCTTGATAATACAGGAATCGATTTGATGACACTTCTCCGGACTGCCATGTTGAGAAATGATTCTGGTGAGACTCTGAATAATTTATATCTTGTGTTATAAATTTACTTGGATGAACTAAATATTCTTTGTAAAAAAAAAAAAACAAAAACAAAACGAAACAAAACAAATTAGTCGATGCAATTAATTGTTTTTTGAAATTAAATTTTGCAGTCATGTTTGATATATTGAATGAGAAAAAAGAGCTGATAGATAGAAAAGATGAGCAAGGGAGGAATCTCCTTCACCATTCTGCAGTCTCAGGTCATTATGGAATGTCTGAATTCTTGCTAAAAAAAAATTTTATGCTTGCATATGAGCAAGACTGCGATGGTCAGACGCCTCTTCACTTGGCAGCCAAAAATGGCAGACTCAACGTATTGAAAATGCTTGTCAATGATTATCCAGATGCCAGTGAGAAGTTTGATGATAGACGGTGTAACATCCTACATCTTGCAGCTCAATTCGGACATGCAAAAATGGTCTCGTATCTTCTAAATTTGCCTGAGATTAAAGATTTTGTAAACTCGCTTGATGTGGATGGAAACACCCCTTTGCATCTAGCAGCCATGCACTCTAATAGCGATGTGGTTTATATTCTCTCCAAAAACAAGAAGGTGAACATCAGGGCGAAGAACAATGCTGGCACAAATGCCCTAGAGATGGTTACTGAGTCTTCTGAGAATCCTAAAAGGGCCATTCAAAAGGTACAAAATGAAACTTAACATTTACAATATTTATTTTTTGTTCATAAACATTTACAATGTTTATTTTTTGTTATACTATGTTAGCGAGCTTTATGTTCTTGTTTGACTCTTGCTTAACAACGCTACAACTTAAACTTTTGAAAATGCATCGATTACTAAACTTTATTATATCTCATGCCTACCCTGTTATATACCACTATTTATAGTTTAGTTGTCCTACTTGTTAATGTTAGTCTACAAAGCTGCAACTTTAACTTTTGAAAATGTATCAATTACTAACATTATTATGTCTCATGCCTGCCCTGTTATATACAACTATGTATGCTTTAGTTTAGAGAAGATCTGTTAAATTTCTATACTTAATCATTTTTATATGTTTTCCAAAAGTGATACATAAATTGATAGCTTTGTAATCAAAAGATTAGTCTATTGGGTTGGATTGGGTTGGGTTGGGTTGGGGCATCCACCGATTCTCTAAGTTACTATTTTTTTAATGTAAGATTATCCCATCTTTGTTACTTCAACGTGGGACCTTTTAATGAAATCTAATACCAACAGAACCAAACCAGTAGATAAGAATCTAATTATAATTCTGAATAATATTTGAGTGTGTCACAATAATGCCTTGTCTGCCTTGCAGCACCTAACTATAAAAGCATTAAAGGCTGCCTATGCAAACCGAGCTGTACCAGAAGATATCCTAGAAAATTTGAGTTACAGTGGAATAGGTGACATAGAAGACAAAGATGACAAAGGTAAAGAAATGGCTCAAACTCTATCAGTGATGGCAACACTGATAGCCACATTCACATTCACTGCAGCATTTACCATGCCAGGAGGTTATACAAGTGATGGTCCAAACAAAGGCATCGCAGTTCTGATTAGAAAAACAGCTTTCCAAGCATTTGTTATCACAGATACCATTGCCATGACTTCCTCCATGACAGTTGCAGTTGTAGTTTTTTGGTCTTTTTGGCGGAGCAGCCGTGATTCTTTCATGGACACACTTCCGTTGGCTTTTGGATTGACATGGATCGGACTTGTATCAATGGCAATAGCATTTGTGACGGGATTGTTCGTGGTGTTGTCACACAATATGAGCCTTGCCATAGTAGTATGCTCCATTGGCTGCACTTTGCCCTTCATTTTTTATGTCTTCGTGCCGGTGTCTCCATTGCTGTCCTCTGCCTCTCTTGATCACGGGGAAGACAACCCATTTGCGTTCACTTTAAGAATGGTAAAGCTGATTCTTCATCAGCCATTGAAATTGTTTGCATTGGCTGTGTATGAGGTGGTGGTATTTCTTTGTAGGGTTCTAAGGTGTTTAACTCGGTGTTATGTATGAGATTTTTATGCGTTCTTTTAAATTATTATTATTAATGGACGGCGCATGGTTAGTATGATTTATTTCCATAATGATTGTTTTGTCATAATTATATAATTGATTCTTCATACAAGAAGACCCTTTTTATAAAGATTCTTCATATATTATAAGATTGATTCTTCACATAACAAGATTTTAAGTGATTTGAACTTATATGCCAAGTACATTAAATGTTATGTTAATTTTCAATACCATAAATCAATAAATGGAATACATTAGACCTTAAGGAGGATAATGACTAGATCAAACATGGATTTGTCATCAGTGTGTTAGGCTCTAGTAGATGTAATCCAATTGGTATTAGATCTTTTATTTAGGGAAAAAAAGAAGAAGATGAAAACCAGACGTGAATTTGAAGGAATCTTGTAAAGTTGTGATTTCCTTCAAAATAACTTAATCAACCCCATTGTTATACGTGAGCTTTAAGGTAAAATCATCATTAATTAGCGGTAAATGCAGGGTCACCTGTGAAAATGTGGCCTATGCCAATGGGTTAATCTAAAACAGCCCGCTGAAATTTAACTTGAATTCAAGAAACTTGATACGTGATCCATACGTAAACCAATATGCAAAACCAAATTGGGACCTTCATTTTACTTGTTTTTGGGCAGATATGAGACATCTAATTTTACTTAATGAACAGAGGATCCAGGATGCAATCCGCTTTGGGCCAACATTTGTCCCTATGGTGCAGTTTCAAGTGAAAGAACTGTTTCTACGTTTAAAGGAAAGAGGGTTATTTTAGTCCATGAAATCTCTGAACCAGAGTATTATGGTCTCAAAATCAATTAAACTCAATTTATTATGAAATTTTCTTCTTACAACCACTTTTTTTCCTTAATTATCAAAGCCATTTTGACACTTACGCTAAGAATCAGATTGACATGCAATATACATATATAAATTCTTTTACTTAAAGAAAATATATATATTTTTGTGATTATGAAATAATTTCGAAATTATACCTACTGGTACAAAAGTTTAGGTAAATGATTACTTATGTTTAACAGAAGTCAAAATAATCTCATTCGAAATTTATTTCTTCATTACTTGAAAATATATTGATCATGATCATCAATTTATCAAAATAGAAATCTGAGTTCTTTCTTTCTAGAATTTGAAATGCATCAACATGCACCATTGAAAGAATTCAGATTCATTCAGGTCAAACCATTAGCCACCATTAGTATATATGAATCATTATCATGATAATCATTGTAAAAGAAATTGAATATATTCACTATCATTGTTTATCAATCCCCCGTTCACATTGTGATAAGGACTGATCAACTTCCCCTAATATTTTTAAAAACAATCAACTACTCAATTCTTAACCTTTTCTAAAGAAACAAAAATAAATAATCACGGTCCCTTAAACTTTTAGTGTAGCATGCATTATCCTTGATCGTTAAATTATTATCTATCAAATTTTTAATTAAGCTAGCTTCCATAGTCAAATCTGCCAGTCTATTAGCTAGCAAATTTGACTGATCAAACATTCTTTAAGCTATTAATTCATCAGTGCAGTAGATCGACGGCTGAATCTTGGAGACGTGGTCTTCATTGTGACTTTCTTATTAATAAATGAATGTTAAAATCATATATTTAAGTATAAATTTTTAACTTTATTAATTCTTTTCTTAATTAAGTTGATATAAACCTAATCATTTTATTAAAAATTGTTATATTGATACAATATTATTGTACAGATGGTACATTTTTATTAGTTTTTGGTACATTTCTATGGTTTGCATTCATGTGCATGTGGGTAAATATGATGCCAACCACTAACATTAAAGAAGTCAAAATTCTTTATTGTGGGATATATTATCATTTGTGAAGAAACCTACTATAAATTTGGCAATATACGGGGGTGTTATTGTGAACTGACCATCAAGCTGATCATATTATAATTATTATAGCTAAAACACCATCACTAGTTTTTATTTTCGTTTGTGAATAGTGAGTTATATTGCATTAATAGCATGGATCCAGAAATGATCGCTGCAATAAGAAGTGGAGACGGAGACCGAATTAAAAAACTGGGCAAGGAGAAGCCTCATCTTTGCACGAAAAGGAGTCCCCAAGGTAACACAGTTCTTCATATAGCTGTGAGATACGGAAACTCGAGTGTGGTAAGTGAGATACTCAACTTTCAGGATTCCTTTCTCTTTGATAGAAACAACAAAGGTGAGAGTCCATTGCATCTGGCCGTAGTATCTAGCAATGAAGATGTATTTGACACCCTTTTAAATTACAAAGATTCGGGAAAAGGTGAAATTGGTGAAGTGAATATTCTGAGGATACCCGATAATGAAGGTAACGTACCTCTGCATATTGCAATTAAAAACAACCACTTTTTTATGGCTAAGGATATGTTACGCCATGATCCTGAATTAGTAAGATTCGTCAATGAAGCTGGACAATCTCCGCTCTCCATTGCCATTGACTCAAGTTTTTTTGTTTCTGCTTACTGGATCATAAAAGAAGGACCAAAGGACTATAATCATGGAGAAAATCTTATTAAGCTACTCACGGTTCTCATCTTAAGAAAAGAAAATTGTAAGATTTTGATTTCAGTTTCTTTTAAAATTATGTGTACTAGAAGATACATATGATTTAATTTATTTTTCTAGATATATTAACTATTTAATATACAATAAGCATCAAATGTGGTTTTTTTTTTTATTCCATGTGCCTTCTTGTGCCCTAATTTATTGCATTTGCCTGTGCATATTTTGCAAATATAGTTGCATTTTTGGTTATTTTTCAATTACATATATTAAATCTCTTGAGGAAAATTAGCTCACTATTTCCACCTATTAGAATTTAGGTGTCTTTCATTATTTATACTTTTAATAAATTTCCTTTATGATTGAAAAAAAAAGGGAAAACACTAATCAACACCGTCTTTGTTTCTTGCAATTCAATTTTGTAGTTTTATACAAACTTCTTTTGAGGGAAGAGCATGTCAATGATATGGACGAAAAAGGTAGAAATCTCCTTCACTATGCAGCAGTGGCAGGTAATGATTCTATAACAAAGGAACTGCTACAAACAAATTCTTCACTTGCATACAACAGGGATTGCGATGGTCAAACACCTCTTCACTTGGCAGCAAGATATGGGCAATTAATTATCTTGAAAAATCTTATCAACACTTGCCCAGATGCCACTGAGGTGCTAGATAACGAAAAGCGTAATATCCTCCATACTGCAGCTAAATATGGACAAGTGAATATTGTTTTATATCTTCTAAAAATGCGTGAGCTTGAAGATTTTATAAACTCGTGTGATTTGGATGGCAATACCCCTTTACATCTAGCTGCTATGAACTTCAACATCGTTGTAATCAATATTCTCTCCAAAAACGAGAAAGTCAGAATCAGGGCAACCAACAAGGAAAATCAAACCGCTTTACAAGCAGTTGTTGAGGCATCTGAAGATCCAAAAAAGACTTTCCAAAAGGTATGGATGAAAATTTTACATTTAATTCATCAACTTTCTATTGTCTCATTCTATTAAGGTGTAATGGAAGTTAGGTGAGGATACTAGGATTTTAATAAAATTTTATAAATGTGCATGGTTAATATATTTTAGAATTTGGATTCTCTCCCAATCTAATCTTTTCCTTTACCTATACTCATGACACATAAATATTATAATCAATAAATGATTGATATGTGATTATACTTCACTTTTGTTTTATCAATAACTAATCACATTTTTCAAAAAGATTAGAAAAAACTTTAACTTAAAAGAGAATTCAAATCTAGAATTTTAATGTACTTGTGTGAAACGCAGCACCTGACCGTAAAAGCATTGAAGGTCGCTTACGCAGACCAAGCTGTTGAGGCAGAAGATATATTAGAAATTCCTCATTTTAGGGAAACAAACGATATAGATGGGAATAGTGGACACAAAGAAATGGCTCAAACTCTGTCAGTAATAGGAACATTGGTAGCTACATTCACATTCACTGCAGCCTTTATACCATTCCAGGCGGTTTTATAAGTGATGGTCCTGATCAAGGCTTGGCAACACTGGCTAGAAAAACAGCTTTTCAAACATTTGTTGTGACTGATACTATTGCTATGACTTCATCTATGAGTGCAGCAATGTTAGTTTTTTGGACATTTTGGCGTAGAGGAAGTGAAGCTTTCATGGACACACTTCCTTTGGCCATTGGATTGATATGGATAGGACTAGTGTCAATGACCATTGCGTTTGTGACCGGATTGTTCGTAGTGTTGTCCAACAACCTGACACTTGCCATAGTAGTTTGTTGCATTGGTTGTGCTTTACCCCTCATTTTTTATGTGGTTGCTCCGTTGTCTCGATTGCTTTTGTCTAGATCTAGTCTTACTCAAACTGAAGACAATCCATTTGCATTCACTTTACGAATGGTAAAGATGTTGTTCTTGAAGTTGTTTGCAATCATTTCGCGCCCTTTTGGCAAATGTGTTGAAAGTGACACACTTCATTTTTAATGATTGGATCTGGATAGAGTTTAGTATCACATAAGTCCTAAAATTGAGTCAAATAAGTTTTCTGTAGTTGCTTTTCTGGTGTAGAGGGATGTACTTAGATTTACATTATTATATCCAATTTCGTGGTGTGATTAATTTGTGAACAAAGAATTACTTATGTGTCATGTTTTTTATATTGAAGTTATAGTGGCTTATGTTAGTGGCCACAGATCCTTATTTGCCATCCTTAATTTTTGCATAATTGTCAATATAAAGGCTTCTTAATTTGTGTTAACTGCTAAATAAAATGTCAAGCAAATTTTATTTAAAAAAAAAAAAAAAAAAAATTTAGCAAATTCAGTCAGTTATTACCTTAATATTTCATTGAATATGTTATACTAATGGCTTTAAGGGCATATTTGTTGGCTTTGTTTGTGGGACTTCTTCAGTTTGTTAAAACAAAGTGCTGTCTGGTAAATGTATTATAAAATGTTTTTAAAAAACGAAAAGAAAATTACAGAAAATAAGAGTAAGGTAAAAATTAAAAAACACGAAAAACCATAATTTCATCTTCAAAAGTTAAAAAAAAAAAAAAAAAGGGAGAGAGAGAGAGAATGAACCCCTAAATTTTAATTTTTGAAAAATTTCATTTGCACACCTAAAGTTTAATAAAATATTATTTTTTAATGATGAATGCAGGAACTCGACATCTGGTCATTCAAGATTGAGAAATACATCAATTTGGTCTATTTGACCAGTTTTTCACAGTTAGCCTAACAGTTAAGATAAAAAGATATATCACCCCGAATCAATAGGTAATAGTGATATTTATTTGAAGATAAAATTAAGAAAAGGAAAAAGAGAGAGGAATTATTAAAAAAATGATCCAATAGAAAAATTATGAAATCAATATAAAAAAATTAAAATGAAATATAGAAAGGATTAAATCTCCATTGTCCATTTGATGGATAATGGACATCCATTTCTAAAAATTATTTTTTTAAAAATTAAGAAAAAACAATCAACAGAGGTGATGATCTTTATGTTTCATACGCCAAGATGGTTGTCTCTGTCAAACCTTCAACCTCCATATCTGCCCAACATTGGAAAATCAAAATCCTCTTCAAGAAAATGTGAAGTGCTTTAATTGTAGCTGCCCAGTCATATGAAGATCCAAAAAGGACTTTCCAAAAGGTATGGATGAAAATTTTACTTAATTTATTTACTTATAATTTGATTGTTTCATTCCATTATGATAATTTTTTCTTTCCCTGACTTGAGGGAGGAGAGATTTGAACTTGATATCTTAACTTTATCAAATTGTCTCTGATTTATTTTGATTTGAAAGTTGGGTGAGGGTAATATGATTTTAATGAAAATTAATAAATGTGGTCAATGAATTTTAACGTTTTTTTTTTGTGAAATGCAGCATTTGACCATATAAGCATTGAAGACTGCTTATACTGACTTAGCTCAAGAGCAAGAAGATATACTAGAAAATTCTCGTTTAAAGGGAATAAACGATACATATAGGCATAATGGACACAAAGAAATGGCTCCAACTCTGTCAGTAATAGAAACATTGGTAGCTATGTTCACATTAATTGCAACTTTTAGTATTCCAAGCGGGTTTAGAAGTAGTAACCTTTTTTGCTTTGGCTTTTAGATAATAATAAAATCTATTATATTAATTTTTTTTTTTTGAGGAAATTATATTAACGGTTTATTTCCTTTTATAAACAGAAGAAAAATTACATTTCAAGGGTCCACTTGGTATTATGTAGATGTATATATAAATTATAAATTATGAACATTCTTTGATGGGATGAGCTAATAAAAGGGGAGTAAATACAGTTTCTGGGTTTTTAAGGGGTACCAACATAATCAATGGGACAAAACGCTGACGTGGGACACAATTGGGCTGAAGGCTGAATCCCCCACTTAAATTGTCCTACTCTGTTTCTTGGACAAATATAATGGCCCAAGTTTATATTTGATTGTTTTGGGCATCTTCTACTAAACCAGCCCTATCCTTGAAACATGTTATTTATTATTATTATTATTTTAATAAACCACAGCCAATCATATTAAGATTTTACACTTCCAAAAAAAAAAAAAAAAAAATCATATTAGGAATTTACCAAAATCAATTAGTATTCATGTAGCTACTTTCATAAAAAGGAAAAAACTCTCCACAAAATACTATAGTGAGACTTGAAGCTGGCCACCAATAAAGTTGATGGAGAGATGTAAATCTAATATTTGATTTTTTTTTTTCTTTTTTTCTTAATAAAAGGGGACATGCAATGATACACCTTGCGAATGGTGATAGCTTTGAAAGTGAAGTTCATCAGTTACTAACAATTAATGCACATAAATGAATAATGTAATATTTTCTGCTTCGATTTTACATGGAAAAAAATCATGATCCAAACACATTACATAACAAAACATGTTTAATATTTGAATGAACCAAAAATCCATTATAGTTGACAAAGCAGTCCCTCTCATCCCCACAAAACCCATAAACCAGCCACTCTTCATTTCAAGATACAATTCAAGTCCCCTTGTCCAATCCACACACCACAATTCAAGTTCCAGCCTAGTCCGTACAGTGTTTTGTGTACTCGACATGGGTTACACCATAAATGGTGTTCTAGGTTTGACATTTCAATATATATATATATATATATTCACTTTTTTAACTAGTAAAACTTTCCCTCTCCTCCTCTCAATGTTTTCTTCTCCTATAATTTATCTTTTTAATACTTTAATAATTATTATTTTTATTTGTGGTTGTGATAATAATTGCACCAAAAAATCTGAAGTATCTTTTTTATTAGGGAAAATTACACGAACATTCTTTGGATTTAGGTAAAATTGCAATGCTAGACAAAAGATCAGTTAACTGCACTAACCGCCCCTGGTCAGCATTGATCACCATCCCCAACTATCCAACATTTAACGGTTATTATAAAATAACCAAAATGACCCTGTATGAATTATTTTATTATTTTATAATATTATTTCAATAATAATAATAACTTAAAATTAAATTAAATAATTAAAAAATATGTATATATATTAATTTATAAGTGGAGACTGCTATCTCATCTAGCGTTCTCTTCATCTCCTCTGATGGAGGAAATTAATTCTTCTATGAGAAGAGGGGATCTGCAGCTATATTGAGGAGATTCGAAGTCTCCTCTATATTTGAGAAGATCTACAAAATCTCCTCTTTGGAGGAGATTGTAGATTTTTCATTGGAGGAGATCTTATCTCCCTTATGTGTTGAAACAGTAATTTGTAATTGATGGATTTTGAACATGTTTTTGATTGATTTTTTTTTTTTTAACTTTTTCTTGATGAAAAATTATTTTTGAACATGTTTTTGGTGGAATTTGAGATTGTTTTTTTGTGACTAGAATGTAAATGGAGAGGAAAGTGATAGTCATGACAGTATGGGAATTTTGAAGTATAAATGGGGTTGTGAACAATTTTTTGTTTCAAAAAAAAAAAAATCCAACATTTAACAAAGGATGACACATTCAACTATTATTGAAGGTTGAAGATGATGTCCTTTTTTTTTTTAATTTAAAAATATTATTTATTTAGCTTTTACTTTAATTTAATTGTATTAACTATGAAAAGCAAACCATATGTAGATATAATTACATTAATATATCACTCTTAAGACTATTAGATGCCAAATCTTGTTAAGTTAATTACTAATAGTATAACTGCTTGAGCACTCTCTTGATTCTAAGAAATTAAAGATTTAAATCTCACCCTTGTCGAAGATGTGGATAGTTTTCTATGAATTTAATATTTCCTCCCCATAAAAAAATAAATAAAATTAAAATTAAAAAGAGTGAGAGAGAGAGAGAGAGAGAGAATGTTTGGTTTTCCTTTTTCTCCTTTTCTTATAAATGTTGAAATTCAATAATTAATTTGATAAGTACTGGGCGCTACTTACTTCAGGGTTTAGGTCGTGGTCCAACAAAAATTGCTAGTGAGAGCTCGACTATAGACTGAAATAAAGAGTTTATATATATATATATATATATATATCTTAACAATCATTCGGAAATCCCAAGAAATTAAAAAGAATAACATGAGCTATACTTTTAGGTACTGTATTACATGCTAGCTTGATTGGAAATTATTATAGTTATAGACTTGTTGGGATGTAAGATAATTGTTCTCTCTAAACCCCTTGAAGTTCTTATTTAGGCATGTGGGATGGCACATAAGCTGTCACCCTTGCAAACTTAATTTCTCAATAGGTAATAGCTTACAATTTTACTTCAATATTGGGTCGTTAATTATTATTATTTTATTATCAAATTACTTATTATTTATGTTATATTTTAGAGCGAAATCGATACTTTTATTTCATTTAGCGTTTTATGTTTAATTTTAGATTTTGAGAAGAAAAGAAACGGAATCAAATGATTTCTTGAAAAATAATTTCAGCAAAGAAGATCCAAGATCCGGTCTATAAAGCTCACGGTGTGGACCTATTATTGCAAGAAGCTTGGAGGATTTTAAAGTAAGCCATAGAAGGTTATGAGAAGTAATTTGAAGTGTTTCAAAGCAAAGTCAAGATAAAAAAGCCAAGAGTCTGGCGAGTTGAAGTTTTAAGACAAATCGAAATTAAAATTTTAGAGTTTTTGAGCTGGAAGATAAGTCGAATTCTTTAAATTCATATGATGTGTATAGTTAAAGTTACATGTGTCATAATCTATCAAATTAAAGCCTCAGATGTCTAGTTTCCATAGCCGTAGATGGTTAATCAATCGGAGTTCTCTAAAGAAAGTTATGACTAAATTAGTGATTGAAGGTCAGTGCAGTCACAAGTTGAAGTTGTAGGATCACAAGTTACGACCACAACATGCGATAGGGTCACAACTTTGTGTCACAAGTTCTAAAGTCACGACAAAAACCTGCTACAAGTCGTAGGAAAGAGTCACAAGTTCGACGTCTTAATGACTATTTTTCTAAATTCCTTGCTATTGTCTGATTGAAGCATTAAATGCTAACATTAATTTTTAATATTGCCGACTTCGTGAAATCCAAATTCAACCAAACTTCAAGCTCTATAAATAGAGAGCCTCACTTCACAATTGAGACACATAAATGCTGTTGATTTCTCGGTCTATTGTTTATCTTTATCATGGTTTGGGTTATGGATATGGCTTCTTGAAATGGTTCCTTTACATATGGATTAAGTTAGTGAATTTTGCAGTTGGTTAGCGTTGTTTTTGACGTGTGAAACGATACATGTTCTATTTTGGTTGATTTTTAGCATTTCTTTTATGTTAGGATAAAACATATGTTGTACATTGTTTATACTGCGTTCCTCACTAATTGTTTTTTAATCATGTGCAGATGGATTATCCCATAACTTTCAAGCTGACTGAGAGCAAACATTTTCGATCGAAAGTAATATGCTCCTCCAAATTGAGAGTCATTAAAGTGATAAAGGATAAGCTAACTAAGGTGCAACTGGACTTGTTCAACAAGTCATGCTTTGGTAAACTGTTGGACATGAATGAGTTGCAGTTTTTCGGGCAGGTAATAACCTGCTTCTCAGACAAGTGGAATGCGATGATGCGGATGAGCTGTGGTTTGCACTTCCCAATGACACAACGATTCGATTCTCTATGCAAGAATTTGTCATTGTGACAGAGCTAAATTGTGGTGTATACCCGATAGATGAGAGTGGTGATGAATGTAGAAGTTTTGACAGTTTCAGCGAAAAACTGTTTAGCGGTAGTGGGAAAGTTATAAACAAAAGTTTAGAGGCCATTTTTCAGACAGCTTCTTTGGACAAGAACGAGGATATCGTGAAACTGACATTGCTGTACTTCTTATAGACAGTGTTACTTGGGAACTATCCAAAAAATCATATTTGAAGGGATCACATTCGACTGTTGAATGATCTTAATGCATTCAACAGTTACCCATAGGGCCGCTACTGCTACGAGATGACTTTGAGCGGTATGAAGAAGGATTTCAAGAAATTTGTTGCCATTGCGGGAAAACTAAATCAAGTGAAAAAGAATAAGGTAACACTGTGGTGTACTCTTTGTTTAGTTTCCCGTATACATTTCAAGTGATTGCATTTCTTGTGTTTTTTCATGTTACATCTGTACGGCTGTTTGGGTTGACCAAGATGTTTAATTTTTTGTTGTGGACTCGTAGATATGGGCATGTGAAGCAATTCCGACCATCGGGAATCACATTGCACTGAAATCCAAGAATTTACTGCCCTGTATACTCAGTTGGACTGCTACTGGAATACCAAAATCAGGGGAACTAATTACATTATTACATCGAAGCGATGTATGTAAACATATTACAGTCGCAAAAATATCATGCAATAGAACTTGTTTTAATACATTTTTTTTTTCATATGATGATAGGTTGAAGCTCACCGTACGTTAGAGGCAACACCATTAAAGGCAAAGGAGGAATATTGTAAATATTTCTTGATGAATGAGGAGAAGATGACTGATGTGTCTTCTGATAGTGTCGCAGTTGACAGTGCTGGCAATATTGATTAAGTTAGTGAATTTTGCAGTTGGTTAGAGTTGTTTTTGACGTGTGAAATGATGCATGTTCTATTTTGGTTGATTTTTAGCATTTCTTTCATGTTAGGATAAAGCATATGTTGTACATTCTTTATACTGCGTTCCTCACTAATTGTTTTTTATTCATGTGCAGATGGATTATCCGATAACTTTCAAGCTGACTCAGAGCAAACATTTTCGGTCGAAAGTAATATGTTACTCCAAATTGGGAACCATTAAAGTGATAAAGGATAAGTTAACTAAGGTGCAACTGGACATGTTAAACAGGTCAAGCTTTGGTAAACTGTTGGACATGAATGAGTTGCAGTTTTCCGGGCAGGTAATAACCTGCTTCTCAGACAAGTGGAATGCGATGATGCGGATGAACTGTGGTTTGTACTTCCCAATGACACAATGATTCGGTTCTCTATGCAAGAATTTGTCATTGTGACAGAGCTAAATTGTGGGATATACCCGATAGATGAGAGTGCTGATGAATGTAGAAGTTTTGATAGCTTCGACGAAAAACTGTTTAGCGGTAGTGGGAAAGTTATAAACAAAAGTTTAGAGGTCACTTTTCAGACAGCTTCTTCGGACAAGAACGAGGATATCGTGAAACTGACGTTGTTGTACTTCTTATAGACAGTGTTACTTGGGAAGGATCCAAAAAATCATATTTGAAGGGATCACATTCGACTGTTGGATGATCTTAATGCATTCAACAGTTACCCATGGGGCCGCTACTGCTACGAGATGACTTTGAGCGGCATGAAAAAGGATTTCAAGAAATTTGCTGCCATTGCGGGAAAACTAAATCAAGTGAAAAAGAATAAGGTAAACACTGTGGTGTACTCCTTGTTTAGTTTCCCGTATACATTTCAAGTGATTGCATTTCTTGTGTTTTTTCATGTTGCATCTGTACGACTGTTTGGGTTGACCAAGATGTTTAATTTTTTGTTGTGGACTCGTAGATATGGGCATGTGAAGCAATTCCGACCATCGGGAATCACATTGCACTGAAATCCAAGAATTTACTGCCCTGTATACTCAGTTGGACTGCTACTGGAATACCAAAATCAGGGGAACTAATTACATTATTACATCGAAGCGATGTATGTAAACATATTACAGTCGCAAAAATATCATGCAATAGAACTTGTTTTAATACATTTTTTTTTTTTCATATGATGATAGGTTGAAGCTCACCGTGCGTTAGAGGCGACACCATTAGAGGCAAAGGAGGAATATTGTAAATATTTCTTGATGAATGAGGAGAAGATGACTGATGTGTCTTCTGATAGTGTCGCAGTTGACAGTGCTGGCAATACTGATTAAGTTAGTGAATTTTGCAGTTGGTTAGAGTTGTTTTTGACGTGTGAAATGATGCATGTTCTATTTTGGTTGATTTTTAGCATTTCTTTCATGTTAGGATAAAGCATATGTTGTACATTCTTTATACTGCGTTCCTCACTAATTGTTTTTTATTCATGTGAAGATGGATTATCCGATAACTTTCAAGCTGACTCAGAGCAAACATTTTCGATCGAAAGTAATATGTTACTCCAAATTGGGAACCATTAAAGTGATAAAGGATAAGTTAACTAAGGTGCAACTGGACATGTTAAACAGGTCAAGCTTTGGTAAACTGTTGGACATGAATGAGTTGCAGTTTTCCGGGCAGGTAATAACCTGTTTCTCAGACAAGTGGAATGCGATGATGCGGATGAACTGTGGTTTGTACTTCCCAATGACACAATGATTCGGTTCTCTATGCAAGAATTTGTCATTGTGACAGAGCTAAATTGTGGGATATACCCGATAGATGAGAATGCTGATGAATGTAGAAGTTTTGATAGCTTCGACGAAAAACTGTTTAGCGGTAGTGGAAAAGTTATAAACAAAAGTTTAGAGGTCACTTTTCAGACAGCTTCTTCGGACAAGAACGAGGATATCGTGAAACTGACGTTGTTGTACTTCTTATAGACAGTGTTACTTGGGAAGGATCCGAAGAACTATATTTGAAAAGATTACATTCGACTGTTGGATGATCTTAATGCATTCAACAGTTACCCATGGGGCTGCTACTGCTACGAGATGACATTGAGTGGCATGAAAAAGGGTTTCAACAAATTAGCTACCACTGCGGGAAAACTAAATCAAGTCAAAAAGATTAAGGCAAACAATGTGGTGTATTCTTTGTTTGGTTTCCCGCATACATTTCAGGTGATTGCATTTCTTGTGTTTTTTCATGTTGCATCTGTACGGTTGTTTGGGTTGACCAATATGTTTAATTTTTTGTTGTGGACTCGTAGATATGGGCATGTGAAGCAATTCCGACCATCGGAAATCACATTACAATGAAATCCAAGAATTTACTGCCCTGTATCCTCAGTTGGACTGCTATTGGAATATCAAAATCAGGGGAACTAATTACATTGTTACATCGAAGTGATGTATGTAAACATATTACAGTCGCAAAAACATCGTGCAATAGAACTTGTTTTAATACATTTTTTTTCATATGATGATAGGTTGAAGCTCACCGTACGTTAGAGGCAACACCGCTAAAGGCAAAGGAGGAATATTGTAAATATTTCTTGATGAATGAGGAGAAGATGGCTGATGTGTCTTCTGATAGTGTCGCAGGTGACAGTGCTGGCAATGCTGATTAAGTTAGTGAATTTTGCAGTTGGTTAGAGTTGTTTTTGACGTGTGAAATGATGCATGTTCTATTTTCGTTGATTTTTAGCATCTTTTTCATGTTAGGATAAAGCATATGTTGTACATTGTTTATACTGCGTTTCTCATTAATTGTTTTTTATTCATGTGCAGATGGATTATCCGATAACTTTCAAGCTGACTCAGAGCAAACATTTTCGGTCGAAAGTAATATGCTACTCCAAATTATGAGTCATTAAAGTGATAAAGGAGAAGTTAACTAAGGTGCAACTGGACATGTTCAATAGGTCATGCTTTGGTAAACTGTTGGACATGAATGAGTTACAGTTATTCGAGCAGGTAGTGCATAACCTGCTTCTCAGACAAGTGGAATGCGATGATGCAGATGAGCTGTGGTTTGCACTTCCTAATGGCACAACGATTCGGTTCCCTATGCAAGAATTTGTCATTGTGACAGAGCTAAATTGTAGGACATACCCGATAGATGAGAGTGCTGATGACTGTAGAAGTTTTGATAGCTTCGGCGAAAGACTGTTTAGTGGTAGTGAGAAAGTTATAAACAAAAGTTTAGAGGTCATTTTTCAGACAGCTTCTACGGACAAGGACGAGTACATCGTGAAACTGACATTGCTGTACTTCTTATAGACAGTGTTACTTGGGAAAGATCCGAAGAACCATATTTGAAGGGACCACATTCAACTGTTGGATGATCTTAATGCATTCAACAGCCACCTATGGGGCCGCTACTGTTACGAGATGACTTTGAGCGGCATGAAAAAGGATTTCAAGAAATTGACTGCCACTGTAGGAAAAGTAAATCAAGTGAAAAAGAAGAAGGTAAACACTGTGGTGTATTCTTTGTTTGGTTTCCCGTATATATTTCAGGTGATTACACTTCTTGTGTTTTTTCATGTTGCATCTGTACGGTTGTTTGGGTTGACCAAGATATTTAATTTTTTGTTGTGGACTCGTAAATATGGGCATGTGAAGCAATTCCGACCATCGGGAACCACATTGCAATGAAATCCAAGAATTTACTGCCCTGTATCCTCAGTTGGACTGCTATTGGAATATCAAAATCAGGGGAACTAATTACATTGTTACATCGAAGTGATGTATGTAAACATATTACAGTCGCAAAAACATCGTGCAATAGAACTTGTTTTGATTCATTTTTTTTCAATATGATGATAGGTTGAAGCTCACCGTACGTTAAAGGCGACACCGCTACAGGCAAAGGAGGAATATTATAAATATTTCTTGATGAATGATGAGAAGATGGCTGATGTGTCTTCTGATAGTGTCGCATGTGACAGTGCTGGCAATGCTGATTAAGTTAGTGAATTTTGCAGTTGGTTAGTGTTGTTTTTGACGTGTGAAATGATGCATGTTCTATTTTCGTTGATTTTTAGCATTTCTTTCATGTTAGGATAAAATATATGTTGTACATTGTTTATACTGCGTTCCTCACTAATTGTTTTTCATTCATGTGCAGATGGATTATCCCATAACTTTCAAATCGACTCAGAGCAAACATTTTCGGTCGAAAGTAATATACTACTCCAAATTGGGAGCCATTAAAGTAATAAAGGATAAGTTAACTAAGGTGCAACTGGACATGTTCAATAGGTCGTGCTTCGATGAATTGTTGGACATGAATGAGTTGCAGTTTTCCAGGCAGGTAATAACCTGCTTCTCAGACAAGTGGAATGCGATGATGCGGATGAGCTGTGGTTTGCACTTCCCAATGGCACAACGATTCAGTTCTCTATGCGAGAATTTGCCATTGTGACAGAGCTAAATTGTGGTGTATACCCGATAGATGAGAGTGGTGATGAATGTAGAAGTTTTGACAGTTTCAGCGAAAAACTGTTTAGCGGTAGTGGGAAAGTTATAAACAAAAGTTTAGAGGCCACTTTTCAGACAGCTTCTTTGGACAAGAACGAGGACATCGTGAAACTGACATTGCTGTACTTCTTATAGACAGTATTACTTGGGAACGATCCAAAAAATCATATTTGAAGGGATCACATTCGACTGTTGGATGATCTTAATGCATTCAACAGTTACCCATAGGGCCGCTACTGCTACGAGATGACTTTGAGCGGTATGAAGAAGGATTTCAAGAAATTTGCTGCCATTGCGGGAAAACTAAATCAAGTGAAAAAGAATAAGGTAAACACTGTGGTGTACTCTTTGTTTAATTTCCCGTATACATTTCAAGTGATTGCATTTCTTGTATTTTTTCATGTTGCATCTGTACGGCTGTTTGGGTTGACCAAGATGTTTAATTTTTTGTTGTGGACTCGTAGATATGGGCATGTGAAGCAATTCCGACCATCGGGAATCACATTGCACTGAAATCCAAGAATTTACTGCCCTGTATACTCAGTTGGACTGCTACTGGAATACCAAAATCAGGGGAACTAATTACATTATTACATCGAAGCGATGTATGTAAACATATTACAGTCGCAAAAATATCATGCAATAGAACTTGTTTTAATACATTTTTTTTTTCATATGATGATAGGTTGAAGCTCACCGTACGTTAAAGGCGACACCGCTAAAGGCAAAGGAGGAATATTGTAAATATTTCTTGATGAAACAGGATAAGATGGCTGATGTGTCTTATGATAGTGTCGCAGGTGATAGTACTGGTAATGCTGATTAAGTTAGTGAATTTTGCAGTTGGTTAGAGTTGTTTTTGACGTGTGAAATGATGCATGTTCTATTTTGGTTGATTTTTAGCATTTCTTTCATGTTAGGATAAAGCATATGTTGTACATTGTTTATACTGCGTTCCTCACTAATTGTTTTTTATTCATGTGCAGTTGGATTATCCGATAACTTTCAAGCTGACTCAGAGCAAATATTTTTGGTCGAAAGTAATATGCTACTCCAAATTGGGAACCATTAAAGTGATAAAGGATAAGTTAACTAAGGTACAACTGGATATGTTCAACAGGTCATGCTTTGGTGAACTGTTGGACATGAATGAGTTGCAGTTTTCCGGGCAAGTAATAACCTGCTTCTCAGACAAGTGGAATGTGATGATGTGTATGAGCTGTGGTTTGCACTTCCCAATGGCACAACGATTCGGTTCTCTATGCGAGAATTTGTCATTGTGATAGAGCTAAATTATGGGGCATACCGGATAGATGAGAGTGTTGATGAATGTAGAAGTTTTGACAGTTTCAGCGAAAAACTGTTTAGCAGTAGTGGAAAAGTTATAAACAAAAGTTTAGAGGCCATTTTCAGACAGCTTCTTCGGACAAGAACGAGGACATCGTGAAACTGACATTGCTGTACTTCTTATAGACAGTGTTACTTGGAAATGATCCAAAAAATCATATTTGAAGGGATCACATTCGACTGTTGGATGATCTTAATGCATTCAACAGTTACCCATGGGGCCGCTACTGCTACGAGATGACTTTGAGCGGCGTGAAAAAGGATTTCAAGAAATTGACTGACCCTGCAGGAAAACTAAATCAAGTGAAAAAGAAAAAGGCAAATACTGTGGTGTGTTCTTTGTTTGGTTTCCCGTATACATTTCAGGTGATTGCATTTCTTGTGTTTTTTCATGTTGCATCTGTACGGTTGTTTGGGTTGACCAAGATGTTTAATTTTTTATTGTGGACTCGTAGATATGGGCATGTGAAGCAATTCCGACCATCGGGAACCACATTGCACTGAAATCCAAGAATTTACTGCCCTATATACTCAGTTGGACTGCTACTGGAATACCAAAATCAGGGGAACTAATTACATTGTTACATCGAAGCGATGTATGTAAACATATTACAGTCGCAAAAACGTCGTGCAATAGAACTTATTTTAATACATGTTTTTTTCATATGATAATAGGTTGAAGCTCACCGTACGTTAAAGGCGACACCGCTAAAGGCAAAGGAGGAATATTGTAAATATTTCTTGATGAATGAGGAGAAGATGACTTATGTATTTTTTGATAGTGTCGCAGGTGACAGTGCTGGCAATGCTGATTAAGTTAGTGAATTTTGTAGTTGGTTAGCGTTGTTTTTGACGTCTGAAATGATGCATGTTCTATTTTGGTTGATTTTTAGCATTTCTTTCATTTTAGGATAAAGCATATGTTGTACATTGTTTATACTGCGTTCCTCACTAATTGTATTTTATTCATGTGCAGATGGATTATCCGATAACTTTCAAGCTGGCTCAGAGCAAACATTTTTGGTCGAAAGTAATATGCTACTCCAAATTGGGAGCCATTAAAGTGATAAAGGATAAGTTAACTAAGGTGCAACTAGACATGTTCAACAAGTCATGCTTTGGTAAACTGTTGGACATGAATGAGTTGCAATTTTTCGGGCAAGTAGTGCATAACCTGCTTCTCAGACAAGTGGAATACGATGATGCGGATGAGCTGTGGTTTGCACTTCCCAATGGCACAACAATTCGGTTCTCTATGCAAGAATTTGTCATTGTGACAGAGCTAAATTGTGGGGCATACCCGATAGATGAGAGTGCTGATGAATGTAGAAGTTTTGATAGCTTCGGCGAAAGACTGTTTAGTGGTAGTGGGAAAGTTATAAACAAAAGTTTAGAGGCCATTTTTCAGACAGCTTCTTCGGACAAGGACGAGGACATCGTGAAACTTACGTTGCTGTACTTCTTATAGACAGTGTTACTTGGGAAGGATCCGAAGAACCATATTTGAAGGGATCACATTCGACTATTGGATGATCTTAATGCATTCAACAGTTACCCATGGGGTCGCTACTGTTACGAGATGACTTTAAGCGGCATGAAAAATGATTTCAAGAAATTGGCTGCCACTGCGGGAAAACTAGATCAAATGAAAAAGAAGAAGGCAAACACTGTGGTGTACTCTTTGTTTGGTTTCCCGTATACATTTCAGATGATTGCATTTCTTGTGTTTTTTCATGTTGCATCTGTACGATTGTTTGGGTTGACCAAGATGTTTAATTTTTTGTTGTGGACTCGTAGATATGGGCATGTGAAGCAATTCTGACAATCGGGAACCACATTGCAATGAAATCCAAGAATTTACTGCCCTGTATCCTCAGTTGGACTGCTATTGGAATATCAAAATCTGGGGAACTAATTACATTGTTACATCGAAGTGATGTATATAAACATATTACAGTCGCAAAAACGTCGTGCAATAGAACTTGTTTTAATACTTTTTTTTTTTCATATGATGATAGGTTAAAGCTCACCGTATGTTAGAGGCGACACCGCTAAAGACAAAGGAGGAATATTATAAATATTTCTTGATGAATGAGGAGAAGATGGCTGATGTGTCTTCTGATAGTGTCGCAGGTGACAGTGTTGGCAATGCTGATTGTGAGCACGTTGACAAAGCGACTGCTCCTTCATTTCTGAAGCCAAAGCATTCTCGAAGAGCAAGACATTCTAAGATAACTTTATGGTTTGCTGAAATTCTGGCTTTAGTGCATCTTGTCGGAGTATAAAATGTAGCCTTAATATATTTACTTGTCTATAGGCTTCCAAGGATAGCAGTCAAGATCATATGCATCAGTTAGAAAATTTCCAGAAACAGTTGGAGCAGTTTCAGCAAACGAACGACCAAGTTACTACAACAAACGAACAAGAACCTTCAAGTCACAAACAAGAACCTATATGAAAAAAACAATAATGTACAAGAAATAACCAAGAAGGTTGAGTTGATTCTCGACTTTTTAACGTCAAAGACTGTTCATCCTACACAAGATGTGGTACCTCCATCAAAGGTACACTCGACATGATGTGTTTGGTTGTGAGTTGTTAAGTATATTATCATGTGCTTATTTTGTTACATTTTTGCTTTGCAGGAGAAAGATGACACAGATGGAGAAAAGAGTGCAAACATTGCTGGGTTGGGAGCATCCTTGCCACTTCCGATTGATGGGAGTTCAGAAGATACACATGACGAAGTAGAAAGTGAAGGTACGAAACTACGGTGGACCTTATCGTGCCACCTAAATCTACTATGGGGTGACCTTCGATTGGTTCGCATGCAAGTGTAAAGATTATACCACCAACCAAATTTTACTTGTTGAGAGTGCGTAAAAAGGGTCTACAACTTAGTGCTCCAATTCAACAAATGGATTCAAAAGCGGAAAAGCGCACCAAAGCATTGTTGCCTACTGCGATGGAGGGGAGTGCAGAAGTTACACTTCACAAAGTAAACAGTTTTAGTGCCAA